>CH002406.1:510735-543424 GCA_000149265.1 Ciona savignyi | reverse complement strand
TAGGTATTTGTTTATCGTTTGGTTGTCACTTTACCAAGCTTTGATATGGCTGCAACAGCCAGTTTTTTGGTGTTGCGCAAGCAAAAAGGTTACAGGATTGAAACCAGCCTATGGTCAATAGTGTAATTTTTTTGTCCGTGGGAAAAGCACTAATCTAACCCTGCTTGAACACTGGATAAATGAAATGACGCCGGTATAATTTAATTTTCTGCCATATTGTCATCTTCGTAATAAAGTTGAGCAGACTCTATTACTTACACAAAAGTATAATTAATAATCCATTACAATTTACAATCAATATTCATAAGCTGTGTATTGACTGGCTAACTACACACTGTGTTAAAGCAAATGTATTACATGCTGCACATACTAAAATATACTAAATAATATTTTAAATTCTAAAAATAAATATTTTAATGTAGATTTGTAACCAACAAAGCAATTATATTATTAATCCATATTATAATCCAATTTATAGTAATCTATTACCTCATTAAATAAGGTATTAGGCCTAATCTCTACCCTTGTTTTCCAGGTGCTGTACAACCAGTTCAAATTCTTTTTAAATCTATACTTCCTGATAATGGCGTGCTCTCAATTCATTCCTTCGTTGAAGATAGGATTTCTGTACACTTACTGGGCCCCGTTGGTATGTATGGTCTATATTGCTATGTATTTATTTATAGAAGAAAGGGTTACAAGCTGTCTTTTATGTTGTACCCCTTGCACACATGGTGTAAACTAACAGTCTGCTTAAAGTGTCCTAACCATACTGATTTAAATACTGAAATACTGAAAATCAAGCAGAGTAAAACATTGCTACAATTTTTGTACTCCATTTACTAATTAGATACCGTTATTAATGCCCCTACACTTTGAAAGAAGGTCCTAATTTACTTGCAGACTAACCTAGGGGTTAGTATATTACCGGCAAAAACATATTATGCATTATACCATCAAAACATATTAGGGTGTATGTGAGTGTAAAATGTTAAGGTGTATGAAAAACATTATAAGTGGATGTTTAAAATATCAATAGTGTGCCAATATCTATAATGCCAGAGGCACTGACTGTTTACTCCATCAGGGGTTTGTGTTAAGCGTTACTCTCATCCGAGAAGCGTACGATGAATGGAAGCGTTATCACAGGGACAAGGAGATCAATTCAACGCGATACAAGAAAGTTCAGTCTGATGGCTCGTCCCGGTATATTGCAAGCTCGCAAATCAAAGTATGATGTCCAGTAATATTCATTCTCTATAGGCCTATAGCATGAATTGCAAAAGCTAGTATTGACAAATTAATTAAACATTTCTAACCAGCATCTTTGTGACACCTACCTTCAATATGCCACTGCATATTTTAATAAAACTTGTCTACAAATGTGGTGAAACTTGCTTATAAATCTTATAGAAATTTGTCTATAAATCTTATAGAAATTTTGTCTATAAATCTTACAGAAATGTGTCTATAAATATCACATAACTTGCTTATAAATTTTATAGAAATTTGTCTGTAAATCTAACGAAAACTTATCTATATATATGACATAACTTGCATATAAATCTTGAAGAAACTTGTCTATAAATTTAACGAAAACGTATCTATTAATATGCCATAACTTGCATACAAACCTTGAAGAAATTGTCTATTTATCTAACAAAAACTTAAATATGACATAACTTGCATATAAACCCTAAAGAAACATAATTTTCATCTTCCAAGGTGTCTGATGTACTGATAATCGAGAAAGACCAGCGAGTTCCTGCCGATCTAATTCTGCTCAAGTCTTCAGAGAAAAATGGTAAAATTGTTAGATACAATAGTCATTACATTACGTTAGTAGGGGTGGGTCCACGATAGCCAAAGGGACCAGGAATTTAGGCCGTAGAAGGCCTATTACTCCAGTGCCTCGAGCTATCATTGATCCGGGATTTATATTAAATACAACTCATTGATAGTGGAGAAATGCATTAGCAACTAGTTTGTGCGCAATGATTGCTCATATTAAAGAAAAAAGTATATAATTAATAAAAAAGTATTTATAAATTAACTAACTTTTATAAACTTAATATCTAAAAGTATAAAATTAATAAAAAAAGGATACTTAAATAAATAACCTTTATAAACTTGATATTTAAAAGAAAATAATTAATGAAAAATAGTATATCAAAATTATGTAACCTTTACAAACTTAATATTTGTTTCATTTATTAAACTTCCCCAAACAGGGACTTGTTTCATCAGAACAGATCAATTGGACGGAGAAACTGACTGGAAATTGAAGCTTGCTGTACCAAGCACTCAATCAATGGACAACCATGCAGCCGTCGTTAACTGTGGGGCGCATGTGTATGCCGATAAACCCCATAATGACATCCACAGCTTTATTGGTTCCTTTACCATGGTATGGTTTGCCGTAATTTTCTTTTCCTTTATGCAAATGATTAGTGCTCTGCATATATATTTAAATTCGAACAACAGTTAAGTATCCGGTTACATTACATTATTATGGGTGGGTCCACGGTAGCCACTGGGACCAGGAATTCAGGCCATAGAAGGACCAGAAAAATGAAAGGTTAACCGGTTTACCTCTTTTCCACAATTGCTCTCTCACTTTAAATACGTGCTTCGCAAAAGTTCTAAGTTTCTACAATTGGACAATACATTGTATTAAAGAGACACACTGTAATGCACAGTGGTGGTGTTGGACTTTTCTTGGGAACCAATTGTTTTTTGTTTGGTACACACAATTTGGACAATTGTTTGATTGTTTAAGCCAGCATGGTCCAACTACAAGCCAATGATTTTGCGGCCTGCGAGTTTTTACAGTATTGATGTAATTTGTAGTTTTGTTACAGTCAGTAATTTTATTTAAAACAACTATACCATCTTTATAGTCGCAAGACTCATGTAAATCAAACTTACAACTTACAAGACTTTTTATATAAAATTTTATTCCGACTTTAAGAATTCATTGAGCACGAGGTATTCTGATAAATGCAGATACTTCAAGCCCTGCCCCAGTGTGGTTCTATCTTGTGATAAACTTTACTGTCCTATCTAGAGCTGGGCGTAATTATGAAAGACAACTTTTATCAATTACGCCCAACTCTTGTCCTAACCATTTCCCGCGACCTAGCAAACCTGACAGCCCAAAGGTAGTGGTATCAAAACCAAACAATGCCAAGTATATTGTGTCCTTGTGCAAGACAATTAGTCGACAATGATTAAACTCAGTGGATTACTTGGTTAGAAAAACTAAAGTAATATCATTATATACAACTTATTACAAAAGCTCTGAAAATTGACTAAAGCACGAGGTATTCTGATAAATGCACATATTTCAAGCCTATGCTCCAGTGTGTTTCTATCTCGTGATAAACTTTAGTGTCCTAACTAGAGCTGGTCGTAATCACGAAATACAACTTTTATCAATTACGCCCAACTCTAGTCCTAACCCTTCCCCGCACCCCAGACAAACCCAAGTCGCCCTGGGGTCATTGAAGAGTCGCTGAGCATCGAGAACGCACTGTGGGCGAACACAGTGGTGGCGTCAGGCACAGCAGTGGGGTTGGTGGTTTACACAGGGAAGCATACCAGGAGTGTGATGAACACATCACACCCTTCGACGTAAAGTGAGTTTGTGTGGGTTGGTTGTGTGGGTTTTGTGGGTTGGTTGTGTAGTTTGTGTGGGTTGATTGTGTTGGTATATGAATAAATTTGGCCGATTCATATGCAGAATGTTAGCCCACATGAACACATCAAACCCTTCAACTAAAGTGAGTTTGTGTGGGTTGGTTGTGTAGTCAACTACCCGAATGAATGAAATGGTTGTGTTGCCAATTGGTATATGAATAAAGTGGCTGATTCATATGCTGAATGTTAGCCCTAATGGTTAGCGTGATCGATTTATAAATTTTTGTTTTTCTAAAAATTCGGGTTTTAAAACACAGACGAGCAAAATTAACTAGAGAAAAAGATACAAATTGGCACAGTATAAATTAATATAAAAAATATAAAAATGGCGTGGTATAAATAACAAAAAATACAAAATGGCATGGCAATAATTAAACAATGGATGCTGCTTAATGCTCTAAAAATAAATATTACTAGTCAATTTCACTTGAGTATAATTTTACAATAAAAAAATTAAATAACCAGTTAATATTTCATCCCACCCACAGATTGGTATGGTGGACAAGGAAATTAATTTTCTCACCAAGATATTATTCACTGCAGTGATGGTGCTTTCCTTTGCATTGATTGCAATCAAGGTTTGTACATAACAGATTTGTTATCGAATGGAACACGGTCCTGTTTATCATCTGTGTGTGGGTCGATAAAGTGTGTTATAACATGTGTAATTGTCAGATTTCCAATGATTTGGTTGTTGTATTCTGAGTTTCTCTAGTACCAACTGCCTAAAACAGGCAAATAAACACGAGGTATATACAATTACCTGGCGCGGGGAATGTAGGAATGTCGAGGGCGTGGGGGAGTAATCATTATAAGTCATCGGCGGTAATGCAATAAACTAAGGAATGGTTTAGAACAGATGCGACCAAATACACAATACAACTAGGTAAAGGAGCTTTTGTGCATTGTATACATAGGAGTCGTTGCCGTTGTGTTTAGCCGATTAATAAACTAGGTTCAAGCAAAGTTTATTTAAGTGGCTTGCAGAGCCAAATATCAGCACTGACCAAATATCAGCTGGTTTCAACCCCTTTACTTCTCTGGTTGTCCAACATTTTACCAAATTAGCTTAATGTAATTAGTTAAATACAAAACAGGCAGCCTGGTAGGCACATTTGTAAATACACATCGCTATATTATAAGCATTCTTTTATACACCTGTGGTGAATGTTAATATGAATTGCACTTAAGTACACACTTTATAATCCTATTGTTTTTCAAGGGGCACAAAATTTCATCTTTATTTTACAGTATAAAATTTGTTTTTTAAACAGAAATTTAACTCATATGTAAATAACCTTGCGCCAATGCTAAGTACAAGTTATGGTGAATTTTGTACTTCTGATGCCACTAACACTTCTTGTACACAGGGTTTCGATGGACCGTGGTACCGATACATGTTTCGATTCGTCATATTGTTCTCGTACATCATCCCTATCAGCCTACGGGTGAACCTGGACATGGGGAAAGCTGTGTACAGCTGGTTCATACAGAAGGATGCGTCGATACCTGGAACAACTGTGAGGTAAACTTTGTGTCGTGAGAGTCATGACTTATGACTTGTTGGTTGCCCCTCTGGCTGTATATTCAGCTCTACTGTAAAAGCCTTTATTTAAATTCCTTGGTTTGTTGGGTGATAAAGCCCCCTGTGAGGTAAATCTCTGGAGTAGTGACTCAACTGCTTGTGTCCATGACCCTTAGCTAATGGCTTGTTGCTTTTGGGTCATTGGTTGTGGCTATGGAATTACCCAACTGACAGCCATTTATTTTGGTTTAACAACCAGCTTGTTAGTAGTGATTGAAACAAGGACCAATGACCTTAGTGTGCCTTTCCCAGAAACCCAAACACACATTTTGGATAAATTTTCCAGTTTGTGGGCTAAATCGGTAAATAAATACAGATGTCTGCATTCTGCAATGGTGGTACCTTTTTGATTAAAGGAGATTAAACCTGGATATCCCATCCTACCCCAACACACCCAGATGTAGCACGTAGATTTTCAGTGTGATAACGCCTCTTGCGTTTTCCCCATTTAAGGGGATAAAACTGGAATATGATAACAGTTCTTGCGTTTTTCCGTTTAAGGAAATAAAAACCTGAATATCCAACCCCAACACACACAGATGTAGCACAATTCCTGAGGAACTCGGTCGAATCGACTACGTGCTCAGCGACAAGACGGGCACGCTCACTCAGAACGAGATGATATTCAAACGACTTCATATCGGGACGGTGGCGTACGGGGTTGATACTATGGATGAGGTGGGGGTAGATGGTACTTTGTGGGGTGGGTTGGATTCCCACGTGCACACTGTCGAGTTGCTGGATATATTATAGTGTGATTTGTGGGGTGAAAAGTTGGACTTAATTAATCCAAAGGTACACGTCGAGTTGCTGAATATATTACAGTTGAGACACGGTCGAGTTTCTGAATATATTACAGTATGCGGGTGATTTGTGGGGTGGAATGTTGGACTTAATTAATCCAAAGGTGCTGTCAGGCACGTCATGCCAACAGTGTAGTTAGAGCTATGACAGTGATGGTTAGGTTAATCGTATCATTGTAGACGGAAGTATAGGTTGTACCATCATGAAATTCGTAGACAGTCTATCTGTCATGCGAAACGTAGATCGGTTGACTGTTATTTTAAAGACTCATGCAGGGCCCGATAAAAATTCTGCCCATACCGAAACCGATCTTTTAGACTAAGAATCGTACCGTGACAAAAATCGACAATAAAAACTAGCCCTGCCATATTCCCACGCATGTAGGATTGTTAATTTAACTTTGCGCGGCTTTAAAGTCGGATACGACGCACTAACGGTGACATTAAAAGAAACTTTTTTTAGCTTAACATTCATTTCCTTTAGATCTCTAATCATCTGCGTCAGTTTTACTCCGCCCCCAAAGAAGAATTGGTTGACCTCAATTCGACCCCTAGTCGAAATAAGAAAGTCAAAGCAACCCCGAAAATTCGCAAAAGTTCGCACACTAAGACTGTGGAAGCTGTCAAAGGTAGTTTTCTTGTATTTATAGGGATGGGTACACAGTAACATTAAGACAAGAAATGTATTTATAAAACGACCATTATTTCAAACAGTTTGTTTATAGTCTTTCACTTCTTGGATCGTTATTGCATTAAAAAGTATTCAATGTTATTGTGACATAAGGGTTGCAAACTATGCAAACTACACAGTTGCTTTCCAAACTACACCTTTAGTATGAATTAGATTCTTGAAAATGTGATGATTTAAGCTTAAAAATGATGATTTAAGCTAAAAATCAAACATAGCAAAATCAATATGCACATGTGACTGTATAGTAGTACCCCCGTGAAGACACAATTCCATGCTGGCGGCTTTACATCACACCCCCTAACCCTCAGCACTCGCTATCTGCCACAACGTGACTCCAGTGTACGAGTGCGACAGCGATTCCTCCCCTCAACTAGAGAGCAAAGTCTACCAAGCGTCAAGTCCAGATGAGGTGAGATTAATCAAATGATTGTCAACTTTGGATTCAATTTAGAAATAATAATTTCGAAATGTCCTTCGAAATGTGCGCTTAATTACCAAATCCTGTGTTAAAAAAAGGGTTTAGCTAAAGTAACCTGAACTAAGAAAGTATTAAACTAAAATAAATTGATCATATATAAGATAGGGTTAAACCAATATTAAGCAATATGTCTATCTTGTACCAGCTTATCGTCTAAGGCTCCAAAGAATTTTAAGTTTTTATGTTGTAATGTCCTCTATATTTTTATTTCACCTTAACTATAATAACTCCCAATAAATCTCACATCTTCCCAGATAGCATTGGTCAAATGGACAGAGCTGGTCGGTCTTACACTTTACAAACGCGATCTCAACTCCATGCAGTTGATGCTGCCCAATCAAGAAGTTGCAAACTACAGCATGTTACAGGTAGGAACAAATGCATGTTTAATTTTCAACTGCACACTTAAAAAATATGTGTAATGAAGGAAAATCTATATTTGAGTTACGAACACACGAACACTTAATTACAAATTTGGAAGTATTGAACAAATAGTTTAGTTTTGATTTTATTATTTTTTGCCCCAGTATTAAAAAATGGCAAACGAGTCAAATCACAGGAACAAGAAAAGACGGCAAAATGAACAGTCGTTAAAACATGTCATTAAAAAAGGATATCTAATTAAATTGAAATAGTTAAACTAAAAAAACTGCTAAAAAATAAAATTGTTAAAAAAATAAAATTGCCAAAAAATAAAATTATTAAAAAAATAAAATTGTTTAAAAAATAAAATTGTTTAAAAAATAAAATTGTGAAAAAAATAAAATCTGAATGATTTTTACTCAGATCTTCCCATTCACCTCGGAGAGCAAGAGGATGGGAATCATTGTGAAGGAGGAAAGCTCAGGGGAGATCATCTTCTACATGAAAGGAGCCGACACAGTGATGGCGAAGATCGTGGAGTTCAATGACTGGCTCTCAGAGGAGGTGGGTGGGAGATCTGGGGGAGATTTGTAGGGAGGTGGTTTGGTGATCAATGAGTGTAGGATAGGATATTCATGTTTATTGTCGTGAATGTGAAAATCAAGGGAGTGTGATAACCCCTTTGGTTTTCCCATCCACGGGGATAAACCTGAATATCCAATCCTATACCCTAAGCCTCACTGAGCCTATGACTGGCTCAGTTTTGGGTGGGTGGATCTTGTCTGGAGGAGATTTATAGGGAGGTTTGGTGGTCAATGAGAGTGGGTTAGGATATTCATGTTTATCCTCTGGGAAAACCAAAGGGGTTATCCACACCAGGCAATGTCAGATCACCTCGCGCTCACTGTCGGGTTACCGGAGCTATTGCAGTGTGTTGTATAATTAACACATTCCTTCAATTTAGTAGAACCCATTAATCCGCTGGGTTCAGGCAATCCGTTAAGATAATTATAGGGGGGGTGCGGTTTGGCGGCATAGTATAGGATAGTATATTCATGTTTATATTTGTGAATGGGAAAAGCAAGGAGGTTAACACACAGGCAATCGTCAGATTACCTCGCGCCCATCGTCGGGTTACCGGAGCTATTGCAGTGTGTTGTGTGTGATTCACATGTTACTTCAATTTGGTAGAACCCATTAATTCGCTGGGTTCAGGTAATATCCATTAAGTGCTTTGCCCAAGGACACAACCGACTAGCTAGCGACCAGTTTCGCACCTGCAACCTTTCGGTTGAAAGGCGTCACACTAAACCACCAGACGCAGGTATAACCCTAAATATCAAATGTGGTTTTTTTAAAATAAAATAAAGACATAGAAACTGAAAATATGAAAATTTTATGTATTGGATTTATAACTTTCCTAAAAAATCCCATATTGAGTCCTGTCTACACTGAGACGGAATAAGACAAGTTAGGGTTTGGTTCATTTTATTGCACCCAAAAAGAAGCTTCACTGAGCTTATGACTGGCTCAGTTTGAAATTTTTGTGCCTGGGATCGATTTTGAAGCTTTGCCATGCTTGAAATGGACATAGAAAATGCTTGAAATGGACATAGAATGCTTGAAATGGACATAGAAAATGTTAAAAATGTACATAGAAAACTCAATGTTGCTTGCAGTGCGACAACATGGCGCGTGAAGGACTACGCACTCTAGTGGTCGGAAAGCGGATTCTAACACAGGATGTTTATTACGATTTCGAGGTAAGTGTCCCCACCCCATGAAGTGTCGATGATTACTCTTTAAACCCAGTTCCTGATAAGGAAAACTTTTTTACTTTATTTTGATATTTTTTTTAATAAATTTTATATGGGTTTAAAACTAAGTGGATTAATGCGAAAACCAAAACACTTTTTTTAGGTAATTGCTTTCACAGTTTAAAATTATGCTGCTTCACTGGAATCGGACAAATCTGATTCTCTTTAACTATGTATTGCTTCGTATTCAAAATCTATCGTACGATGGTTGCACTAGTTCTTAATAAACTAGAGCTGGGCGTAATTGATCAAAGTTGTATTACGGAATTATGCCAGCTCAGTTACGTAATTCCGTAATTTTCAAATGGAATAAAACTTTAAACTTAACTTAATTACGTAACTGAACCTAATTTCGTAATTACGCCCAGCTGTACAATAAACCATCCAATATCCAACCCACAGCGTCGATATTTACAAGCCAAACTCAGCCTGACGGATCGTGCCTTAAAAGTCACCGCTGTTATCGAGACATTAGAACGCGATTTGGAGCTACTGTGCGTTACTGGGGTGGAAGACCAATTGCAAATTGATGTGAGACCTACGCTGGAGATGCTGGGTAATGCAGGGATAAGGGTGAGTATGGTAGGGGGTTGTGGGGTGATTATGGTGCTACATTGAATCAAACTGGTGGTGCAAAAAATTGTAGTGCACATTTATATGTTTAAAAGTATGTCATGAAAAAAAACAATTCGGGTACTTATTATTGATGTAAGTAACATAACAAATCAGGAATATGTTATGTTTTTAGGCTAGCATTATTTTGCGCAGTCTGACTGTTGTGGAAATGCGTTAATTTCTATGCCTGTAGTAATACATGCAGGTTTCCAAACAGTTATTTTGTGCCCTGTAATCATGCGTGCCCCTGTAATCAACTGTAATTATGCCCACATGTATGTTATAATCATTTACCTTAGTATGTAAGATTCTTTGTGTGCATTTTGAGCTACATAACCCGACATGTTTCGCCTTAAATTCATTCACTACCAAGTACCTCTAATACAAGAATACAACACTGACCATGGGCATTAAACAATGTTTAATGGTGGATGTTTAATAAACATCCACCATGCACATTGCCGAAGGACATAACAGGCTGGGTTCGTTCCTACAACCTTTTAGTCTATGGTTATTATTGGTTGGTGCACGGTTTCACAAAACTGGACAAATTTGATTTTAAGAAACCACATCGAGTGATTTGATTGAATTTTCACTCCCAGGTATGGATGCTGACAGGGGACAAGTTAGAGACTGCTATGTGCATTGCCAAAAGCTCATGCTTGGTGTCAAGGGATCAAGATATCCACGTCTTTGAACAGGTTGGCTGTGTGAATAGACGCTGTAAGAGAGTATCTATAAAATTAAAAATGCATATTCATAGATTGTGCCCCTTTGACATAGATATGAAAAAAGGTGTGTATTCAGGAAAACAATAATAAAAACATGGGAAAGAAAAAAATTATTAGTTTTTTTAAACATGTATTCTGCCTTTTAACATTAGGCATAAAACAATGGAACATGAACTCATAAAATATAAACATCTTTTTTGCCAACTTCTACAAATAAATATATTTGATTTCAAAAGGGGCCCAATAGAACCTGTTGCAAGGTAAAATATATTTTTGTTTTTATAACATTTGAAATGACAACTGCTTTTTTATAACAGGGTTAAATTACAGCTGCATTTTTTATCCTGGGGTTAAATGACAGCTGCATATTTTGTGGAGGGGTTAAAAGACAGCTGTTTTTTTATTTTACCGTGGTTAAATAATAGTATTTTAAACAACAGTTACCCAAAATACCCGATCTGTCGTTCCCGGGTAATGAGCCGCACAGAGACCCACTTGAAGCTGAACGTGTTTATGTTGGTGTTAAATGACAGCTGCATTTTTTGTGAAGGGGTTAAATGACAGCTGTTTTTTATACCGGGGTTAAAAGACAGTTTTTTATACCTGGGTTCAATAATTGTATTCTTTCGAGTTAAACAAGAGTAACCCAGAAGATCTGTCGTCCCTAGGTAATGAGCCGAACCGAAACCCACTTGGAGTTAAACGCATTCCGCCGACGAGCCCCGGACACAGCGCTCATCATTCGAGGATCCTCGCTTGACATCTGCCTCCAATATTACGCGATTGAGTTCGTAGAGTTGGCGTGCCAGTGTCCGGCGGTCGTCGTGTGCCGCTGCTCCCCCACGCAGAAGGCGCAGATCGTTACACTACTGAGGAACCACACCGGGAAACGAATCTGTGCAGTTGGTATGTGGAAAAATTATTTAGCGCAATTAGGGCAAAAGTCTGTATTTGAAAGCCTAGATTTGTTTATTAGATCATTTGTTTTTCTAAAATCATGATTTTTCAATATAGAGGAAACTAAATCTGTGGTTTTCAATATTTTTTTAGCTTTTTTTGACTTTTACCACCTTAAAAATGAGATATATACATCGTACAACCTGGCAAACACCAGCAATTTTCTGAAATGTTTTTTACCACATTGAAAAACACACTCCGGCAATACAATCCAAAATAAATACGAAACCTTTTTTCACATTGACTTGTCATAGGGCTTGCTTTGAAATTTTTGTCTAAAGCCTGTACTATTGGCCCAGCCATGTAAATTAGAAGCTGGTAACATTACTTGTAAATTAGAATAAATTAGATGTAAATCAGAATCTAGTTTAACAGCTTTGATTGTGCAGGGGATGGTGGGAACGATGTGAGCATGATACAAGCTGCTGACTGTGGGTTGGGAATCGTTGGGAAGGTAGGACTGTTGCACAAGTATCGTCCACGCTCACTTCAGGACTAGAAATATTCTTTTTCATGAAAGTCACTGAGAATAGAGACTTCAATTATCTTACTGGATATAAATATTAAGATAGGATCGGATATACATGTTAATTCCCGTGAATGGGAAAACAAAGGGGGTTAACACACGGAAAATTGTCAGATCACATCGCGCCCACTGTCGGGTTTCAAGACTTATTGCATAAAGTTGTGTATTGATTCACATGTTCCTTTTAACTTAGTTGAACCCATTATCTGATGGGTTCAGGCAATGTCCGTTAAGTGCCCTGTCCAAGGACACAACCGACTAGCTGGCGACCAGTTTCGAACCTGCAACCTTTTGGTTGAAATGCGTCGCACTAAACCACCAGACTAACCGGTCGGACAATTCCTGAATATTACGATGTTTTATCGCTGGTTCATTGCCATTTCTTCAGTTTGGTTTTTCTTTCATAAGGAGCAATTATCACAAAAAAAATGAAAAACAATCTCTAAATACTGTCTTTGGAATTTGAACATTAAACAATTAGTCAACAATGCGCACCCCAAAGAAAATAATCAAGTGTATGTAATTTACAATGCAAAGATTACTAAATAATAAATAAATTCCTATTGTAGGGCAGTCAATAAGTTAATAATTCCATTCAGATTTCTAAGCTGCAGTGCAATTTAAGACTAATCCTAAATCTTTTAAATTTTCTCTCATATTTTGATTAAATTTCTCTCACATCACCAGGAGGGAAAGCAAGCCTCCCTGGCCGCCGACTTTTCTGTCACTCAGTTCTGTCACATCGGTCCTCTGCTTATGGTTCACGGAAGGAACAGCTACAAACGCTCGGCTTCTCTTAGCCAGTTCATCATTCATAGAGGTCTCATAATATCAGTAATGCAGGTATGGACTTTTGAGTGTTTAACCCATTCATTTTGTGTGTATATTATATTTTATGTGTTGTATCCTTGTATTGAAGGTACTTTGTTGTGAATTGTAGTGAATGAAATTAAAGCGAAACACTTCGGGTTATATAGACCGAAATGCACGCATAGAATGTTACATACTAAAGTAAATGATTAATTCACACATGCGGGCATGATTACAGTTGATTACAGTTGATTACAATGCATGTATGATAACTGTCTGGAAACCTGCATGTATTATTACAGGGATAGAAATTAATGCATTTCCACAACATTATGTATATGTGTACTTAATAGGAATTGTTTGCATGTGTTTATAGGATAGACAAGGATATACGTTTTATACTGTGAATAAGAAAACACAAGAACATTATCACACAGACAGATTACCTCTTTTTCATCATTGGGTTACTTTATAATAAAACATGAATATTGTGATACATGCGAACTATTCTCGCGCTAAGCTTGATTGTTTCCCGTGCTTAGCTCCACGTTGATTAGGCCTACTTCAAACCTGTTCCCAACTCCTTTAACTAGTGCATTGTAACGTTCAGTGTAGCATTGTTAGTTTGCTTGTGTGAATTAACGTGTGCATTTTACTATCTAAAATTGTAATTAAATAAAGCCTACAACGAGTACTCATCAAACGTACCATAGGTCACAACAAATATCATATTTTAGTATGTTTCCTGGTTCACTTTATGGCGTATTGAGCGCATTTTCAGTAAAAAGAAGAAAAAACATTTTAACAACTTTTGCACAAATGTGTTAAAAATAAATAATCATCTTGGGATCTAGATATTTTCAATTCAGATATTTCAAAGGATATAAATGAGTTAAGTATGTTCTGCTGTATAACTCTGGTGGTTAAAGCCTTTAGCTTAAAGGTCCTGGAAATAACCAAGGAATACTAGTCGATTTTCAACCCATCCATTTTTTTCTTATAAAGAAACCTGAACATCTTATCCCTACTGCTGTAATGAACCCCCTTTTGCACAAGTGTGTTAAAAATAAATAACCATCTTGGGATAGATATGTCATTCCCAAGGATATATAACAACAACATTCTTTTGCAGGCTGTGTTTTCTTCCATTTTCTATTTCTCATCTGTACCCTTGTATCAGGGTTACTTGATGGTTGGGTAAGTTGCTATTATTTTTTGCACGTGACCATTTCATATATATTCTGACTAAACAAATCCAGTTAACCAAAAAGAAAATGCATGACTATTAGTAAGAGAACATTTGTAGCTATACAGAAAACAATGATATACACAGGATGATATTTAAATTTTGTCCGACTGATTGGCTTAGTTGGTTATTGCGTTGCCTTTCAGCCGAAAGGTTGTAGGTTAGAAACTGGTCGCTAGCTATCTGGTTGTGTCTTTGAGCAAGGCACTTAATTTGAGCAAGACATTGCCTGAACCAAACGGGATTAATGGGTTCTACCAAATTAAAGGAACGTATCTATCATACACAACACACTGCAATAGCTCCGGTAACCCGACGGTGGACGCGAGGTAATCTGACGATTGCCCATGTGTTAACCCCTTTGGTTTTTCCATTCACGGGGATAAACATGAATATCTTATCCTATCATATCCTATCCTAATTTAGATATACAACAATATTCACAATGTTCCCGGTATTCTCACTTGTACTGGACCAAGATGTATCACCGAGTGTGGCTCTGAGGTTTCCAGAGTTATACCACGAGCTACATAAGGTTATTCAAGCATGTTCGCATTTTTTTTAATTGATTGCTGCATCGCCACAGTGGGTTTTCTCGATTTTTTTAAGTGTTTTAAAGACTATTTGTTAATCATGATACAATGTAGTCTATGGGATGATGGTCATCACGTCTTATCCATTTTATCTTTTCCAGGGAAGGTCGTTATCGTTGAAGACATTCCTCTTATGGGTCCTCATAAGTGTCTACCAAGGTAATTGTTTTTAATTTTTATTCTATTGAATGGGAAATCTTATTGGCGTTTTCACACAGGCAATCATTAGAAAACCTTGGGGAATGTCGCCTAATTACTTTAACCAAGGACACAACTGAGTAGCTATTAACATGTTCGATCCTGTAACCTTTTAGATGAAAGGCTACAGGATAACCCAGCCAGCTATTCAGTCAGACACCCGACCAATAACTATTTCTTAACCATCTGGTCAATTGTCCGTCAGATTAGTCTGATGGTTTAGTGCGACGCCTTTCAACCGAAAGATTGCAGGTTAGAAACTGGTCGCTAGCTACCTGGTTGTGTCCTTGGGCAAGGCACTTTATGGACTTTGCATGAACCCAGCAAATTAATGGGTTCTACTAAAATAAAAGAACATGAGTATCATAATCAACACACTGTAATAGCCCCGGTAACCTGACGATGGGCGCGAGGTGATCTGACGATTGCCTGTGTGTTAACTTCCATGGTTTTCCCATTCACGGGGATAAAAATAAATATCCTATTCTATCCCTAATAGATTTTTACCCAACCCATAAAATCACCCACTCGGTATTTAATTATTAACCACACAAGTCTCCCCCATAAAGTCACCTGCATGCTAATTGTTGAAGCTAAATCTCAACAGTCGGCACGATGTTTGGGCCGTGACGAATAAGTGACTATTCTCATTTAATGCTCGATTCAAAATGTATTCAGGTCAAACGTTCCAGCAATAATTCAAACAACAATATTAGGAGTCAGGAGTCAGGAGTCAGGAGATTAAATTTAGTTATTGATAGTCACTAATAAATAAACAAAAACATATTAATACAAATTAATCTTATATAAAGGTTACAACTGACTTATGACATCGCAGAAAACTGGCGCAAAACTGAAACACGAGTTTGGAAAATGAAACAAAGAACCGAAAGTTCGCCGATAGGTGGCGCAATAAATATTATAAACAACCCGGGTCATACAGTACTGTAAAAGGGAATTGTTGACGTCAACATTTGATTCTACACCGTTAATTACCCATCCAGTCATGGATTCTTACCGACCCACATGACTATTAATTCCTATCCATTTTTTTAAATATAATCACTTACACAGTAATTAATTCTCACTGATAAAATCCTCCAACCATTTATTAATACTCACCCACACGATTATTGGTATTCACCGCCACCCAGGAGGGGCGATAATGTACGGAGCGCTGTTGCTGTTCGACACGGAGTTCATCCACGCAGTGAGCATCTCCTTCACCTCCCTCATATTCACTGAGCTCCTCATGGTAGCTCTCACCATCCGGACCTGGCACTGGTTGATGCTGGCATGCGAGGGAATCAGCCTCGCAATCTACTTTGCCGCTCTCGCTGTACTTAAAGAATACTTCGGTTGGTGTTTTTTTATTGATTTAAGTTTCGAACCCATGATGGGCTCGTCACTAGGATCTTTTTTTTATAAGAGTTGGTATGTGTATCGGTCGCGTTAACCATTCGGCCACACGACCGTACTTCGGTTGGTCTTGTTTGTGTGTAAAAATAGCAGGAATGGGCTTACGATGGCATACAGTGCATAGGAATGTAGGTCTAAACTTACCGTTGCATTGTAGTTTAATGATAAAATATTCAAAATCAGGTTATTTAAAAAACCTTTAGTTTTAGTTTCATCATTTTCCTTAAGATAAAAATAAGATTTACGGCTAGTTTTTTGTATTTTTTAAATGTTCAAATTTAATTTACCTTGGTGCGCTCTAACGGATGTCATTTTGAGGTATTTGTCCGGTAAGGTGCTAATTATGATTAAATAGTATAATATACCAGTTCGTTTAAAACAATGAACACAATGGTACAGTTTAATCTAACTAAATACACCATTGGGTTATGGCGTATTCTATAATCGTCAAATGACACAACCGACAGTCCAACTTTTGGGTAATGATCCAATCTTTTTTTACTTTTATTACGAAAGGATATTGATGTTTATCCCCGTGAATGGGAAAACCAAGGGGGCTAACACACGGGCAATCCTCAGATCACCTCGCGCCCATCGTCGGGTTGCCAAAGCTATAGCGGTGTGTTGTATATGATAGACACTTTCCTTCAATTTGGTAGAACCCATTAATCCGCTGGGTTCATGCAATTGATCTGTAATGCAAAGTATTCCACAGACCCAGCCTTTCTCGTTTCCGTGGACTATGTGTGGAGAGTGGTAGTGATAACGAGCATCAGTTGTCTTCCACTGGCTATCATCAAGTATCTGAAGAAACGACTCTCGCCCCCCATGTACTCCAAACTTGATGAGTGAACGACACCTCTCTCTCTCTCTCTTTCTCTCTCTCTATCTCTCTCTCTCTCTCTCTCTCTCTCTCTCTCTCTCTCTCGTTTAACACCCGCGGTATCAAATGCGTCACTTTTCCACACACTGTAATACAACTTCGTCAGCGTCGTACAATGCACGTTACGACTCACTTGTTATCCAAGCATCCGCGCACTGGAATCATTCTGCAACTATGTTTCTTCAAACATAAGTTTATGGTTCGAAACCGTCTCGCTAAGCAAGGCCCCGTCGGCTCAGCTAGGCCCAATCGAGATACGCTATTAATCTCTGCCCATTAGAGATACGCTCTTTATCTTTGCCCATCGGACATACGCTCAGCAAATCGGAGCTCACCTTTAACAATTACCACTGTTTAACGAATACCCGAGTAGACTATACATCTTACCCACACACGAGGTTCCCTATTGCTCGCCAGCCATCGCCGATTTGACGAAGCTCTAATGCACTATTGCACCACGAGCATGCCGTTTTTTGATGTCGGAAACACGATATCTAATTCTGGATAGCTGTACCGATCCCATTGTTAAAACTAACGGTTCTCCCAAGATATATTGCGTTGTATCTACATACTTGTACTCTAACACTATTGAAGACGTGAAGCAACCTGCAAAAGATACGGATAAACCGGCGTTGGGCACGAGATAAACGTTGATTATCTTTGCTGTAATGCCCCTTCGTTTTCCCACCACCAGAAATAAACATCAAAATGCTATCCGTTACATGTCACTTCGCCTAGCAGTATTTAAAACAAAGGTAATTGCCAACTTTCGCTATACTTGTTCACAATGGGTTTTGTCGCTGTCGACGAATACCCGTGAACGATCCCCAAAAAACGAGTAAAACATCGGTTGAAAAATAATTTGATATATTATTGTTGATTACTCTTCTGTACATGGGCGATGAAGCGCTACAGATTCATTTTTTAATCATTGCACACCGTAGTTTTATATTTATTTTGTGATACAGATTTTAGGATGCCTTTTATAACTGTTAAGCGTATTTCAAATTAGTCGAATTAAAATTTTTGTCCGATAATTTGGTTGATTGTATGGTTTGAACCGAAACGATTGGACAGCATGAATTACGTTGGTATTTTGGGGCAAAACTAAGGGTTTAAAGCGATTAAAGTTATAGCTGGATTCAGATTTAGTTCTGGGGTTGAAATTAGTTTTTAAGATGGTGTAAGTATTCGTCTCGGTAGTTTTAAAGAGCAGTGTTTTTCTTCAAGTGTTGGATTTGAATAGTAGGATAGGATATTCATGTTTATTCCCGTGAATGGGAAAACCAAGGGGTTAAACACACGGGCAATCATCAGATCACCTCGCGCCCATCGTCGGCTTACCGGAGCTATTGCAGTGTGTTGTGTATGATTTAAAAGTTTTTTTAATTTAGTAGAACCATTAGGAAATATTCTTTGGGTGCCTTGCCCATGGGCAGAAATGACTCGCTAACGACCAGTGAGACGCATTGTGGTCGTGAATGGCAATATATTGTATTTAAAATCGGACATAGCGATGAGCCATCATGGGTTCAAAACACAACCCGGTTAAAAAAACCTACAAAAAGATATAGAAAATAACATTGAAATCAAAGATGGCAAATCACAGGAAATAATCGTAGTGTAACAACACCATAAGTTACACGGTCGGCCGAGTAGTAGGCAGGAAGCTCCTTCTGACACTCACATTACTAGGATTGTGCTCCATCGCACTTAATGACTTTACGTTTAATGGAAAATGAGATTTTTTACGTCTAAAATGATTTTGATGAATCTCATTTAAACATAATCAATAACACGGTTAACCCCACATAAAAATAACGGTTTAAACTTGACTTGGTAAATCAATGTACACAGACCATAACAGCGTAGCCTATGGTTTGGTAACAGTAAAGAGTAATGGTGGCTGTTTCGCTGCTTGTTAAATGAGGAGCTGTAATAGTTGACTATAGACATGGGTTAGAGATCGCGAGGCATTGTAGGATAGGATAGATAGGTAGGTTATTCATGTATATCCCCGTGAATGGGAAAACCAAGAGGGTTAACACACGGGCAATCGTCAGATTACCTTGCGTCCACCGTCGGGTTACCGGAGCTATTGCAGTGTGTTGTATATGATAGACGAGTTACTTCAATTTGGTAAAACCTATTAATCCACTGAGTTCAGTCTTTAACCTTTCGGTTGAAAAACGTCGCACTAAACCGCCAGACTAACCGGTCGGACAAATTCCAGCTTGTATTAGGCTACATCAACTTTCAGATCGAAACGAAGATTAGACATAAAGTATAACAGATGTGTAATTCAAGCCATTTCCTTGTCCTCGTTTGAGCCTATGCGTATTATTTCCGAAACAAATGTTTTAATTGCCATTAAGCGTCTCAGAAGTTCTTTTGCTTTATAGACTTACGCAGAAAGGTTTAGTAGATGTCGCCAGTGGACGCATTTGTCTTCTGTTATCAATAATTTTACCAACTGCTAGCGGAATAGTATTTAAAATATATTCAAACAGATGGAAAAGTTAATCGTGATTCTCGTTCTGGTGCAATCTGTCTTGACCGTTCCTCTCGACCGGTAGGTTACAAGATCTATTCATTTATTTTTTATATTTTAGAGAGACTGACATTATCATGGTTGTTATAAAAACCCTTTAGTGCGATTATTAATGATTATTTAAATGACAGGAATTGAAATATTGGTGTGGTTTATAAGATGGTATTTGGTTGATTAAGTTCATTCCTTGACCGGTTGGTCGATGTGTCAATTGCTATTAAACGAAATGTGGCGACACAGAATGGCACGAGCTCCGACCCGTGTGATGAAATTAAATACAAAATGCCACCGATACACATACCAAATTATTTACGAAACGGTCTTGACAACGAGTTCATCATGGGTCCGAAACTGATTTCGATAAAAATTGTGTGGCCTTGTGTTTAAACTGGATACCAAAATTTTGACGAAAAATGTTTGGAGCAATATTACTCAAAAATTTTAAATGTAAAGGTTATGTTTTATGTGTTAAATCGAAAGATCTATTCAAATGCTTTCCAAAAATATAAAAAAAACTAGAAAAACCCCCCAAGAAACGACTGGATTGTGCATTTTTTTCGGGGACACCTCTCGGTTACAAATATGTAACCGTCGTGGTCTAAGGGTTTTAACTCGATCGATACATACCAATTTTATATATAAAAACGGCCTTGATAACGCCCGTATGGATTAAAATCCTTCATCATTACAGAGATCCGGGTCACATTCTGTTGCCCGGAGATGAGAGCAAATTCTTCCAAGACAGAGATCCACAAATATACAGTATGTTCCCAGTGGATGAGAGAAATTTCTTCCAAGACAAAGATCTAGCTGACTTTATGTTGCCCGGAGAACGAACTCATCGAAGACGGAGGTTCTAGAAAATCAAAGTTCAGCTGGTGTGTACGTTTTTAAATGAATACGGTATGTACGGGTGTTTTATTTTATATGGAGTAGTTAGGAACTATCTATATCTGAAGAACTATCTTTATCTATCTATACACGAATATCGTCTGAACTTGACCCCAAATATCCAGTTGGTAAAGCTATACCAGTGTATTTTTTATGGTTAAGACTCCATAATTTACCTGCTCCAGTCGAACACTAAGCGTCTTGTCCAAAGACACAACCAATAAGCATGTGGCTGGGTTTGATTCAACAACATTTTGATATGCTGTTTGGCGGCATATTTTAAACCTGAAACTTAAACGTTGGGTTTCTTCTCTTTGCTAACCAACATTTTTATATCTTTTTTAGGAAAGGCCATGCATACCAACATCCGGAACTTCTGTTTTGGTCACACGGAATTAAAGAAAAATAAAATAAACCATATTAAAAAATCATCTGTAGGTGTTCTTTTGATTGATCAGGTCAATACGAAAATTTTTCAAATTTCTATATAAAAATCAGCAGTGTGTATCTTCAACGCAGAGTTCTAACTAAATATGTTTTTATTTAAAGCATGATTCACCAATTACGGTTGTTTTTTTTGATGCACCATTCTTAATATGGACGATATTCTAAATCCTGAATTGTTTACCTAACTTCCGTGAAATAGGAGTGCATATTCTTAATTCCTATCGCTTATTTTGTATCTCATAGGACGACCTATGTTTGTCCCCGGAAATTGAAAAAGTGGAATTAGCTTATTCGCCGAAAATAACTTGAACTGGCAGACATACATTACTTTTGGTTACACACAGTGATGGGATTGACAATTTTAAGAACAGGTTCTCTTTTGTATTATACTTACTTACAACAAGTTGCTTTGAAGGTCTGATGTCTGTAAAAAAAACAAGAATCGGATCGGTGATTATCCCGACCTTATAAGAACGGGTTCGACTGAACCTATGCAAACATCTTGAATTCCATCACTGGTTACACAGGTTTGAAAGCTACACTTGGAGACCGAAAATATCGGTAACCGGAAAACGGTTTAATCAAACACATTGAATCAATTGAAATGTCATACGTTATAATAATATGGCACTTAACAATATCAGAAAACCTTGTACGGTGTATTTAAAAGAACTTCTACCGATAATAATTAGTATACAATATTGTTATTGACCATAATAGCATTATCTTTAAAAAGAGAATTTCCCATTTCGCACAAACCGTTATTTCTCATTGCTAAATATTTAAGTAATCTATAACGGTACTGGGGTACCGAGGTCAAAGTTGCACTTCACGAAAAGAAGTGTTTCGACGCGGATATTCGTCAGATTACCTCGAGCCCACTGTCGGGTTACCGGAGCTATTCAGTGTGTTATGGATGGTTAGGAAGTCTCTTTTTCACGACGACTTTTATTGCGAATCAGTAAAACCGCTATTTCAGTCTCTGGGTTGTTTGGGTCGTCACAAAACGCCCAGCCGTTTTTTGCTTTTCTGGTCAACTTCCTCACTAAATGAAATAACATCACGCTGCTTTTTTGATATTCCTCTTTTTTTTAATTTAACGTACATCTTTAATTTCCCATAGTGTTAATTGTTGTGTACCCTCGCATCCACAGGATTTTCCCGTTTCCACTAAGACAGGCTAAAATACTTCATATTTGGCAGCATTCAGGACAGGTCAAAATTTCACATTTTCTTCTTGATAACCTGTCCGTTTAGCTGATCAGCTGTGTCCTATGGCAAGACACTTAACGGACACTGCCTGAACCCAGTGGGTTAATGGGTTCTACTTAACAGAAGGAACTTTTGTCAGCAAACTGTCATAAAAATAACCAAATCTTGGTCGTATTTGACCGAAAACAGATTCTACAGTAAAAGTTCGGCTGCCTATATATTTCTATTAAACCACAATAAAATATGTTGTAGTATGTTTTTTTGTCTATTATATATTAGCAGCGAAGTTCTTAAACTGAACACAAAATATACTGAGTTTGCCCAATTCCCTTCAACCTTTGGCGGTGTTATGAGTCACCTGGTTAACACGATTTTAGTAGGCGTTTAACTAATTATTATTCCTGTATCTCCAATGCAAACTGACCTCACAAAATCGGCTATCACTCAAAATCCCAACATAGGAAGTCCTAGATTTTTTCACAATTGAAAATTGAAGCTTGGACCTGCAACCTAAACTCAAAATCCTCAGCCCATACCCCTTCGTACATCGGCAACTTTTTCCCAACAAAACAGCTAGCACATGCACAATCAACACCTTTATTTGACAAAGCACTGCTCCACTATTACAAAACTTTACAGCTAAACAAGAACACCGGTGCGCAGCCTAGCACCTGCTGCTTTCAACCAAACAAACATTGGGCCACGATTCCGACACATTCAAGTGTTACATTTTACTCCTTACCTCAACATTTACATTATATTGTCATTTAACACGTAGACAGCATTTAATTTATTTAGGATTTAATTCCAATGGCGTAACGATACAAGTAAGAAGACTTGGGGAAATATTACACAGAAGTACGATATAATCAAACAATACCAAGATACGGTCGTGTGGCAAAGGTGGTTAACGCGATACATATATCGAATACATAAAACGGTCTTTGCAACGAGCCCATCTTGGGTTCGAAACTAAGTGCGAAAATATACAATTGCAGGAATTTTAGGAGCTTATACCAAGTCTTTTTCGCGGTGGGAATAATTTCGTTTACCTTCATTTTACTTCATGAATTCAACGATTTTACACACGCGTCCCATTACTATCGTTTGTCACAAGTATGAATACGTTTGTGTGCTTTCATCTGTCCTTTAGTTTTAAAAAATTTTCCACACACATCGCATTTATGTGATTTGTCATGAGTATGAATTAGTTTGTGTGCTTTTAACTGTCCTTTTGTGTTAAAGAATTTTTCACAAACATCGCATTTATACGTTTTCCCACCAGTATGAATAAGTATGTGTGCTTTCAACTGTCCTTTAGTTTTAAAGGATTTCTCACACACATCGCATTTATGGGATTTTTCACCAGTATGAATTAGTTTGTGTGCTTTCAACTGTCCTTTAGTGTTAAAGGATTTTCCACACACATCGCATTTATGTGATTTGTCATGAGTATGAATTAGTTTGTGTGCTTTTAACTGTCCTTTTGTGTTAAAGAATTTTTCACAAACATCGCATTTATACGTTTTCCCACCAGTATGAATAAGTTTGTGTGCTTTCAACTGTCCTTTAGTTTTAAAGGATTTCTCACACACATCGCATTTATGGGATTTTTCACCAGTATGAATTAGTTTGTGTGCTTTCAACTGTCCTTTAGTGTTGAATGAGTTTCCACACACATCGCATTTATGCAATTTTTCACCAGTATGAATTCCTTCGTGTATTTTCGAAAGACTTGATGTTCGGAACGATTTTTCACATACGTCGCATTGGTATGGTTTCTCTCCGGTATGAATTAATCGGTGTACTTTCAATTGACCTGCTTGTATAAAAGCCTTTTCACATACAACGCATTTGTATGGTTTCTCTCCAGTATGAATTAAGTGGTGTACTTTCAATTGACCTGCTTGTATAAAAGCCTTTTCACATACAACGCATTTGTATGGTTTCTCTCCAGTGTGAATCCTTTGATGTATTTTCAAAATTACCTGCACTTATGAACGTTTTTTCGCACACATAGCACTTGAATGGTCTATCTCCTGTGTGAATCCTTTGATGTATTTTCAAGAAAAGATGAATATCTAAAAGATTTTTCACACATCTCACATTCGTAAGGGTTTTCTCCAGTGTGCATCACTTGATGTGCTTTCAAATTACCTCTGTGTGCAAACGTTGCTTCACACACATTGTTTTGGAAAGATTTCTCCATAGTGTCAAATCCTTCTTGTGTTTCCAAATAAACAGTCGACATGTATATATGTTTTTTTACAGGTTTATCAATATACTATTCACATTAACTGTATCTATATTCTGTTAAATAATATCCTAAATTTTTCATTTATTTTTAATTATCATATCGGGTACTTTAGGTATGTATCAAAAATACAATGATAAACGAAGAATTCATATACAACACACATTAAAGCGTAAGTAATTTATAATGGTCGATCTGACCTAATGGCTGTCCATGTAATTGATCGATCAACAACCCCCCACGGAGATACACATACGGAATTATACACGAGTCCGACTGGTTAGTCTGGTGGTTTAGTGCGACGCATTTCAACCGAAAGGTTGCAGGTTCGAAACTGTATCCTTACGGCAGGGCACATAACGGACATTGCCTAAAGCAGATTAATGGGCTCTATTAAATTAAAGGACCGTGTCTATCATATACAACACACTGCAGTAGCTCCGGTAACCCGACGGTGTTATGCCGGCTATATAAGCCAGAGGCATCTCTCTCGTCAGTCTCTTTCCATCTCGACACACTTACAATAAAGGACGTATTATACTTAAACGTGTGTAGAACCCTACAGGCGCGAGGTGATCTGACGATTGCCCGTGTGTTAACCCCTTGTTTGTTTTTTCATTCACGACGATAAACATGAATATCCAATATCTCACTTTCCTATCCAATACTCTGCTCCTGCCAATGATTTGTTTGCTTTACTCTCTCTGATGGCGGCCCGATTCGCTACAAATTAATCCACGGAAATGCGGTAGATCTGCATAACGACTGTCTTAATTCTTGAGCGATTTTATTACCAAATGTATGATTTTCTATACATCGATAAAAAAGCTCAAGTAACTGACCTGGCGTCACTTGTTTGCTCATATATTACATTTCGCTGTTTAATGGTTACTGTAACATCTGTAAATCTGTTTTGACTTAAAATTAATGTTTTTTGAAACGTCTATGTTCAGTATTGTGACGTCATTTTAGTAATAATTATTATGCTTTATATTTCTGCAACCTCGTGGTTTTCTTTCCTTTTTTGTTCTGATTCCTCTACCGACACATACTGAAACAATTTTACTGAATTTGAATAGACCTATATATACGGAAAAAACAGTTGGTAAGCAAATTGATTATTAATATTTGTCGTTTATTTATGTGTATTTATGTTAAATTGTATAATAGAAAACCGCTGAACGCTGATCGCTGATCGCTGATCGCTGAACGCTGAACACTCATCAGTAAATAAACTACCATCAACCAAGTGAGATCAAGTGTGCGGGCCAGCGCGTTAACACTGTTTTTCATGATAAGGACTCGGGTGTTTAATTAAGTATAGGTCGCACCAAATAGAGGCCTTACATAAGTTTTCGAACTGATCCCATATTGAATTTACTGATTCTTACTGATTAATGATTTATTGTTATACCTACCGATTACTGACCAACTGATTAATTTACTGTTACTTACTGAATTTTGAATTTACTGTTACTGATTTCTACCGAACTTATTATTGTACCGATTTGTACTTGCTTTGCTGGTACTGTCTGTTACGTCACAGTAACCTTTATTATCGTTGTATCTTTTCCTGTTGCTGAAATGGAATCTGTCGAAAGAAAGGACTTTGACCGGATAGAAATTATCCTGCGGCAAAAATATATGCTCGCTGAAGTGATGATGACGGACTCGAGCATGGGTCCAAAATTGAATGAGCTGATTACTGAGATTGAGCGCCTCTACGCCGAGTTGATGATCCTCGCGCCAAAGGCTTACTCGCAAGAAGATTTAAACGACCAAGGCCACCCCCTTCTGCAATGTGTGGTACAAAGCCAACTAGAATTTAAAGGGAGGGCTACTGAATGGCTTCCAAGTGCCAAAAAGGCTCCCAGCATAACAACGTCGTCCAACATGACGAGGAGTTCTAGGTCAAGTACAAAACGACGGGAAGCGTATGTCCAAGCTCAGAAGGCTCGTCTTGAAGCACAGCAAGTCGCTGAAAGTGCTCGTGAGCGTGCAGAACTAGAGGCTAGAGAAGCCGAGAACAGAGCGGCTTTACAGACAAGAGAAGCTGAGCGCAAAGCAGAGTTGGCCGAGCTTGAATTACGTGCTTGGGATGAGCAGCTCCCAACTCCACACATCGAAAATGTTGCCGTCAACCCCACCACGAAACACATACCGATTGCTGCAGAGGTGGGTGCGATGCCACGACATGATGCACATAAAGAATTGATGCTTCGGCCGCTGCCGAATGGTGACGACGCTTATCAAACAACGCCACGTAAACGTACAGAACCTGCCGTGCTGAACTATCGACAAATGAATGCTGACGTTACTCTACCGCCACGACCAGAAATAATGAAATTTAACGGAGACCCTCTAGATTACCATGAATTTGTACGGAATTTTGAAACCCATATAGAGCAACATGTAAAGTCAGATACGACCCGTTTGATCTACTTGCTACAGCAGTGTGAACCTGAGGTACGGCGTCAATTGTCGCACTACACTAAGGATGCTCTAAGTGGTTACCGATTGGCCCGTGAACAGTTGTTTCAACTGTATGGGAGACCACACATTACCTCCAAGGCTTGCAGTAAACTGCTGGCGAAGACGCCGGTCGTTGGAGAAAGGGATCCAGCCGGATTATTGAAACTAGACATATTGTTACAGAGATGTAAGAGTGCCCTTGCCGACGTCGGAGAATACGCGGGAATTAACTCACTGCACTGCCTATTACCGATTATAAACAAATTGCCTGAGAGCCTACAGACAAAGTGGATCGAGTGGTCTGTCTGCGTTGCTGAGGAGAAATGCCGGGACGCTGGCTTCCTACGACCTCGTTGCGTTTGTCGCAAGACAATCTAAGATTTATAATTCTCTGTATGGAGAAAGCTTGTACAGTCGTGAGCCAGGACGATACCGGAAAGCAGCCGCCTTCAATACCCTACACGAGATTACAGAACAATTACCGACTATGTGCGATTTATGCGACAAGAAGCATGCGCTACCGCAGTGCTTTAAATTCAAGAAAATGAACGGACGCGAACGACGCGAGTTGGCATCTGTCAAGGGATTGTGTTTTCGGTGCCTGCAAAGAGGTCACCGTGTGGCAGAATGTCCTTCAGCAGAATGCTGTGGGGAATGTAAAAGTACGTATCACCACTCGCTTTTGCACTACAGATTTACTAAAGTTCCCAAACCCGACAAAACTGATGATCAAGCGAAAGCAGCGACGTCATGCTCTTCCATACTTTTTGAAAGTCCCCAGTCTTATCATACAGAAGAGTACAAAGCGAAGGGCGTATACATGTGCGTGGTACCAGTGAACGTCCGATACAAGAACCACGAGGTGCGGACTTACGCCTTTCTCGATTCCGGATCTTCGGCCACGTTATGTAACAGTACTCTAACGAGCGCTCTTGGCATTACAGGAACTCCCAAACAGATATCCCTGACCACCCTCTGTGCTGAATCGACGTACAACGGTATCACTACTGACCTAACCGTTTGTTCATTAGACGGTGAAACTGAAGTTGAAATACAGAATGTAGTGTCAGTGGACCATATTCCAGTACGACCAAACATTCTTCCACGAAGGAATGTGTTAGATAAAATGAATCACCTGAAAGGTATAGAATTTCCACAAGTTGATGGTGGCACCGTTACCCTTCTCATCGGAATAGATGTACCAGAAGCGTTGTGGGTACAGAAAGTCCTCAAAGGAAAAAGAGATGAACCTGTTGCGTGGAAAACGCCCTTCGGTTGGTCTTTGATGGGCCCCTCCCTATCGCGCGTGTTCATCGACCACTATACAGAGACAATTTAACGACGACGTCTGACGCTTTATCACGTCAGATTAATCGTCTATGGAACACTGACTTTGGCGATTCGACGGCCGTCCTCGCGTCGCCAACGTCAAGAGAAGATCGTATTGCCCATGAATTAATGAAAAAGTCAGTCTCTATGGTAAATGGCCATTTCCAATTACCACTGCCGAAAAAACCTTGTGCTCGTGAGTTACCTGACAATCGCGTGATGGCGCAAAAGCGCGCTGATGGTCTCAAGAGACGTTTACTGAAAAACGACGAACTACACGTGAAATATACTGATGCTGTACAGTCATACCATTGAAAAGGGGTATCGCGCGGGAAGTACCCGCTACTGAAATTCACGCTTCTAGAAAACGGTGGTTTATTCCCCACCACCCTGTCGTACATCCACGCAAGCCCGGTAAAGTGCGCGTGGTGTTTGATTGCGCGGCGAAACATAATGGCGTTTCGCTAAACGATGTACTGATGCAAGGACCAGATTTAACGAACAGTCTCATAGGGTGTGCTGACTCGCTTTCGTCAGAACCAAATCGCCCTAGTGGCCGACGTGGAAGGAATGTTCCACCAAGTTAGAGTCGATCCAAGGGATACTGATACGCTGAGCTTTCTTTGGTGGAAAGGTGGCAATTTACAAGATGACCCGACTGTGTACCAGATGCTGGTCCATTTGTTTGGTGCGACGTCGTCACCTAGCTGCGCGGCATTCTGTTTAAAGGAATGCGCCCGTGTGTACGGAGACGATTACGACGATTTGGCTGCGAATGTGGTCAAGAATAACTTTTACGTCGACGACTGCTTAGTGTCTGTCGAGAACATAGAGAAAGCTACCAAGCTTGTAACTGATCTGCGAGAGCTACTTGCTCGTGCAGGATTTCGCCTAACGAAATGGTTGTCTAACAATGCGGAAGTACTGAAAACGATTCCTGAAAAGGAGAGAGCAAAGAACGCGTCTTCTCTTAATATCGATGCTTGCTTGGACGAGCGCGTCCTTGGTGTGCAATGGAGAGTCCAATCGGATGAATTTTCATTTACCGTTACACCACAGAAGAAGCCGGTAACCAGAAGAGGAATTTTGTCGGTCGTTAGCTCGATATACTACCCCCTGGGTTTCGCGGCCCCCGTCCTGATTAAAGGAAGGCTGTTGTGGCAGAGACTCTGTAAACGAGGATTAAACTGGGATGAAAAGGTCTCCCAAGAAGAGGAAAATGAGTGGATCAACTGGCTGGAAGATTTACCTGGACTTGAACAAGTTAGAGTCCAACGCTGCTTTCAACCACCGTCACTGGGAAAAGTTATTCATACTGAACTTCATCACTTTGCAGATGCATCTACCGTGGCTTATGGCGCAGTGTCTTATCTGCGTTTTATTGATATTAAAGGAAATATACATTGCTCGTTTCTCATCGGAAAAGCCAGAGTAGCTCCGATGAGCACCATGTCTATTCCACGACTTGAATTAACGGCAGCCGTTCTAGCTGTCCGCCATGACCAATTAGCCAGAAGAGAATTAAACTTGACGAGCTGCCAATCAACCTTTTGGACAGATTCCACCGCGGTATTACAGACAATATACAATTGTAAGAAACGATTTCCTACGTTTGTTGCCAACCGAATCGCCGAAATCGAGCGCTATGCAGATATTAATCATTGGAAATTCGTCCCTACTGAACTGAATCCCGCCGATGACGCAACTCGCGGACTTACCACTAAACTACTGACACAATCCGGACGATGGATAAATGGACCCGACTTTCTATGGCAAGCGGAGAGCAAATGGCCTGTATGTCCAGTGTCGCTTCCAAAGGGCCTGCTTACTGACGAAGCTTTGAATACACTGTTCGTAGAAGTGGAATCGATTGTTAATTCAAGGCCGCTCGTTCCTGTCATTATCGATCCGCACAGCGATGAACCGATAACGCCGAATCACTTGCTGTTACTGCGTGATTCACCAAATGAAGCTCCAGGCCTCTTCGATGAGAAAGCGTCGTACGCAAGACGAAGATGGGTCCAAGTGCAACATATGGCTAATATATATTTTGGAAACGCATGGGTGTCAGAATTTTTGCCCAATTTGATTAAACGCCAAAGGTGGTACAGCAAAAGATCAAACTTTAAAATCAACGATATAGTGCTGCTAGTGGACGAGAGCCAGCCCCGTTCGAAGTGGGTACTGGGCCGTGTAATGGACACATATGCTGATAAACACGGAGTCGTGCGTACGGTTCTGGTTAAGACGCCCAACAGTCTCGTAAAGCGGCCAATTGCTAAATTGTGTCTGATTGTTGATTCCGAAGATTCCTAAACGTTTGATACGTAGCCTTTGTATTTCGTTTATATGACACCACTTCCCTTTTGCGTGTGTACTGACCGCTTAACGCATTTCTACCGATATATTTCTGCGCAATTACTGATTCTGTTTGTGTACTGATTTTCTTTTCCTACGTTCTTGCTGACGTATTTCACTCGCATCGCAAACTTGCCGTTATTGTTCGCTGATACTACGTGTTTTTGCCCCTTTTACCGTTTTAAAGTATGTACCTTCCGATATTTCGTTGTTGTTCACTTTACCGATGTTTTGTAATGTTTTTTAAATATATGGGACATATATTTGTGGGGGGGTATGTAACATCTGTAAATCTGTTTTGACTTAAAATTAATGTTTTTTGAAACGTCTATGTTCAGTATTGTGACGTCATTTTAGTAATAATTATTATGCTTTATATTTCTGCAACCTCGTGGTTTTCTTTCCTTTTTTGTTCTGATTCCTCTACCGACACATACTGAAACAATTTTACTGAATTTGAATAGACCTATATATACGGAAAAAACAGTTGGTAAGCAAATTGATTATTAATATTTGTCGTTTATTTATGTGTATTTATGTTAAATTGTATAATAGAAAACCGCTGAACGCTGATCGCTGATCGCTGATCGCTGATCGCTGAACGCTGAACACTCATCAGTAAATAAACTACCATCAACCAAGTGAGATCAAGTGTGCGGGCCAGCGCGTTAACACTGTTTTTCATGATAAGGACTCGGGTGTTTAATTAAGTATAGGTCGCACCAAATAGAGGCCTTACAGTTACTTTACTAAAGAAATTCCAACTTTATATGTTTGGGGTCAATATATTCTGCGTTAAGTCCTGCCTTTCGTTTTCGCTGCACTTCTATTCTCGGTGGTTTCTGCTCTGTTCTGATTTGACCTGAATTATGTTGGTCATTTTCGCTTTTTGCCTGTGGCATGTTCTTGCTCTAGGCGTTGTATTGCCTTTTCTTTTTAAAGTTGTATTTTTGTTTATACTTAATATCAAAGCTTTAGATGACGTATAACCAATTAAGATCTCTATGCGCGACAGGATGTGACGAGTGGTACCCTCCATTGAGTCATTGTTTTTAAACGAGTGCTTTGCTAAGTAACAATGGTGGTGATTCCCCATTGTTTGGTTGAAAGCAGCATGTGCTAGACTGCGCGCCGGTGTTCTCGTTTAGCTGTAAAGTTGTTTTAATAGCGAAGCAGTGCTTTGTAAAATAAAGGTGTTGAATGTGCATCTGCTAGCTGTTTTGTTTGGATTAAAGTTGCCGAAAGGGATACTAGCTCTAAATTTTAATTAAGAATTTGGAGGATTTTTGAGTTTAGGTTGCAATTTCAAGCTTTAATTTTAAAACAATCTAAGACTTCCTATGTCAGGATTTTGAGTGACAGCCGTTTTTGTGAGGTCAGTTGGCATTGTAGAGATATGGAGAATAATTAGTTGAAGGCCTCCTTTATCAATAATTGTGGTCCACTTTTTTGTATTGTAATTTATATCGGTTTATAAGGCAAAGTGCCTAACCTGTTATGGTTTGTCACAAGGTCTTTTTCTAAATAGGATTCTGTATAAAATTCATTCTATCCATAATTTTTTCAAAGAGGGAACTTACTTAAATTTTTAAGTAGTAGAAATCATTAATCCGCTGGGTTCAGCCCATTAGTCCACTGGGTTCAGGCAATGTCTGTTAATTGCGGGGTGGTATGTAGAAACCTCGCTCAGGATATCGGGTAAGCTGACCCGGTATTATAAATAAAAAAAATAATAATAAACTAGTCTAAAATAAAGGCCTT
>CH002406.1:479967-492209 GCA_000149265.1 Ciona savignyi | reverse complement strand
TAGGATAGTGTTCGGTTTGGTATTTCCACTCTTTTTAAAATATTTCAAATTTTTAATTGACCATTATAAAAAAAAATGAGAAAGTTTTATTTCCATATGTAGTTAAGTTAACAGTGTTGTTGGTTGTGGTCAATGTTTGTACCCTGGCTGTAATGCACATAGAATCAAATTTACACCGGCTTGAACTCGACGGTCAATTTGGGACTACAACTTCGTACTAAACTAGCTGATGTGGTAGAATTTTATTTCTCAGTAGAAATTCACATGACTGAGTCATCCACATGATAGTGATATTTATTTTAATTGTATATATTGTTCTTTTCTTACTGTTTCCATTTTGTTACATGCATGCCCTCTTTATTCAGTTGGTGTCTCCTGTCCAGGTCCACCAGGTGTGTGGTACTGAATAAAGTGGAGGACCTAGACAGCAGACAACTATTGAATAAAGAGGACATGCATGTAACCATACTTTTCCTAATGTTTATATAATAATTTCGTTCCATGTGTTCTTTCAAATTTCTATCCCTTTGTCTATTATTGAATAAATTCCTGACTTGCCAGTAGTGATTGAATTGTTATTTTTTTTGTATTGACAATGACGAAGAGAACAAAATTTGACTCTTCGGGTAATCAGATATGAACAGGTCAGCCCAGTTGGGCATTAAAACCACTCAACTTTGGGAAACATTTGCTGGTGTCGTTAGCAGTCAAAAGTTTAGTCAATTCTCATTAATCTCTTTTCTTTTTAAGTATTTTGCAAAAAATAGTAATCCTAACCTAATACATTGAATGAAATGAACTTATCTTTTGACTAGAAAATCAGTTCTGGGAAGGTATATGCCTAATCATAAACTCTAAACCCTTGATTTGCAAAGAAAAGGCCATATTAGTACCAATCTTTGCATTGCAATAGCGTCCTTGGAAACTGGGCGGTGTGAATGTGGTGTGCATGGTGAGTCGCACAGCCGCACAAGATGACCGCAGCCGCGCCGCTTACTGCTCGGGGATTCCCCGCCCGCAGCCGCAAAAGTTGTCATGTGTGCATCCGCCTTTAGGCACACAGGAGATTCATTTTCATCACTCTGTTTGAGCAAGGTATATACATGTATTTGGAATTGTAGCAAAGAAGCCCTTCCTTTTTTGTCAGGATCCTTTAATTTATAGTATCGTCTTAATATTCCATGCGTCTTGTTTTTATACTGTCCCTCGTTGACGAATCGGTATTGATCACATCCGAAGTCGTTTTTTGCTCTTTTGGTGGATCCTTGAAAAAAATAGCCATAACCTGCAAGTGGGCATACCGCTGGTACGTTGCTAATGTTTGTAGCATTACTGAGTAATTCAGCAGCGCGTTCCAAAGAAAGCGGCTGGTTCCCGAGCTGTATCAGATCATTCATTGCTAAATCTTAAAGAAACAAAATAAACAGGTAAACCAAACGTACGTGTATACAAATAAAGCAATAGCGCATTACATATACTCTCACTTAAGGTACAATATTCGCTGTGTTAACCCGCATTGCTTAGCCGCTCTTGGAAAAGAATTAAGCTTTTGTTCGCAAAAGCCAGAAGCAGTTTACGCATCATTGTTTGTCACCATGCTATCTAGAGGCCAGGGGGAGTTGAATCGAATTTGTTTATAATGACTAGATATATTTAAACGCCACATTCATTTAAAGAAATAGGCTATAAAGTTTTATTTCAGGCCATTAATCCAATGGATTCAGTCGACATCTGCTTTGCAGAGGGAGATATTTGTCAAGATTTTTGTTTAGCGGTGACAGTAAAGGTACCGGGTCTATCTATATCTATAAATTAGAAAATTTGTGTCGTTGAAAACGACGACAGAAAAGGAAACCGGTCCATTTCTGTAAGATAGGACATTTCGGTCATTGAAAACGACGACAAAAGGAAACCGGGTTCATTTCTGTAAATTAGAACATTTCTATCGTTAAAAACAGTGGCAGCATAAGGAACAATTTCATTTCTGTAAATTAGGTCATTTCTGTCGTCGAAAACGGTGACAGAATAGGGAACGGGTCCATTTCTGCAAATTAGAATATTTCTGTCGTTGAAAACGGTTACAGAATAGGGAACGGGTTCATTTCTGTAAATTACAACATTTCTGTCGTTAAAAACGACGAAATAAAAAAAAAACGGGTTCATTTCTGTAAATTAGAACATTTCTGTCGTTGAAAGCGGTGACAGAAAAAAGAACGGGTTCATTTCTGTAAATTAGAACATTTCTGTCGTTAAAAACGGTGACAGAAAATGGTACGGGTACATTTCTGTAAATTAGGACATTTCTGTCGATGAAAACGACGACAGAAAAGAGAACGGGTTCATTTCTGTAAATTAGAATATTTCTGTCGTTGAAAACGGTGACAGAATAGGGAACGGGTCCATTTCTGTAAATTAGAATATTTCTGTCGTTGAAAACGACGACAGAAAAGGGAACGGGTATATTTCTGTAAATTAGAACATTTCTGTCGTTTAAACCGACGACAGAAAAAAGAATGGGTTCATTACTGTAAATTAGAACATTTCTGTCGTTAAAAACGGTGACAGAAAATGGAACGGGTTCATTTCTGTAAATTAGGACATTTCTGTCGTTGAAAACAACGACAGAAAAAAACGGGTTCATTTCTGTAAATTAGGACATTTCTGTCGATGGAAACGACGACAGAATAGGGAACGGGTTCATTTCTGTAAATTAGAATATTTCTGTCGTTGAAAACGACGACAGAATAGAGAACGGTTCCATTTCTGTAAATTAGGACATTTCTGTCGTTAAAAACGGTGACAGAAAATGGAACGGGTCCATTTCTTTAAATTAGAATATTTTTGTCGTTGAAAACGGTGACAGAATAGGGAACGGGTCCATTTCTGTAAATTAGAATATTTTTGTCGTTAAAAACGGTGACAGAATAGGGAACGGGTCCATTTCTGTAAATTAGAACATTTCTGTCGTTAAAAACGGTGACAGAAAATGGAACGGGTTCATTTCTGTAAATTAGAATATTTTTGTCGTTGAAAACGGTGACAGAATAGGGAACGGGTCCATTTCTGTAAATTAGAATATTTTTGTCGTTAAAAACGGTGACAGAATAGGGAACGGGTCCTCATTTCTGTAAATTAGAATATTTTTGTCGTTAAAAACGACGACAGAATAGGGACCGGGCCATTTCTGTAAATTAGAACATTTCTGTCTTTGAAAACGGTGACAGAAGAAGCAGCGGATCCATTTCTGTAAATTAGAACATTTCTGTCGTTAAAAGCGGTGACAAAAAAAGAACGGGTTCATTTCTGTAATAGAACGGGTTCATTTCTGTAAATTAGGACATTTCTGTCGTTGAAAACGGTGACAGAAAATGGAACGGGTTCACTTCTGTAAATTTCAAGATTTCTGTCGTTGAAAACGACGACAGAAAAAAGAACGGGTTTATTTCTGTAAATTAGAACATTTCTGTCGTTGAAAACGGTGACAGAATATAGGGAACGGGTCCATTTCTGTAAATTAGAATATTTCTGTCGTTGAAAACGGTGACAGAATAGGGAACGGGTCCATTTCTGTAAATTAGGACATTTCTGTCGTTGAAAACGATGACACAAAAAAGAACGGGTTCATTTCTGTAAATTAGAACATTTCTGTCGTTGAAAACGGTGACAGAATAGGGAACGGGTCCATTTCTGTAAATTAGAATATTTCTGTCGTTGAAAACGGTGACAGAATAGGATACGGGTCCATTTCTGTAAATTAGAATATTTCTGTCGTTGTAAACGGTGACAGAATAGGATACGGGTCCATTTCTGTAAATTAGGACATTTCTGTCGTTGAAAACGATGACAGAAAAAAGAACGGGTTCATTTCTGTAAATTAGAACATTTCTGTCGTTGAAAACGGTGACAGAAAAGAGAATCGGTTAATTTCCGTAAATTTGGGACATTTCCGTCGTTAATATTTCAACCCAGTACAGGTTTGCATGTATTTCTGCATTTCTGTTTTCCGTATTTCTCTTCTGTATTTCTGTAAATTAGAAATGGATTTTTTCTGTAATTCTGTATTTCTGTAATTTCTGTAAATTAGTATCAAATTTCTGTAATTCTGTTTTCTGTAAATTAGTTGTGACCGTCTTTGCCAACTGAAACGTTGTGGGATCAAATCCAGCTTGTAGGTATACATTTATATATTATTTAACGAGCATTCACTAAACTAAGCGGTTATACAAGTCGTACAAAAGCCTATGCCTAGTCTATATAGCGCTAACCTTTTTGGCTGTGTTAAAACTACTTACTTTTTAGCATCAATTTAACACGAACTTAATGTGTGGTACCAAAAAATAAGAAAGAAAACCTAAAGGACGAGTACTACCAATAAAATCACTCACACGGTGGTAAACAACGTTTCGCATGGGCCGTTTCCTTTAAGTACTGTGTTAAGCCTGACCTAGGTTAATGCCTGTGGGTATGCGATAATCCAACGTGCGCATGACTGGCTAAACATGGTTACTGCTGTGTAACTCTTTAGACTAAACTTAAAACCCAAATACTGTTTTTTCGAACTATTACATTATTTGTTCTAGCGTAGTCGCCGTCGCCGATACATTGCACAATATTGCGCAAGTTCAGCAATAACACTAGATATATCCCGAGCATGCTTTTCTTTTTTCTTTACTCTCTCAACGATGCACGTTTAGTTTATTTAATTCATTGTTTTGCTTCAGTATTAAAAAATGGCAAACGAATCGATTAACGACACAGGAACAGGAAAAAACGGCAAAACGAACAGTAGTTAAAACGTCATTTAGAAAAAAAGTACATCATTTTAAAAATATAGTTGAGCGTCACGAAATCGAAGTAGGCATACTACACGCAAAAAATAATTATGTTTGAATGGTATGTTTGTAATCTTTGAAACCAAACAATTAAGTTTACGCCGTACGCATATACCTGTGATATTATTGGATTGGCCCCTTTAATACAAATTAGGTGAAGAATAACCTAAAAACACTGGCTTCAAATATCCACAAATACGCAAGATTTTTGAACTGGCAGGAATTTTTTAACTGTTTAGTACTACAGTCGGCGCTGCTTATTGAAAACGGATAAAATGACCAGTCGATTATTATCACCAATTTGATACAGTCTCGAATTTCTCCTTTTTAAATTCTCTTATTACAGTACAAAACTCCCGCCAAACACTTATAACTTCGCTCTTTTAACAGGCTTGCTTTCTGAACGCATGCATGTCTCGTGGTCACTTGTAACGGGCCTTAATGACGAAACAGACACATCGCTGCTAAATGTTACACTGCCACTTCGGTCAAAAGATGAATTTGACGGTATTTGGACTTCATACGGCTTAGCGTTGAATTATGCGCGGTTAAGGCGAATTATGCGCGGTTAAGGCGACTTTTTTTGTTAATCCTAATTAAGAAAACGGAAAGAATGTGAAACATATATAATGCAACAGCTCCGCTATATGGTACGTCTGCGGGTCGGGCAATTTTGCACTAAAAGAGTGATTTTACCGAAATTCCATTAAAAAAATGGGAGCCGCAAAACTAATAATATTTTCGCCATAAAAAAAGACGCGAGTGTGTTTCTCTGTTTATTTTACTATTGTTTGGGTTGGAACTTCTTAACTGCTCGCTACAGTAGAAATAATATTAATAAGAGCCGTACCAGAAGGATGAAAAAGTCACATGCGTCTTCGCACCCGCAAGTTGCCGACCCCTGGTCTAGCATATGATTCGAAATTAGTTTTCGTGAATAGAATAGAAAAGATAGGCATATTCATGTTTATCCCCGTGAATGGGAGAAAACCAAGGGGGTTAACACACGGGCAATCGTCAGAACACCTCGCGCCCACCGTGGGGTTACCAGAGCTATTTGCAGTGTGTTGTATATGATAGACACGTTCCTTCAATTTGGTTGAACCCATTAATCCGCTGGGTTCAGGCAATGTCCGCAAACTGCCTTGCACAAGGACACAACCGACTAGCTACCGACCAGTTTCGCACATACAATCTTTCGAATAAAAGGCGACGGACTCAACCGCCAGACTGTCCGGTCGAACAATTCAATTAATTAACCAATTATTTAACTAACGTGTTTATACTATCGACTGGCACTGCAGTCTCGACACTTTTCGCCAATTTCGTCGTCTTGCTAAACAATTCAACTGACGAGATTACTACTTGGTTTATTTCCAAAGAACAGAAATATGATTCGCACTCGTTAAAAGTTTATATAAAGTATGTCTGCGTAGATAATTTCATCACACAATCAATAGGCCGATACAATAAACTTGTTTAAATGCACTTGACAACATTAGCGGATAAGCAACGTAAGTACAGCGTGTAGGGTTGATTGGCGGCAGCGTTAAAAAGAGATCGACCATTGCTTGACAGCGCAGTCATCTGCGACGGTGACAACGGTGTTATCGTCCAGCCAAGTGCAATCGGTGATGACGGATTTGAAGTATGCTAAAATGTTGATTGCGGTGTTGGAAAGCGCAAAACAACAAGATTCTTAAATATATGTTTTTATGTTCGTTTTATCATCGTATTTTCTTGTTCCTGTACGCTGATTTGTTTTATTTGCCGTTATTTAATACTAGTGCAAAAAATGAATGAACAAAATAAAAAAAAAGCAAATCTTTCCTTTTACATAGTAACAAATCAATCTTTAAAAATGTTCTAATATGAAGTTTTACGCTTTTGCATAAGATATGCAGCTATGTTTACGATAGACCTACGTTTTATACAGAAACGAATCGATTCACCATGACGAAAGTCTCAATATGATAAGTTCGAGGCATTTTTTAATGAAGGAGATAACAAGCTACATTTAATATATCGCTACCCACCTCTTTTGGTCTTCTTGCTCTCACTCGCATAATCCCACACGATCAACTGCTGGTCCATTGACACCGAGCAGAGATGTTGGCCGTCAGGGGACCATCCCAACGCCGAGATGTTGGAGGAATGGCCGTGGAAGGATTTCTCAGGATCCTGTGGGAAACAGAACTTGATCAGGTGGATGTTTTTCACACAGTGGCCATATGTGATAGGATATTCATGTTTATCCCCGTGAGTTGCAAAACCAATAGGGTTAACAGTCTTAACACACAAGTAATCGTCAGTTCATCTCGCGCCCACTGTCGGGTTACCTGAGGTATTGCAGTCAGTGTGTTGTGTATGATTCACACGTTACTTTAATTTAGTAAAACCCTTGGTTTTACCATACACGGGGATAATTAACCCTTGGTTTTACCATTCACGGGGTTAAACATGATTATCCTATGCTATCCTAACTGCTATGGTAAACAAACAGTAAATTTAAAATAAAATTACACCCAAGATGACAAGTTGGTACAGCATTCCCATAGTGCTGGCGTTAAACTGACTTAATGTAACTTACCTTGAACGAATTGTCGCACAGATTGTACACCAGTATGGATGAAAAGTCGGCTACCGCAACCTTGGAAAGGTCGGGTGAAACTGCGAAGGCGTAAATAGCTTTGTTGGTTGAGAACTTGTCTGTCGTGGCGGTGATGGTGTTGTTCTCAATATTGTACAGCTTAAACGAGTTGGTAGTCTGTTGATAATATAGGGTTATTAGGATATCGAGTCCTGTATGTGGTTTCTGATGTTTGGCTGGTTTGTGTCATAAAACTGAAAGGTTGTGTATTTCAATCCAGTTAGGCATACTTGCTTCTGTGCATGTTCCTTAGTCAAGCCGAAAATTGCTATTAAAATTGAGGGTATATTATGGGTCATACCAAATCACTGGACTATGGGAACATTTAACCCATTTATAGGGATGTCCGTTCCAGAATAAAGATTCGGTTAAATTCAAATAGAAACTCTTTTGGAATTATTTTTTGATTTTAGCAAATCTAAATTTGCTCTCTTAGTGGAACAAAATGGGTTTTATTTATATAATTTTGAATTAAAATTAGAAAGTAAAAATTGATTTTTAATTAAAAATTACATTTTTTTTACTAAAAAACAATTCTATTCTTCTTCACAATTTAGAACAATAAACCGTTTTTATGCATATGTTTCAAGAATATTCTGAGCTATTCGATTCCCGCAAAATTATTAATTCCACAATAATTCTAAAAAAATCTATTTGATTTAGACATTCCTACGCATTCACCAGCCAGATTCTGCTACAGTAAACCCAACTTACAACTCCAGTGGAGATAATGGTTGATCCAAATACAGCAATCTTAGCCGGGAAGTGCGCCTTCCAAGGTAAGCTGCAGACTTTTCTTCCATCTTTGATTAACACCAACTGTGAATGTTGAAATTTAGCTGCTATTAAAGTTACGTCAAAATGATGAATAGAAAGTAATGGAAGCCACATATGCTCTGAATGACCTGGTTACGATCTGAATCAAAATACAGTGATGTGAAAATAAAAACTATTTAAAAAAAGAGAGATTTCAAGCGCAATTTATTGTCTGATTTTCTTAAACAATAATGTGCACAGTGCCAAAAAAACTACAGTAATCGATTTATGTAACTGACTGAAATAGCTCTGGTAATCACACTGTGGGCACACTCTTAGAGTCTATTTTTCCCTTTAATTTTAGTTTAACCCACTGGAATACCAATACCTTTGTTAAGTATAGTGTGACCACACTGTGTTTTAACCTCCCTTCTGCATTTTATCCCCATATTCATAAAAGTTGTTATTCTCTACTGGCAGAAACTATTAATCCTCTTCTTTCTTAAAGATCTAATAAATTGATTACATTAAACTAACCTCATTCTGGCAAGCCACCACGATGCCACCGTCACTTGCCATTGCCATCGCTGACGGCTGCGACTCCAGTGGTACCGCGGTCTCATTGTTATACTCGCACGTGTCACAATCGGTGAACCTCACATTATCATCCAACCCAGCAGTGATCAAGCAGTTGCTGTTGGCATCGTACAACGCACATGTCACCTGTGAATCAATCGATTTTAAAGGACAGACCCTCATTAAAGTATAGCCATATTATATATCTGAGTACATCCATATATAAATCCGAGTACAGTCATGTATAAATAAAGAGTACAGCCATATATAAATCCGAGTACAGCCATTTATAAATCCAAGTACAGCCATATATAAATCCGAGTATAGCCATATATAAATCCGAGTATAGCCACATATAAATCCGAGTATAGCCATATATAACTCCGAGTATAGCCATATATAACTCCGAGTACATCCATGTATAAATCCGAGCACATCCACATATAAATCCAAGTACAGCCATATATAAATCCGAGTATAGCCATATATAAATCCGAGTATAGCCACATATAAATCCGAGTATAGCCATATATAACTCCGAGTACATCCATGTATAAATCCGAGCACATCCACATATAAATCCAAGTATAGCCATGTATAACTCCGAGTACATCCATGTATAATTCCTAGTCGAGCACCTCAAGACCTAAGGCTGTTGAGGACTCTTCCAATTACCAAGGTAACCTGCTCCCATGCTTGCATTGAGTTCTTAGCCCATTTTGAGTTCTTTGGTTAAGAACAAGAAACTTTGGTTAACAACAAAGGGTTAAGAACTCAATGATTTGATCAACAGGATACGCCCTCAGTCAAGAATAAAGGAGTTAAATCAAGCAATGGATGTATGAAAAAATCAGAGTCTCATTTATATCACGGGGTTGGACAACACGATATGAAGCTTTTAACAAATAAATTCTAATTGCCAACATTTTTGTTGGTGAATTAATTACAGAATATTTGGGCATTTGTGAGTGTTCACAAGAATGTTTTTGAATGTCAAATAAGTTGCTAGGGCTTGCACGAAGGAACCTTGCCCAAACTCCAGTAACTGGAACCGAAATGTACAGTGATTATGGCCAAAACTGAAAAAGTTCTTAGCTGTATTAAAACTAGACAAGGTCCATTAAAAAATATATTCATGCTATACAGGGTCCCTAACCACATTTTGTATTTTATACACTGAGTATGTAGTTTGTTTCTGCAAGCATAAACGCATGGGTCCCATAGTTATCAAACCAAACTTCTTCTCCATGTGTAGATAAAAAAAGAACAATCGTGTTAGATTTACGAACATTTCACCACAAATGTTTTAAATAAAAGCTTTCTTTTAAGCGTTTTTCGTGGTTTCAGGGAATTACTGAGTTTATTAGATAAGTTTCTACTGGGTTTAGTACGTACGTTTCTGTTTTTACCTATGTGGGTTATGTTGTATAACAATTCTTAATGTTTTATTTTGATTAGTCAATTCCTTGTCTGATTTGTCGACTCCTTGTTGAAGATGTTTGTACAATATGGCATGCCTGTCACAATCATAATTCAGGAAAATAACTGCGTTTTTAAAGGAAATACCCTAATAAATGATTTTTTTTAATTGGAACAGAGTGTTTAAATGTCTAACATTTTACCAAATCTGATTCAAATTGGAGCTGCCGTTTAAGCGATATGCGCAAAAAAGCTATTTTTTTTAGAAAAAAATACCGTTTTAGTTATTAACGTCTCAGGGGAATTCCCCTAGATATATTACCCAAAATTTTGGTTTCTGCATATCTAGGCCATGTTGTCTAACAAATAAAAAAGTTGGATTGAGCATACATTTTTTCTTCTTGTAGATGTCAGGGCGACATAACACGCCTGTCACAATCATGATTTGACAACAAAAGCTTATTTTTAGGGTATTTCCCTAGGTAATTTTTTTATTTCTTTTAAGTGTTAAATCAGTTACTAATGCACTTACATTTTATCAAATCTGATTCAAACTGGATTTACAGTTCAAGAGCTATGCGCAAAAAAGCTTATTTTTTTAGAAAAAAATATTGTTTTGGTTTTTAACGTCTCAGGGAAATTCCCCTGGATATATTACCCAAAATTTTAGTTTTTTCAAATCTAGGCCATGTTGTCTAACAAATGACAAAGTTTTATTGCAATTCCATTACTCCTTCTGATAGATGTCGGTGCTACAACCCATGCCTGTCACAATCATGATTTGAAAACAAAATCTTATTTTTAGGGTATTTCCCTGGGTAATTTTTTTAATTCTTTTAAGTGATATATCAATGGTTAATGCACTTACAGTTTACTAAATCTAATTGAAATTGGAGTAGCCGTTCAAGCGCTATGCCTAAAAAAGGTAATTTTTTTAAAAAAAGAAACCGTTTTGGTTTTTCACCTACAAGGGGAATTCCCCTGGGTATATGCCCCAAAATTTTGGTTTATGCACATCTAGACCATGTTGTCTAACAAATGACAAAGTTGTATTGCCATTCCATTACTCCTTCTGGTAGGTGTCGTTGCCACAAGCCATGCCTGTCACAATCATGATTTGAAAACAAAATCTTATTTTTAGGGTATTTCCCTAGGTAATTTTTTTAATTCTTTTAAGTGGTATATCAGTGGCTAATGCACTTACAGTTTACCAAATCTAATTGAAATTGGAATAGTCGTTCAAGCGCTATGCCTAAAAAAGGGAATTTTTTAAAAAAATATACCGTTTTGGTTTTTCACCTCTCAGGGGAATTCCCCTGGGTATATGCCCCAAAATTTTGGCCTATGCACATCTAGACCATGTTGTCTAATAAATGACAAACTGTATTGCTATTCCATTACCCCATTTGATAGATGTTGTTGCCACAAGCCATGCCTGTCAAGCGTTTGACGAAAAAAAAAAGAAAAAAAACGAAAAAAAAAAACGGACAAAAACAATATGTGTCCCATTTTTCCAAATGGGACCCATAATGAATAATTTTAAACAGTCAAACGAAATATTTTAAACAGTCAAACATGGAATTTCCAACAGTCGCAATTACCTTCGTATTATGTCCCCTCCCTTTGAACTGGATAGCTTCACCAGTGCTTGCATTCCACTTCAATATCCTACCTTCAAAGCTTCCTGTGGGTTATATAGAGCACTGGTAACTTGAAAGGTTCTATGTTCAAATCCCACCTATTAGCTTATTCAAGGCGCTTAGACCTTGCAAAAAGGTGGTGAAACCATCATGCGCATAATAGTCAATTTTAGAAAGCTGCTAAAAAGTCAATTTGTCCATTTCAGACTTTGCCTGAATTCATTAATGAGTCAAACCAGAACAGTACCAACTGCTTCGTTATATATAACTCACTGTTACAGCTTCAACGACCCGTTGCCTAACTGTGGGCTTGATACTAACAAATAATTACTACTTAAGTTATAAAACATGGCTTCACCCAACACCCCA
>CH002406.1:462161-474893 GCA_000149265.1 Ciona savignyi | reverse complement strand
GTATCGTTATGTATGATTCAGAGGTTCCTTCATTTTGGTAGAACCCATAAAGCTGCTGGGTTCAGGCAATGTCCGTTAAATGCCTTGCCCAACTGACTAGCCAGCGATCAGTTCCGAGACTGCAACCCTTTGGCTAAAAGGCGATGCACTTAACCACTAGACTAATCTTCCGGACCAGTAATGCGAGTGTGAAGACAAGATTGCTGTTTTGCCTCTGACTTTACTTTTATTATAACATGGATAACTTGCAAGCTGATGGCTTTGTTTCTTTATTACAGCACCAATTTCTAACAAGATTTGGTAGTACTAAAAAGTGGGTTTACCTTGACTAAATGTTCAGCTTGAGTGGTGTCCCAAATCTTAACATTTCCAGCTTTGTCACCGGAACAAATGTAAAACCCGCTTTTTAGAATATTTTGCGCTCACTGGCGGCTTTTGGTGGCCGGAAAATTCATCGTGGTTCTTGGGAGTCTGTGTTGAATAGTATGGAACTATTTAGCACTTTTTGAATTTCTGGTGCAAAATATTGAACTATTTTTTTTTCAAATTCTAGACAATTACAAAAATTTAATTCAATTTTATTTTTTTGTTTCTTTCGCTGCAGCGTTAACCACCAACAATTCGAAAACACTAAAGCATGTCATATATAGGCCTATATACCAAAACAAATAAGGCGTTAATGGAAATTAAACAATGAAACAAAAAACTGTGGCAAGATATTCTAGATAAGCAAAAATTCTTTTTAATTTCAAGAAATAAAAGACGATAGAATGTTTTTAGTCAGAGACATTTTAATTTAGCGGATATTGTATCACTATATAATAAATGACAAATGCACCTTTATATCCCGTATGATGACATTGTTAGCACAACAATAGAGAAAGTTCTTTCCTTTAGGGTCTGGACCAAGTACGAAAGCGTTTGCTCTGGTTGTCTGTGGAAGGCCAGCAAAGGATCCCTCTGAAAAAAGGAATATGTTTGTATTTCTATACACTAAGACTGACAATTTCTAAACTACTGTCAAACAATTTATTATTTCTAACATCGTAATGGGAGTACTGTTGTTGTAAAGTATTATAAACTTCACTGTTATGATGTTTTTAGCCTATTTTACCATTTTTCTCACAAATAACTACTAATAATAGGCAAGCATTATACCACATTTATACATAAAATAGTGGGACACTGTATGTACAACATCTCGTCAAGAAGAGTCATTGTCTGCAGACTGAGAGTTGCACAAAGCAGTTAACTAACAGTGTACTTATTGTACATCTAGGAAACTACTGTAGATCAATGTTAGTTAAATGGCATAAAACGGGCAACGCTAAAAGGAAGTAAAGCGGGAAGGAGGGAAGGAGGTAAAGTGCTCACTAATATTACGGAAACTAATTTTAACCCATCCCTGAACACTAATCTCAACCCCAAGACTAACCCTAACTCTAGCCCCATGTTTAAAACTAACCCTAATGTCGTAATCTTCTATTTATCATGCAGTTTCCCTCCTTCCCACCTTCCCGCTTTCCCTCCTTTTAGTTTTCCCCTCATAAAACAAAAGTATATACTCACTTGGTTTTATTTGTGTTTTTGACGCCATCTTGGCTGATGTTTCTAACCCAAACTAATAAACTTAACCACAAGCTTAGATGTTTAATAAAAATGTATCAAACTTGTACTGTTAATCGGTTCTCTGTAATAAAATTCCTACTTCTGTGTTACTTATCTCAAAATGTACTAAAAATTATACAGATAATGTTGGTCTTTTATATTGCGTTTGGCCGGTGTATGGCAAACGGAACCGACTTTCTCCAAAAGGCTAAACACTCTTGTTGTAACTTTACTCAAGATATAAGCCCTTAAACGGTTTGTAAACATTATTCCATTGTACACTGCTTATGTCCACAGTTTCACCACGGCGGTCATACTTCTAAATAAGTAGATATTGGACAATTGTAATGTGATATGATTGTTAAAAAGTCAACAACCGCTGTGACCGGATATTTCCCTTATATGGGTTTACTAAACATGACGTCATTCGGCTTAAAGATCAGTGAGCCATGACTTATTTTAAATTTATTGGCCTCCCCATTTGGATCATACAGATACACATGGGATTTATTACACGTGAAATCGTCAGTTTCTTATTAATGTTGAATTAAATAATTTGCAAATTCGATCGAAATGATTTCAACAATCCTACCCGTGTTGAGGTTTCATGCCATTATCACGCTATCTTTTTTTACCGACACAAGTTTCGATCCCAAGATGGGCGGCGTCACTTGGGCCGTTTTTATACATATGAGTAGGGATTGGTATCGTTCGCGCTAACCACTCGGCTACACGACCGTACTGTCACACTATCGTAATCGAATAACCCCGTTTACAATATTTACTGACTGATGTGCATCTCTGTTTAAAACCGTCGATTCGCACTAATAGAGATACCCTATGGATCGTAGGGTGCCTCTAATTACAACAGGATCGCGTGAAGCCCTAACCCAAGTCCATAACCTTACTCGAATATGTATTTATTGTTTCTTTGTAAATAACGATTAGTTAAAATATTTATATATATAGGCGCCAATACTTACAATTAAACTTCTATTAGACCTCTTAAGATTTATATGCTAAGCAAATTTATTAAGGTATCGAATACAAAGTAATATTGATTTAAAATTTAAATATATATTACCATTTTTGATGGAACAGTTTTGGCGCCCATATATATACATTTTACTTAATTAACTCGATATTTTTAAGAATAAAACACGAATGTCAGTATTCATCTATCTACATGGTTTAAATTTGTACGAGACTGTTACAGGTCATGCGCCCACACTTACAGATTGTTTTTAAAACATGGCACAACATAATTTAGATATAACATCGCCCTTATGCTCGTTTGCCCACCTTCAAAAATAACAAAAAAAGTTTTCCATCCAGTTCTTATATATTTTCTAACAAACGTCACCGACAAATACCTTTATTTGTTTTCTGTTTTTATAATAACCTGTTTTAGGATTTTTTACTGATGGAATTATTATTAACTGTGTATCTTCTAAAGTAAAAAAAACTGAAAATCTACTTCATAAAATTAACTCAAAAGGAAAACAAACTCCTGAACACCGTATTTGAGCGAGTTCTTTGAAACAACAACGACAATAGTGCACGAAAACGCGATGAAACAACCATGTACTAGCAAATCTCGGGGCATACAAAATCTAACGGGGCCAGGAAAAATCCTTTCAAAAGGTAACAAACTTTACGATGAAGACACGTTTGACGGCAATTAAGTAGCAGAAAGGTATTAAAAGCACGGCAAGTAAAAGCCAAATCAGATGCGAGTGGTTAAACTATTCCAGACCTTAGTTGCCAAATTTGTTCGCATTTTTAAACCAGTATATATTTTAGAGGTTATGTAAAACATTACACAACCCCCTCCCAAAAAAACAAGGAATAAGTTACGCTTTCTTATGTTGAATTAACATTTGCATTGAAATAACTTAGTTCACTGATATACATTCAATAAATATGTTGTGTACAATGGTTAGTAAATGAAAGCGCATAACGATAAAGTAAAAAAATAATGGGTGCGAGCGATTCGTCCTAGGTGGATGTTATGTGTATTTCACGAGGTGGGAAAATCATATTTTAAAACCGAGAAAACTCGTTAAAATATTAAAACGGGCGAAGTTAGTATTGAGTTAGGATTTTTAATTGGTTTGTTTGTCAGAAAATATAAGGCTTGTTTTTCCCCATGTATAGGAAATCGCAGCGGGGTTACTCACTGCAATTGTGTGAACAGCTTGTGTCTGTCGTCGGGTTTAACGTTTTATATCAGTGCAAGACATTTCACTGTATTAGTTTTTTCAGCTTAATCCAGTTGGATCAGGCGACGTTATGCCCCAAGTTTGAAGAACACAACCGACTAGCCAGTGGGCAGCTTTGAACCGACGACTTTGCGGTTGGAGCTTTAACCAACTAAGCCAAGTGGGTTACAACAGATTCAAGTTTCGAATAAGAAACAAAACAGTCTTGACCAATGCTAGACGTAGCATTGTTTACACACACGTTTCGACTGTAGTTTCAATCATAGCGATTATCAAAGCACAAGTCCGGTGTTTAGTGTTCCTTCAAACAGTTTGTTATTTTAAAGAGACTAGTGCAGTTTATGACAATTCCGGAACAATATTACGACAGGGAACTGAAAAATAATGAAAAGGCGGACAAGTGTAAGCTAAAAATGACCACGAAATGTACTGCACGTAAAAAAACTACTAAAATAAATCGCCATGTACTGAGCATATGTGACCACATATTGGTTAATCGTTTTTGATACGGGTAAAAATTAAGAAGAAAGCAACAAATGGTAAAACACAATTTGCACCAGAGTTGTAATAACGTAACTCTACACTGTAAAATTTCTTGTTGAGTCTACTACAGGCACACATTTAATTCCGATTTTGATGGATTGGCTAAAACAATTTTTAAATCGCTGTGTGTGGGATATTAGTTTATACCCGTTTAGGAGATTGTTTAGAACTCTAGAATTTGCACCATTAAAAGGTTAATATCACGTTATAACATAGATAAAAGGCGGGTGAGGCAAGGTAATCGGTCTACTCCTTGGACCAGGGGTCGGCAACTTTTGCAAGAATTTTAACCGATATTCCACAAAATAAAAATCATTGGAAGCTGCAAAACTATTAATATTTTCGAAATAAGGGGAAAACGGCACTGTGTGAGAATAAGACGCGAGTGTTATTCAGTTTGTTTCAATCGTGCATGGGCATTAAAGTTATAAATCACTCGCTACAGTAGCAATTAAATTTTAAGATCTGCGTCAGAAGAATGAAAGAGTCGTGTTCGGCTCTGGAGCCGCAAGTTGCCGACCCCTGCCTTAAGAATGTACACTTTACAGACAAAAAGGGAGGGTTCTTATCAGTTAACGAATACCGTGTGTAATTAAAACTACATACGTAGAACGTTGTGTATGATTTGATTTTGCGGCGTGCGTGCCGCGTTTGATTATGCGGCGAGCGTGCCGCGTTTGATTGTGCGGCGAGCGTGCCGCGTGTGATTGTGCGGCGCGCGTGCCGCGTGTGATTGTGCGGCGTGCGTGAAATATTTGATAAATTCAAAAAGAGAAATAAAAGAACCGTGTCGGCCGACCACAAAAAAAACACGGCGGGTCTATTTACAAATAAAGTATTTACAATTTCTGCACTTCTCTACCATGTACAAATGCTCATGTCCGGGGCTCATGTACTCTTTATCATGTACCAGAAAAACATGTAATGTAAAACTAAACATTGGAACTAAGTAAAAGATGAACTGAATGGGATAGAACTCAACAGTGTCCGGCAGAATCCACTTCTTTTAGGAGGTATTTCTTCTGTTTAAGGATGGTTCGATTGAAAAGGAAGTAGAAGAATCTCAAGAATGCTGTGTGTAATGTTGGAATGAAGATTTTGGAACTTTAGGCATTTGTTGTATGGACGTGGGTGGGCGAAGGCAGCAGAAAACTGTTGGACTTAGTAATCCAAATTTTTGCTTTTGAATCGTAACTTGTGGGGAAGGGAAGATTTCCCCTTGACCGATTGAGAGTAATCTTCGCGGCATGTTTGGCTCGTCTGCGGTGTCAACTTGAACAAGTTTGTGAGGACGTGAGCCGCTTCGTAGCAGTCGGGCTGCTGTATGGGGTCGTCCTGCAGTGTGGAAGACGACGGCACCACTGTTGGGGCGCTTTGGGTGGGGCTTTTCTTCGACAAATCGATCGGAGTAAGCACGAAATTCCCAGCCGCAATGTTGGATAGAATGGCGTGGGGGGCGTCGCTGCTGGTAGAACACGCTGATTCGGTGCTGGAGCTGTAGACGATCTCAGTAATCTCTGATGACGGCGAGCGGTAGTTCACTCGCTTCAGGACTTGTTCTACAAATAAAACGCTACAAATAAATTCTACAAATAAAATATACAAATAAATTCTACAAATAAAATATACAAATAAATTCTACAAATAAAATAAAGTTTCTTCAGGTTTTTAGGCATAAAAGTGTTCTTTTATCAACATTTAATCAGCAGTTTATTGATTAGCCAGCCAAAGAGAAAAAAACATATCATTAATTCTTTATGTGTGAACAATAGCTTCACATGTCATTTCATGTAAAATTAAGCAGCTTATTACCAGGGTTCCACACAATAGCGTCAACCCAGTTGACTCACACAAAGTCCAAATGGAGAATGGTGTTTGTGGAGTACAAAAAATGAAAAAGTTGGGTAAATTTACCCCACACAGGGGTAAATAAAAAGGAAATAAAAATCGGGAAAAATTTACCCCACACAGGGTTGAAAAAAAGTATTCTATCTTTACCTTCGCAAGCATTAGGTTGTTGGAAAACTGTAAATGGGTCTTCTTTCTCAAGCGAGCTCTGTTTGAATAACAATTGTTAAACCTTTTGATTAAAAAAATCAATCGATAATAAAATGTTAAGAGAAAATAAAATAAATTGGGAATTCGCTGTATGACATTGACGTCAACGAATGCAAGTATTGATCTGCGCATAATTAAGTTGGTCTTAACATTGAGGCATGAAATCATCGCCAAGTTACAGCATGTTTCTTGAATACAAGAATTAAATAAAATACTTTAAAAATTTTTTTTTATTCCTTATGCAGTATTTTATTTATTTTTATAAACCTAAATAGAGGTATAGATTTTTTTATTTATTACGTATGATGATGGTTACAGCGTGTTTTGAATATGGTGACAAAAAAGATAAAAAAAAACAAGAAATATTAAAACCATTTTTTTATTCTGTCTGCCATATTATATGTAGTTATAAATACTTAAATAAAGGGATTACTTTATTTTTTGTAATTACGCATACTGACTTTGTCTGCTGAGCAGTATAATAAACAATTTAAATCTTTGCCAAATTTTTCTACTATGTCCTAAATAGTTAATAACTGCATAACAATTTTGTGATAAAGAACATTTAAGTGACACGAAAAATGAAAGTAAATATATGCAAGTAGGTTATCCAGAAAAATTGCTTAAATGTTGTGAAACTGTGAAGAATAACCGCCAAACAAATTTGCAGTTCTATTCCCAGAGGAATTAATTACCTTGGTTCATCCCTTATGTAGTTCATAAGGTTAATCAAATATTAAATAAAAAAGTAACCAGAACTAAAAACTTAAAATTTTGCCAGGGGTGTATAATAAGTGCATCATCATGTTGGTAATTTTGGTTTAAATCGGTATGTTTATTACGATTAAGCAGAATTAATTTACAAGACATGGTTTTAAAGATGCAATCAATAATAAATAATGCAATTTACACTGCTGATATCCTGACCTCCACTTATATACGAACATTTAAACACCATAAGCATAAAATCAGGGGCTCCAGGGCTTTAAACCACAGCTTCAAACCACAGGGGCTCCAGGGCTTCAAACAGACTTTAAATTGCCTTCAAATTTTCATCGCTATGGTAAACTAGCATTTGTGTAATAGGAATTACTTTTTTTTTAATAACAAACATATATAATACATTAAGTCAAAGATACGAATTTGTTACTTTTCCATTATCATGCATTTTTAGATTCTCTATCAAAGCAGCAAATGTGCAGACATATTTGCACATCATGACTGTTTCCCTACGCAGCCATAACCAATAGTTGTTCACCCATACTTAACAAAATACCTCGTGAAAGAAGTGTGCAACTTGGGTTTTAGCCATGCTCTGCACAGGTTTGGATGTGTGCTTGCAATCATTGTCAGTTAGGCTGTTTGAAGGGGAAGGGGGGAGTGAGTACACCGTTACCTGTAATATATTTAATTATTAAGCAGAAATTTTTGGATAAATAAGTTTTTAAAATTGGATAAGTATTCAGAATAATTTCTTGCCAATAAAAAATTACACATTTACAGGATTTTAGACAAAAAAATTATAATTTTTTTGAAATTATTGAAAGATAAACTGGTGTGTGATGGAAACATCTCTGCGTGCAGAAGAAATCTAGCCCTGTTTTCCAACACTATAGTATGATATTCGTGCTAATATTTTTGTTCTTTGCTATACATATATTGTCACCTAATGTTAGAAGCATAATACACTTGCTTTTTAAAAGCACCTTTGATATCAACATACCTATTGTTTACAAAAAGTAAATCAAACTTTATTTAACTTTAATTTGGTTTAAACTTTATTAAAAAAAACAATGTAAAATGTGTTAGAGTATTTGAGAATTAAACATAACAGGATAGGGTTTGAAATGGATACTTTTCACATACGAACAGTGTAAAATTACAATGTACCATACAGGGCTTCCCAGAAAAACTGCAATTTTTGTGAATGGATGAAAGGAAGCCAGACAACAGTATGGTTTATAATCAAGCACTACAGTTATTCCTAAATAAAGGATATCTCGAATTTCGTAATAAACTGATAGAAAAATTAAAAGCTTTCGCTATACTGAAAACAATTTAGGAATTAAAATACACAATGCATACTTTTGCACGAGGATACAATTAACTAAGCTTTAATAAACTAATAGAAAAATTAAATGCTTTCGCTATACTGAATAGAATTTAGGAATTAAAATACACAATGCATACTTTTGCACGAGAATCCAATCAACTATGCTATTAGTGGGATTCAAAACCATTTAACTGAAAACGACGCTCTATTTGGTCACAGAACCACAGTTCTATTTGGCCGGACACAACTTTTGGTCACAGAACCACAGATCTATTTGGCCGGACACAACTTTTGGCCACAGAACCACAGATCTATTTGGCCGGACACAACTTTTGGCCACAGAACCACAGATCTATTTGGCCGGACACAACTTTTGGTCACAGATCTATTTGATATATTAGGCCGGACACAACTTTTGGTCACAGATCTATTTGATATATTTGACCGGACACAACTTTTGGCCACAGATCTATTTGATATATTAGGCCACAGAACAAACCTCGTGGTCGATCTCGGAGATTGGGTCGTCCAATCACTAAAGCTTCATCATCACAGTCAACTTCACCATACTTCACCTAGGGACAGTTCACATTGGGAAAAGCGGAAATAAAAGCAATATTGTTTATGTTACTTGTAATTGTAATGGCTAACGGTATTCTACTAGATTTAACATCAAAAAGGGGCAGAAGTGTTGGAAAATATTTCATTACACTCTCAAGTAATACAAATTACATCCCAGGGTGCATCCACTTTGATACCACTGATTTAATTAATTTTTTATTAAAATTATTGGTTTTGATTTAAAATTAAATCCAGGACCATTTTGAAGTAGCTTGAAGTGTTGCATAACCTCAATAATATAATTTTTTAACATGCCGATGGCCATTAAACTTATATAAATGGATGACAAGATATAAATGGATACAATACTTTTTAATATAAAATGTAAGTGCAAGGGCATTTGACATTCTGGGCAATGAAACGAAAGCAAATAATGAAAATATTCAATTAAAAAAATGGCATCGGTCTCAACTCAAGTAAGCCATTTTGTTAAATATAGCTCTCAAATCGATAGAATTTCAGAATATAGTTCTCAAATCAATAGGATTTCAGAATATTGAAGGCTTTAAATATTTTCTCACTATATACCACACATGTATTAAATATCCCCACAGTTTACACACAGGCATTCAATAAAATACCGATCCCCTTCTGTTGCCTTTTCAATATGCATACTGCACCCCAAATGTGAATTAAAATTCTCCTTAGCATGAAAAACATTTAGTGGCGAATAAACAAGTTTTGGATGTTTACGCAAATAGGGAGACATAAGGTCGCAGTGGTTGCATTGATTGAAGGCAAAATCTGGAGTAAATGTCAACATTGCGATGATATGTTACGATTAACATCAAGTAAAAATGTGTCCAAGATTATGATCAGTAAGATATTTCAGTCTTGTTACGACTTAAGGTTGCATTGCATTGCAGGTGCATGTGCATCCAAATCAATGAAAATCTATAGGCCTACCTAATTAATTCTGTTGAGCATACACAAAATAAATTGATTTTTAAAATCTATTATGATTTAAATTAGATGCCTTAAAGCTGGGCCCCGGCCAATACACCAACGGACCATAGACAAAGCATAAATTTAAATCACGTACACACAATGACGCATCGAACACTATATTTATTGCCCCAAGGCAGAATGCGATGTAGAATAGGGCAGACTGTTATGATAACATACCTTCATAGCGTAGAGTTCATTTCGCAGACATAGGTTCTCCTGACTTAGAATCAAAACCTTGTCTTCCAAAACGGAATCAATTGTTTTCCTCTTTTCGCGGGATCTGGGGAACATTTTCATTATTGTAAAACATATACCCGTATCTTAAACTTTTTTACAACCTGTTAATTATTCACACGCAGATTTAAACAAATCTTGCACACTTTAGAAACCATTCATATTTATTTTTACCAACCATTATTTTAATTTTTGCAAAACCATTTACTATTTTACAAACCATTGATACTGATTTTTACCTACTATTCAAATTTACTTTACATTTACCAACCATTAACATTTTTATAAACTGCCATTCATTTTACAGGTCATGAAACTCATTTCCATCCTTTAATACTGGTGGTTGTATGTGTAATTAGTACGTTTTTTAACGTTTCAACTGCACGGTACCAGTCGTGGTAAGAGGTTGCTAATTTAGAACCAAAATAATCAATCATGGCCGTGCTTGTGGAGCATAACGGAATGTGATGTCATAAAACTAAATCAACAAATTGCAATATATGAACTTGAAAGTGAAGAGATGCGTAATGTGATCGATAAGGTCATTTTTTACACTTAATTGTAATACAGCTGTATATACTTAAATGAGCTATGTAATATAAAGTAACTTTTTTTTGTTTATAACAGATTCGTACGATAAAAAAATATCTTCTGCGTGTTGGCATTAGTTCCTGGTTTACTTTAGTTTACATTACATTAATATGGGCGGGTCCAAGGTAGCCACCGAGACCAGGAATTAAGGCCATAGAAGGCCCATTACTCCAGCGCCCCGGGCTAACATGGATCCGGGATATAGCGGTCAAGTCGGCCAGTGTCCTGAAGGAAGCTGATTAAATGCTTGACCGGGATAGATGCAAGATCATCAGATTTAAAAACTCCAAAATTTCTCCATCTGGTTACAGCAAATGCTAGACACTTTAGTTTAAGTGCAATATGTATCACATACGCTTAATACAGCTTCCATATGAATAATAAGTATGATTAATGCAAATCTTGAACATACAATGCACAAATTATTTAAATATTAAGTCCTCAAGTTTAAAACATGTCATCAAGAGCCGATTCACATGGATATTCAAACCATTCGGAAACGTAATAGGTATTACCAATATATGAAAAATGCCTTTTTTGTCAAATTGCTTTATCGGAAAACCTGGTTTCTTTTAATTTCACATTCTTATCCACAAACAGGAAAATACCAGGGTCAAATTTATAACTTTGTCTTCGTCCGGCCGGTTAGTCTGGCGGTTAAGTGCGTCGTCGCCTTTTAATCGAAAGCTTGCAGGTGTGAAATTGGTTGCTAGCTAGCAGTTGTACATTTTAATTAACTTTACATTTTAATTTATCCCAAAAGACGATATGGCAAAATCCATAACCACTGAAAGGTCATCCATGTGTTAACCATCACTTAACTAATGGATCACTTATTTACCTATCTAAACTTACTATCAATGTTCTGTGAAAGCAGCACATTCTTGTGGCTTAATAAAACAATAATTAAAAAGACAGCTAAAATTTCCTTAATTTTCAACTCGATTGTAAACATTTTTCTTTCTTATACAAGGCATAAAAGAAGAAAAATTATTTATTCAATATGGGTTTGGTAAAGATGGTTTACTGGAATATGATAAAAATAACGACAGGGTTTTAGCATTGATTTTTGTTTAATTTTTTTATAGGAGTCTTTCCAGGGTAAACCAGGATACTATAATTCAATATATATCTTTACATTTTTTATTTTATACCTTATTAAGTATTTTATAAAGTTACCGTAAAATTGCCACAATGAATCGGCTTAGAGAGAATAGGGTTATCACTGTTGGAAATCGCAAAAAACAAGCGCTTTTAAATTCTTAATTCTTTTTTATTGTTTTTATATACCCCTAAATTGATCAGTGCCGGTGCAACACTTGTTTTAACACAATAAAATATTTCCTTTGTATTAATATGCGGCATTAGAGCATATTGATTAATTGTTAGGTTTTTGTTTAGGAAGTTTGTATCGGGACGGTGTGTCACAATTTATCATACGGATTTCCCGTAACAATGAGCCAGCACAAATCGCGCCAGTTAGCTTTTTATAGTTCTATGTCGATTCAACAACCCCTTTTTGCTTAATGCTGGTGGCAACAAGGCTTGCCTGTCATTTGCATACTTTAATGCATGGAAAAAATAAATCAATATTCGTTTTTCCTCTATACAAGTTGTGGTTAAAGCAATGTTCAAATACAATAGTTTAGACCACAATATTAAAATCTGGTGGTGACTATGTTATTGAATTTGAGCATTTTGAATATTGATAATTTATTATAACAATAAATTTTTTTAAATTAATTCTTTTTCCTTTACATAATATGCAAGAATTTACATACACACTTTAATTACTGGTAATAATATTTAAATGTGATTTCAGTTGCACTTCTGTTAACCCAACAATTTCTTGGA
>CH002406.1:436615-462061 GCA_000149265.1 Ciona savignyi | reverse complement strand
AAATAAAATTGTTACATAAAGAAAACATATTATTAAAATCGAAATGAATATTTAAACTATGTCGCTAATAAAACATTTCGAAAGTACGAAGTTAACACTTCACCAGCTTCATTTGGCTTTTATTAAATTTTAGAGGGTCAACTTGCATACCTCAACTTATCGTTAAATAACCACAACCCGTCACAATGTTTATTGCTTTTAGATTGCGGTTTAATAGGGGACAACCTTGATCTACTTTCCATATAAGACTACTAACACACTTCCTAATTAAGTTCCTTAGCATTCAATTTAAGTTGTTGTGTTTGTCCATTATTACAGGATTTTTAAAGAACGTCAAAGAATTTTATAAAATATTTTCTGTTTGGAACTAATTGTTATTTGCTGCAGACAGAATAAAACAATGTATGTGCTAAAAACTCGACACATCACATATGCTATGCATGTAATAAAATGAAAACATTATCATTTTAATGTGAGAAATGCTTTGCATGCATTAACGTAAATGTTGTATTACACTTATTTGTCGCAATGGTCATGATTAGAAATATTACGTAATAAACAGTTAACGACAAAATTTGCACCGCTTTCAACTATGATAAACAACTCATATTAAAATGCATTGACTAGGTGCAAAAAATTTAATCTTTTTTAAAACCGTATAAAATACATAACACAACAGATGCCCTATTTTCACACACTTTCTGATTCGCACACTTTCTGATTTTTTATCACTCACTATTCAATATAAACATCTTTAACAACACAGTTTCTACTAAAAATGACTTTAACCACTCACTTTTCCATTTAAATGTTTTCAACCATTCACTTTCTCATGTAATCAATTTTAACCACCCACTTTCTTGTATAAATGACTTTAAACACTCACTTTCTCGCAGCCTCATTGTTCTTCATCCGCTTTCTCCAGTAATATTCATCTTTGCACTCATTCGGAACAAAGTGTCGACTTCTCCGGCTTCCAGTACTGGAGCGCACAGGAAACTGGATCTACGAATAACAACATGGCTGTTAATGCAGAGTTAAAGTTGCAAATTAAATGTGAGACAAATTTTTTGGATGAACTTCTAATTTCAAAAATTTTTAGGTTATATACATAGGATCAGCAACTTCTGATGCCTTCATGCACTTTTGTGAGTAGTTATAATCCTGGGTTTTAAGCTTAAGAATTGAACTCATATTAAGTGTGCAATACGCAATGAAAAATGGGCAGTTTGCACTCCAGACACCCCCTACTTTACACTCCTCACTTCACACGCTGCTGCAATATGTACAATGGAAATAAAACGGAACTCCATGCAATTATAGTTTCTTAATGTGCAATGTATATTAGTTCGAATCCAAATATTCCAAATAAACGTAATATTTGGATTCCCATAGGATTCGAATCCGGAAGATTCGATATTCTAGTTTGTGCATCCCTACACTTCACACAAGCATTTATTAATTTGTTAGTGCTTAATGGTATCAATGCGCAATTCAGTCAGACATTTTTAAAACCTTTCAGTCATTTCTTAAGATTCTTTTAAATTGAAAAAATCACCAAGCAAGTAAACAACAACAAATATTGTTCACATGGGTATATAAGTAAGTATATGGGCACCAGTAATTCAAACTGCATCTTTTGACTCCCAAATTGCAAACGCCACACCTTAATATTGACTAAAATTTGGAATTAAATTTACATGAACATCATAGTTTAAAGTGACAATTAAACATTATGACCTTATCGACGAACATACTTGACCAAAGGATTAACTTCGGCAAAACAATAGGTTTACGAGCATGTGCAAAAGAAAGGTTTTCAACACATGTCCTGACCACCATGTGAGCTAGCTACAGTGAAAATTTCATTAGCATTCTTTTAAACCGAACAACATAAAAAATAAAATAGTTTTATAAATGTTTTCTTGACATTAAAAGATTAATCCGCTAACGGAGCATGGTTACCCCTAATGTAACCCTAATAACATTTAGTAGTACAAATACAAAAAAAGTTCTTTATAAAATAAGCTTTAATTCGTCTAAAAATAAGTTATTATGTACATAGATAGAAATACATTTAAATGATTATGTAAATACATATAATATGTACATAATCATTTAAACTTAAATTATTATAATCATCAACCTAATTGCAAAAACATAAACATGCATATTTTAACATGATGATGATTTGAGCAAGGCTAATCATGAACATACTATATGACCATGCGTCCATGCCCATCAATATGCAATCTTATTTGCATACAGACAGGGTTGCAAAATGCAGCTAATATTAAACTAATTTGAACTCTAGTCCTATACACATGGGTATGCTAGTGGAATTCAATACTGGATGCATGACTGTTAAATAAAACTTATTTTGCAGTATATGCTTTCTTTAATTTTCGTTTAGTTTATTTTTTCTTCTTCATTACATAACAAAAATGTTACAATAAGCGAGGAAAAAATGACGTGGTCAACATAATTATCATTATAACTGTATCTTTTTAATACATAAAGAAAATAGACATAAAACTTTTAAAAAATCTCACATACACCAGTTATGTAAAATCAGTTACCGTACGCAAATGGTAAATAAAATTAAAGAGATATAAACCAGTTATGTTTATATCACATATATACCCAAGTTATAAAAAAAATCATATACAGTGGAACCCCACTTGGAAACCACCTCACTATCAAGACCACTTTAGTGCGGTCCCAAACAATTTACCATGGTAATGCATTGTATTCTGTTTCAATTCTGTTTCAATAACGACCACCCCGGTTTCCAGACCAGGACCGCCATATTTTGGTCCAAAACTTCAAATTTGACTCCGCTTAAGTGACCACATGTGCTAAATAATTTGCCTTTGTCACCAAAATAACAAGGTTAAATTTTATTTATGATCAAAACAATAAAAATCAATGAGCGCACACAAAAAAATGTGGCAGACAGAACTGAATCCTACAAGATAAACTTAATTCATTCTGCAGTATCTGATAAAAATAATGGCATTTGGTGAAAAATTAGTAAAAATGCAGACGTTTAAGCTGCATATGACGACAACTTGCTGCAAATCAAAATTCACTAACACGACCACCCCGCTAACGCGACCGCTTGATCACGGTCCCATAGGTGGTCAGGTAAGCGGGGTTCTACTGTATTTAAACACACGGGTCATGTAAAATCCAGTATAAGTTATACAAAATCACACACATATACACAAGTTATATATAATCACATAGGTATATACCAGAGTTGTTGAAAATCACACAGATACAAAGGTGATTACATTATTACACAGATCTAGGAATAGAAGAACAACCACACGAAATTATCAAAGTGAGGACTTGGATTACACAAACAACCAGCAGCACCAAATGGAAAAATCTTCTACTATTAAAAAGTGTTAAAAGATATTTTATTGTACAAACCAAACTCCCAGAAAGAGAGGATGTGCAAAATTTTATCATTATTTTATATTATGCATGTTGATTTGATCACATTGTTATGCATCATTGGTAAGGCATTTTAAGCAGATATTGATTTTATATGAGGAGTACGGTGGATGGTAAACAAATTTATGAAAATAAACATAAACCTGACTGCCCTTATCTATCATTTTTTTGTTCCACAAGTTCGAAATTGACTTCTTGGTAACCGGTTCTGGCCAAAGAAGTTTTAAAAATGCACTTCGATAACCGACCTTTGGTAAAATAGTTCTACATTCTATCAAACCACAAAAAAATCAGAAACATTAAGTTGATCACATAAGCGTAACTATTTTTTTTGTAAGGGGCAGCAAATATTTATCCTTCCATTTTAAGAAACTGATCACTGAAATGTACACAAACACAGACACAAAATGGCACTTATTTTAGGATATAGGATAATTTATGTTTTGTCCCCATTAGATGGGACAAGTCAAAAGAATTATCACATACATATGGGTGCCTCTAAATACTACAGGACCACTTGTATCACTTAGATTGCTATGGAAAATAATTCTAACCCTGTATCAAACACTAATCTCAACCCCAGAACTAACTTTAACCCCAACCTTAACATTAATATCATGGCTTTTGTAATTATGAAGTATAGAAAGCGATACAAGCACTCCAAGCGATTTAAGCGCTCCAAACTAGGAGGTACCGCATACATATTGATTCACAGAATACCATACAACATGCTTATCTTACTTACAGGGGATGGGTGATTGGTTTGAATTCTTTTTTTTACTGCCATCGGGTTGGGAAAACGTAGAAACGAGTCGAAGTTTGTTGGTTGTTGCAGATGCCCAATAGGAATAAGTTGAGGGGGCACAGTGCTAGTTGGGCGTCTTTTAATCTGATGAGAAACTTCATCGCCCTTTCCCTGCCCCATCGGGTTTTTTATATTCATATTATCAATCTGAAAGAGCAATTATTAGTTAACAGCCTTAAAACTATGTAAAAATATAAACACAGATTTTTGTGTGGGTTTTTGTGCATACCATTGGCAAAAACATAAACACAGATTTTTGTGTAGTTTTTTGTGCATACCATTGGCATAGTTCTAATATCAGACCTGTATTTTTCTCCTTCTACTTTAACGTTGAATTAACTGTTCTATCTTCAAAAGCAACCCAAAAGCTTATATAATCTTATTATAAAACGACTGTTGTTTTCCCACACAGGAAATCTTTAATTACAACTGTGATGGGCCATGGCTTTTAAACTTTGAATTGTTCTTTCTTTTTATTTTTCTGTCGTTTTTAACGTTTGGGGTAACGTATTTTATATTCGTGTGGCCTTCATAGAAAAAACAATTATTTAAATAAATTGATACCTAGAAACAGCACAGATATACAAAATGAAAAATATAATTTATGTTGTGCCACTACCTTGTAGGATGAAAGAAAACCAGGTTATGACCAAGAAAACTTGGTTAACTAATACGACATGCACTATGCAGCCTCCGAATACATTTACATGACATTTTATAAAAAAAAAAGGAAAAGAGATGTTCATCGAAAGGTGACGAATACTGCACGCCACTTTTTTCTATGTGGCACGCCACAGGTTTGGTCACGACAAACCACTCTTTTCGAAGGCAACACGGCACTTTTTTAACGGCATAGTATAGAATAGGATCGGATATTCATGTTTATCCCCGTGAATGGGAAAACCAAGGGGGTAAACAAATGGGTATTTGTCAGATCACCTCGCGACCACCGTCGGGTTATCGCAGCTATTGCCCTGTGTTGTATAATTGAGACATTCCTTCAATTTGGTAGAACCCATAAATCCGCGGGGTTCAGGCAATTTCCGTTAAGTGCATTGCCCAAGGACACAACCAACTAGCTAGCGACCAGTTTCGAATCAGCAATCTTTCGGCTGAAAGGCGCCGCAAACCACCAGACTAACCGGACGGACTACGTATAAGAACTATGACCGCCAGCACGAGCATATGCATGTTTAGAGCGATACGGGCGACGGCGATAAAGTAAAGCGATCCCGGCCGACAAATCATCGCTTACATTATTCACACTAAAATCGATGAATCGCTGACATCACTATACTTTTTCTGGCAACGTGCCAGTTTTGGCAGGTAATAAGGCAATCTAGCCTAATCACATAAAATCTACTGTATTTATTTAAGTGTAACTTGCCGGTCTCATCTAACATTTTAGCGATTTTGATTCAAATATCATGTTTCAGTTTATCATTTTTATATCCAGGATTTTCTGTGACATACAAAACCAGGTAACTTTGTATCAATTTAATTAATTTTCGCTGAAATCAACCTTTCCCGTGCCGGTATATTTCGAAATGTCCAAGTGTCGTCTTTTTGATTCATTTTTGCAAGTGTGGAATTTTCTGAGATTTATAATTTAGTTTATTCATTTTTTGCCCCAGTTTTTTAAAATGGCAAACGAATATAATCACGATACAGGAACGGGAAAAGACGGCAAAACGAACAGTCGTTAGAACACGTCAGTAAAAAAAGGATATAAATTAATGAATATAGCGGACGCGGCCGCCAAAACTATAGGTAAATGAACAATATTTAGCAATCGAAATTTAATTAAGACTAAACGATTTAGAGCCATGACGAAGAGTGTGCGGTAAAGCGCAACCAGTACTGTGGGGGAGCCGGCTTTAGGGGAAGGTGTGGCCCGAAAGCATGGACCAGAATGGAAAAAGAAAAAAACCCTAAAATGAAATTCCACTCATGTCAGATGACACTATTAGTTTCAAAATTCCAGCCAAAATTCCAAATTCCAGCCAAATTTCAAAATTCCAGCCAAATTTCAAAATTCCAGCCAAACCTCAACGATGCGAGTGATGCGAGCGAGCGATGGATTACAAAAAGTTTCTACTTGGGGCATATCGCTTTCGAGGCCAGCGATACACGAAGTAACGTCATAATAATCGCTCGCGTTGCTTTCAGCGCTTGCCATCGCCCTGCACCGGCCTTAAAGAGAGTCAACCGCGTGTTCAGCACAACAGTTATATAACATTGTTTTAAACCACCATCTGTATACTTTATACATGGTTAATGTAGTTTGTTTCTACAGAAAAAGAAGCAGAAAAGAAAGGGTTCTTGATTTAACAAACCAAACTTCTTAATCATATTTAGTAAAACCAAATATACTATTGTTGGATATTTGTATGTATAAACCATAATGTTATATAACATTGCTAAAATGTGTTCATATAGGTTTTTTGTTTCTGCGTGCATAAATAAACGAATGGTCGCGAGATACCAAATCGAACTTGTTATCCCTGGCGATAAATAATCAATTACTCCGATCTCAGTTTGCTTTAAATTCTGTTAGGGTTTGTGTTGGTTTTAATTGTTTATGAGTTTTACACATTTGGTAAGTCCACCTAATAAATATGTTTTTTACGAATTTAGGGAATTCCCCGTGTTAAGCACCTAAATTAAAAATTCCACATAAAGGATTACTTGACATTTAAGGTACTAATTAAAGCTTCTCGTCCGGGATAAGTTTATTAACCTTGCATCGGCAACTAGCGTAGGTTTTATAAAAAATGAGAAATAAAAAATGATTTGAATACGCAGATAACACCAATATTGTCAGAGAATAAGCTTAAAGAAACTATCTTTTATATATATCGCAACATATTTGACTCCTCTGCTATAGTATACTGGAGTCTGCAAGCGCTGTATCGTGTATTTAGACGTTGTGCTGACTTATGAGCATATCCCGTCTGAGTACACTGATAGCCTAAGACCGGTGGTTCATTGGATACAACAAGCGGGTATGTAGTTAAAAGCAAAGAAATGCAAATTTATTCGGACGAAAACCGTGTATTAAGGCGACTAAGAATCATATTGGCTTTTATTGAAATAATAACTGTATTGTTTTATTTGAAACGTTGAAAAAGTGCCAGTTTGGTAGTGGTTATATGTCCGGCCCGGTGGTCTAGCGGTTAAGTGCGTCCCCTTTCAATCGAAAGGTTGCAGGTGCGAAACTGGTCGCTAGCTAGTCGGTTGTGTCCTTGGGCAAGGCACTTTACAGACATTGCCTGAACCCAGCGGATTAATGGGTTCTATCAAATTGAAGGATATCATGGCTATCCGGTAACCCGACGATGGGCGCGAGTTGATCTGACGATTGCCCGTGTGATAACCCCCTAGGTTTTCCCATTCACGGATATAAACATGAATATCCTATCCTATGAATATCCTAGTTCCTGTGCTACCTTACCCCACAACTGACCACTGCTTATACTTGATACCGACGCCACAACCGAAAACTGCTTGACAAGAATGGGTGGTGTTTGTCTACAGAACAAGACGGAGAGGATAGTCTTCTGGTCGCTTTCGATGAGTGTAGTTCCGCGGGCCCGACCGTTTAGCTTAGTGATTGGTTGCGTCGTCATTCGCCAAAGGGTTGCAGCTTCGAAACTGGTCGCTAGTGACTCGGTTGTGACCAGGGGCAAGGCACCTATCGGATATTGCCTGAACACAATGGAATAATGGGTTCCAGCAAATACTTTAAGACCTACCATGTTATGTTTTAGGCACGTAAGTCAACCTTTTTTAAATCGTTTCATTCTGGCTGTTTCATATTGGATGTATATGCTGGATTAAACGCATCTGAAAACCCTATACGTGTCTTGTTGTTGGAGCGGATCTAATATTAGTCATTATATTAAATACACTGAAAATATGTAGGACAACCTGATTGTGGGTGTTTGATTGAACCGTTTCCTGGCCGATATTTTCGGTCTCTAATAGTCACTTTCAAACCTGTATAACCAGTGATGGGATTTAAGAGGTTCGTGCTAACCCGTTTTTGCAAGGTCGGGATAATCACCAATCCGATTCTTGCTTTTTTACAGACATTGGATCTTTTAGGCAACCTGTTGTTGGTAAGTCCGGCCCGGTGGTCTAGCGGTTAAGTGCGTCGCCTTTCAATCGAAAGGTTGCAGGTGCGAAGAGTGTGATAAACCCCCAGGGTTTTCCCATTCACTGGGGATAAACATAAATATCCTATCCTAAGTACTATACAAAAGAGAACCTGTTCTTAAAATTTTGAATCCCATCACTATGTGTAACCAAAAGTAATTTCTAAATATGTCTGCCAGCACCAATTATTTTTGACGAAGAATTCCACGTTTTCAATTTCCGGGACAAACATGGGTATTCCTATAAGATACAAATTAGAAAATAAGGCTTTATATATGCACTTCTGTATAAGTTGTATACTTGTAACCAATTGAGGATTTAGTTTTGGAATATCGTACATAAAGGATGGTGCGTCCACGTAAAGGACCCTAATTTTTATTTTAAATCCAACTGTATTGGTGCAACATCCTTCAAATAAAACCGATTTTCACCTACAACGCGGTGTTTTAAGATACAGACTGCTGATGTGTATATAGAAAATTTGACATATTTTTGCATTGATGTGAAAAAACACATCCAGAAATGAGTTTTTGGTTTATTTTGTTTTCATTTTCTTTGGTGTCGTGGGACAAAAACAGAACAAATCCGGTGCTTGTATGCATTGCATTTTCTAAAATAAGATATAAAAAGGCTGGTTAGAAAGTAAAAGTACAATTTAAAATACCGTCAAGCAGCATATCAAAAATGTTGTTGAGTCAAACGCAGCCGGTCCGCTTATTTGGTTGTGTCTTTATGCAAGACGCTTAGGCCTACTGGTCGACTGAAGCTGGTGATTTATGGAGTCTTAACCATAAAAAATACACTGGTATATAGCTTTGCCAACTGGACATTTGGGGTTAAGTTCAGACAATATTCGTGTATAGATCCTCATGGTAATTCCCCCTATACATAAAATGAAAGCATACCCATACCTACCGTATTCATTTGAAAACACCAGCTTAACTATGATTTTCTTCAATCTCTGTCTTGGAAGAATTTGCTCTCATCTCCGGGCAGCATAATGTGACCGGGATCTCTGTCTTGGAAGAATTTGCTCTCATCTCCGGGCAACATAATGTGACCTGGATCTCTGTCTTGGAAGAATTTGCTTTCATCCCCGGGCAACAGAATGTGAGCTGGATCTCTGTCTTGGAAGAATTTGCTTTCATCCCCGGGCAACAGAATGTGACCCGGATCTCTGTCTTGGAAGAGTTTGCTGTCATGTAACATCGGAATGCGATGGGAATTTCTTTCTTTGAAAAAGGTCAACATATCTCCTGGCAACAGCATATGAGCTTGAACTCTGAAACGAAGAAGGCAGCTAATTCATATTAATTCACTGGCGTTATAACATGTACAATCGCTACACGTCGTTAAATGAGCTAAATACAACAGTTTCAAACTTATTATAAGCTCGTTGGCAATATCCCTTTTTGTATATAATTTGGTATATTTATCGGCCGCGTTAACCATTCGGTCACACTTATCAGAGCTCGTGCGATTGGTCTTTTCTACATCGCCATTTTTCGGCTGCAAGCATGTAACTGAAGCATATTAACCAGCCGGTCAAGGAATGAGCTTATTTAACTAAGTAGAACTTTATAAGTCATAGCAATATTTTAATTCCTGTCGGTTTAAGGCATTGAAGTAATGGTACTAAATCGTTTGTGAAACGACCTCAATAATGCTAGTTTATCTAGATTCCAAAACATGGGTGGGCATACTTTTTGAGTCAAAGGTCAAAATAAAAAAGTAACGTAGAAAGCATTGTTGCGTCAAGCGAAGTACGAATATAGCTCCGACATTGCTACTTAGTTTTACAATAGGTCGATAACATTCGACGGGCCAGAATATAGGATAGGATATTCATCTTTATCCCCGTGAATGAGAAAACCCAAGTGGGTTATCACCACGGGCAATGGTCGGATCACCTCGCGCCCCATGGTGGGGTTACCGGTGCTATTGCCCTGTGTTGTATATGATAGACACGTTCCTTCATTTTGGTAGAACCCATTAATCCGCTGGGTTCAGGCAATGTCCGTAAGGTGCATTGCCCAAGGACACAACCGACTAGCTAGCAACCAGTTTCGCACCTGCAACCTTTCGATTGAGAGGCGACGCACTTAACCGTTAGACCAACGGGCCGGACAAAGACCCTGCGGGGCGGATTTGGCCCGCGGGTCGTAGTTTGCCCAAGTATGCGCTAGAATGTAAATGAATCGATATTAGAACTTACCGGTTGAGAGAAACGACAAATTGCACCAGAAGGAAAATCACGATTAACTTTTCCATCTGTTTGAATACCTTTTAAAACAATAATAATAATAGGCCAGCAATCGGTAAAATTATTGATAACAGAAGACAAATGCGTCCACTAGCGATATCTACTAAACCTTTCTACGTAAGTCTATAAAGCATAAGAACTTCTGAGACACTTAATGCCAATTAAAACGTTTTGTTTCGGAAATTATACGCAGTAGGCTCAAACGACGATAAAGGAAATGGATTGAATTACACATCTGGTATACTGATGTGTAATCTTCGTTTCGATCTGAAAGTTGATGTAATCTGGTAGTTGCAATAAATATTAAGAGATGGCGAATAATTGCACTTTTTCAATTTCCGGGGACAAACATGGTTATTCCTATAATATACAAATGAGAAAATGGAGTTTAAAATATGAACTTCTAGTTTTAGTTAGTTTAGTTTATTTTTTGTTTCGACGATGAAAACATAAATCAGGACTATTAAAAAAAAGGGTTGGAAAACGGGAAAAAAACGGCAAAACGACAGTCGTTAGAACACGGGTTATATAAGCTGTATTCTATGTTATATAAGCTGTATACTTGTAACCAATTCAGGATGGTGCTAACGGTATTGGTAAAACTAACCGTATTGGTTCAACGGCTTTAAATAAAACCGATTTTTACCCATTGTAACGTTTTGAGTATTTAGCATATATTGTTTTGTGCAAAATGCGCGCTTTCGTAATTGGTCTTGGGTACGCCACGAGGTTAAAAAGGTTGAGAACCATTGGTGTAAGGAATGTGAGCTTGAAGTAATTGTTTTCGATGAGTGTGTAGTTTGATGGTGATGATGTACATTACACATATACCGATCTATAAAAAAACGTTCTTTGAGGTCAGCCTATCGTGGATATGAACGATGGCACCATACAAAAAAATATATTGTTTGTCTTTTACGATCTTGTATTTGTAAAGTGCAAGAGGCGTTAGCAAACGGACAATCGGCAGATTACTTGAAATCACCTAATCTATTGCAGTTTGTTGTAAATGTTTAAAGGTTAACATGTCGTACCGGTTAGTCTGGCTCTTTAGTGCGACGCCTTTCAACCGAAGGGTTGCAGGTTTGAAACTGGTCGGTTGAGTCCTTGGGCAAGGCACTTAACGGACACTGCCTGAACCCAGCTGATTAATGGGTTCGGTAACCCGACGATGGGCGCGAGGTGATCTGACGATTGCTCGTGTGTTAAAGCCCCTTGGTTTTCCTTTTCACCGGGATAAACATAAATATCCCTTCTAAGCTTTTTCTCCCCTTTATGAAGTTGTGTAGCCTATTGCATAAGTTGGTTCCACTACTTTCTTATCATTGCATACGGAACACATTGTATTTTGTTTAATCCAATAAGTTAAGGCAATTTTAGAAAAGTACCTTGCCCAATGACATAACTGATCAGCTGACATAACTGACGGCTGGTTACGAATTAACAAACTTTCTTCTGCATGCAGACGCAAAACAACCCAATTAGTCCACTGGCTTCAGGAAATGTCAGCTTATTGACTTGCTCAATGACTCAACCAACTAGCTAGCTATCAGTTTCGTTCCTACAACCCTTCGGCTGAAAGGCGACGTACTAACCCACCACGCCATTCGTTCAGACATAACTAAGATTTTTTGTCACTGTTTTTGGTCACTGTATGATAGATAGAGAGTAGGATACGACCATTTTTTTATGAGGTCGGACAAATGCGTGGCCGACATGAAGTATACAATTCGTTATTTCTTTATTACCCACAAGTATCGTTGATAGGTTCATCTAAAACAGAACGAAGGGTGTCCACAAATCTATATACGTCATAAAAGCTATTGTATAAAGGAACTGGTGTTAGTCTCATGACGTCAGGTTTTCGGATGTCGAATATCATTCCTCGTTTCCTCAACTCCTCTGCCACCTAGTGGTGGAAATATATACCGTTGCTTAGTTTATTATAACAGGTTATGTGCAAGACATTTAAAGAGGACATTACATGAACCAAGTGGAATAATGGAATCTACTAAATCTAAGGAACGTGTGAATCATATACAACACACTTCAATAGCTTCGATAACTCGACTTGTCTGGCCGGTTAGTCTGGCGGTTAAGTGTGTCGCCTTTCAGTCGAAAGGTGGCAGGTGCGAAACTGGTCGCTAGATAGTCGGTTGTGTCTTTTGGCAAGGCACTTTACGGACATTTCCTGAACCCAGCGGATTAATGGGTCCTACCAAATCTAAAGGAACGTGTGCATCATATACAACACAGTGCACTAGCTCCGGTAACCCGACGATGGGCGCAAGGTAATCTGACGATTGCCGGCGTATTAACCCCCTTGCGTTGACATTTTATATACAACCTGCTGTTAGATTGATATTAACACACAGAGACTCTATACCTTGTGCACGGGACACGAGAAGCGAATGGACAGCTGACAACCCCTCTCAGCGAACTTCAACGGTGTAACAATATCCACAGTCACTTTGGAAGTATTACTTGGCTCGGAAAAGTGGTGTTTTAACAGATATTCCAAATACCTTTCAATGTGCATAAATTTAAATTAGCTTTCGTCAACAGTTTTTACCTTAAAAATATTTCAAACAATTAATGGATAAATGATGGTTAAAATGATTTCGAATGGTAAATATATTTTAAAGTGTACACATTTAAAGACTTTTCGGTAAGAGTTTTTATTTAAAAATATGCCGACATAGGGGGAAAGTGGGTAAAACGGGCCACGTGGGTAAAATGGGCCCCCTCCAATTTTCAATATATTTTGAAGAATAAAAACTTGCTGCAAAAACCAGTGTCAGTATATCAAATTATGGAATCTCCAAACCGAAGTTTGAGCGTGAAATCGACAAACTCAATGTTTTCTGTAGCTATTTCGGTTTGAGAAGGTCTGAATCTAAATTTGCAATTTTTGTTTTCTGCTAATATATAATAGAAAAGATCAAATACTAAAATAAATTTTACTGTAGTTAAATAGAACTATATAGCCTAGACCTAGTTTTACTGGTAGAAATAAAACTTCTTTTTTTAAATTTTTTTTATAGAGATTTTAAGTCGTATGTTGGCACCTGTATAATATGGGCCCCCTGTGTTCATTTGGTAACTAACGGGGCTAGACTTAGCATTAACAGTACTAACGTGCTAGACTTAGCACTAACAGTCATATTATGTGTTTCACAATAAACTAAACGGGTTTTCTAAATGCTATTAATAACATGAATTGATAGTTATGCTTCCACTAAAGTAGCAAGGTGTTATTGCATTAGTATACTCGTAACTGGGTATTAAATAAAAAGTAATTGCTGTAATACAAAGTGTTAAATTAAAAAAAACAAACTACATCATAAAAAGAAAAGTAATAACATTGTTTGTATGGGAAGCGAATATGGATACTGTTATCTAACGAAATGTTAATGTCGAAAACGGGCCGGGGCCCATTTTAGACTACACCCTTGTCTAAAATGGGCCACTCACGAAATATTTTTCTTTGTTGATAAAATATATTTAACAAAAATTATTAGAAAGTTAACATGTTATGTGTGAAGACTTTGGTATTAGGTGACACCACATGAAAAACTTAAGTCCAGCGGGCTTTATATCAGTAAAAAATCCGATTTGCAACTAAAGGGCCCATTTTACCCACTCTTCCCCTATAGCTTTTAATGTTAATAATTTTAAATTAGTATTTCGTCAACAGTTGTTCATCCGAGTTGTTAAATAAACGAACGAACCCTGTCAATAGAAATCTTTTCTCGCGCAATCTTCGACCGTCAGCCTCGAGGAACTCATTGAGACTAGCAATCAAACACACCACTAGGAGCGCTGGTGGGTTGGACAAGCGGTAGGAATCAATGCCAGGGGCGAAGTCAAAATCGCTCGTCATTTCTAACCGGGTGCTTTCCTTATGACCCCACCAGCCTATAAACAGCACATAATGGACTTGTTAAGGCAGATGAAGTTGTCGGTTAATTTCCAGCATCAGCAAGTAGCTCATTTGGTTAAAGAAGTGCATCAATAAATACAAGTTTTAAGTTGAGTTTTAAACTGGCTATCCAGTTTTAAAACAAAATTTAAATGGTTAAATTTAGTAGTTAGGATAGGATAGGGATGTGTTGTGTGTAATTTACATGTTTCTTCAAATTGGTAGAACCCATTAATCTGCTGAGTTCAGGCAATGTCCGTTAAGTGCCTTGCCTAAGGACACAACCGACTAGCTAGCGATCAGTTTCGAAACTTTCAAAATGTCCTTCGAGCCAACCAGCAAGTTAAAATTGTAAAATTAATATAAAAGCAATAATCCACTGCGTTCCGCCAACAACCGCTAAGTACATTGTCCACCAACCAGAGGTTGATTTTGATACCAAGACCTTTCGGTGGATGATTCACCGCGCTTCCACAAGTCAATCGCCCAGCATCAAGTTAAAATGAGAACGAAGCTACCAAGTAACTTGTTCATCTTCATGTTGTCGAATCTCCGGTAAAGAAAGGCGGCTCCGATGCCACCCGGACCAGAGTTGAGGTACTTGTATGTGCACCAACACGCGAAGTCCACTCCCCACTCGTGTAGATGGAGTTCAATGTTGCCCACCGCATGCGCGAGGTCATATCCGACCTGTGGTTAGTTTGTATCTCATAGCTAGTGACCCGTTTCAAATCTGCAACCCTTCGGATAACCCACCAATCTATACCGTTCGGATATATTTCATTTGTATGTTGATACAAGTCACCCCAATAAACGATTGTTAAAGTGTGAATTATTCTGCTAACATACTGTACACGAGTGTTTAAAATGTAATTGCATCACTTGTTATAAAGCGCGGTTGAATACAGTCTTCGTAATATTTGCTGCATAAGGGACAAACTAAAATTTGTTCCTGATTAAAATGATAAGACAATGTCTCTAAATATTTACTTAAAAACACTTTGAAAATGTAAAACGCCACTACTTTAATGATAAAGGATAAAGCAATCTTTTTACTAAATAATAACCGAACATGATATTATATAATTTTAATGTTGGAAATTGGAACCTACGTAGCATCCTTTTTTATGGCCAGCTTCTGTTATTGCTTTCATATCAAACGCTTGGCCAGTGATGAAGTACACGCCTGGTAGCAAGATAAGTGCGATTGAATCTCCCTCTTTTTTGATTACTTCAATAATATCTTCCATACGAAATAGCTCTTCATTCTAAAAGATTGCATTAGATTCGTTTAATACATTTATGTCAATGTTGAACTAATGTGTGGTGGGTATTTCTTAAATTAAGAATACTCGTTTGTGGTATTAGGTCGCGTGTGATTTTGTTATATTTAGCTTTCGTTTGTTACTGTGTAACTGATAGTTATGATGGGTTATAATATATTGAATTAGGGAGAAATTGCATAATACATACTAGGATAGAGATACGATATTCATGTTTATCCTAATAAATGGAAAAAACAAGGGGGTTAACACACGGGCAATCGTCAGATCACCTCGCGCCCACCGTCGGGTTATCGGAGCTACTGCAGTGTGTTGAATATGATTCACATGTTCCTTTACTTTGGTAGAACCCAATAATCCGCGGGTTCAGGCAATGCATGTTAGGTCTACCCAAGGACATAAACGACTAGCTAGCGGCTGGTTTCAGAAGGACGACGCCGCTAATCCATCGAGCTAAACCGGTAGGACGGATCTTACAATATCTGGAAAAGCTACTTCTGTTACAAGTTGATTATTATCAAACACGACGCACCTTAAAAAACTTATTGCCATATTTGGTGACTCCTTAACTGGTATTTTAATTGAGCCTACGATCATATATGATCTTAAATGATGTCACAGTGATATATGTATTGTCATAAACTTAGAAATTCTAAATGACGTCAAAATAAAACTTGTTGATTTAATGATGTCACAAACACAAATGTATGGTCGTATAAAATGTAATAATGACAAAACAATGTAATAAACACGCTTAACTAACCTCCCGAGGTTTGACCAAAATCAAACTTTCGTCTTCATCATATCCAGCCAGTCGAATTTGCGACGCAACTACGTAATAATCGGATGGAAACGCGTTTTGTTCGATCAATATTTTGTAGCGATTTTTTGTCGGTTGGTAAAATGACGTCATTAATAGATGGAGATTCGTCGTCAACGAGTTCATGGCGACGACCTTTGACCCGGGTTACTTCAAGTTAATCGTTATTTTTGTACTTAAAAAAAATAAGATTTATTAACAGATACCAGAAAAACTAAGGTTAATTAACATATACAAGGAAATACCAAAAAAAACAATGAAAACAGAAGAAAAAAAGAAAATAATACTTTGTGCTAATAAGGTTTTTATACTATGTCTTATGCTATTACAAAAGATTTACTTGCAGAAACAAGCGCGGAAAACAAAATCAACAGTGATTAAAACAACGCATCATAAAACTAACCATAAACAATCGCTTTATAATGTTGACGGTTGTAAAACCCAAACTACCTAAACACTATGACTTGGTTATTATTTCAAAGAAAAATCTTACAATTCACACAAGATCCAGGCGATTTTCAGCGATCCTTTGTAAATTGTGTAATTTTTGTTTTAAAAATGAATATTAACCAATTCATAACTTGCCCCGGCCAAATAGCAAGTTTAGTAAAATCCAAAAAGGGCGTAAACACATGGGAAATCATCGGAATACCTTTTGCTCATCGTCGAACTACAGGAGCTATTGTAGTTGGTTGTAAACTAATTGGTTAATCTCATTATTCCACTTTATTTAGACGATGTCCAAGTGCTTCGGCAAACAAACAACAGACCATCAACACAACCTTTCAACTAAATAGACACCCCGGTAGACGGATACATATCATGCAGACTAATCACCTCATTCTCAGAGCAGCCAACAAGTTCCGACAATCCCTTCTTGGCTTGATTATCGCAAAATGCTGAAGGATATGACGTCAGGAAACGACTTTCGTCTGCGTTTTGCTTCCAGTTTTCCAGAACCTGAATAAAATATTTACAAGGAGTCATACATTTGATATTTCATACTTTATGTTTACACTTTCATGGAGTGTACCTGAAGGAAGTATATGCAACTAACTTGACTATGGGCACGAGGTGTCAAGTCATACGTACCTAATGAGTCCGACCGGATAGTCTAATCGATAAGAGCGATTACGAGCGACAGGCACGTTGTGGGTTTGAGAGAAATTTCTGTTTACTCATTTGTGTCTTTGGGCAACGCACTTAGAAGACATTATAAATCACTCAATACAAACATGCCAATACACACTACAATGACTTCAGTAACCTGACGGTGAGAGCGAGGTGATCTGACGATTGTCCGTTTGAGGATAACCTATTAACTGTCCAATTTATGAAAATAAAACATCTCATTATAATAAAAATTGAGTTCTCACTCATGAGGATATAAATAAACCAACTATATCCACACATTGTAACAGCTCCAGGAACTCGACTGTGGGCATGAGGTGTCTTACGATATCAGTGTATAAAGCCTGGCTTCCCACACACGAGGATATAAATGAACCAACTATTCACACATTGTAACAGCTCCAGGAACTCGACTGTGGGCATGAGGTGTCTTACGATACCAGTGTATAAAGCCTGGCTTCCCACACACGAGGATATAAATGAACCAACCATCCACACACTGTAATAGCTCCAGCTACTTGACTGTGGGCATAAGTGTCCTACGACAAAGCCCACATTCCCATACAACCAGCTTGTAGCTTTCTTTTAACTTCGTCCAAACAACGACTCGGCTTAATGGTTTAAACCTGTTGAACGTGAGATTTAGTCGACTTCGGTTGCAAACCCAGGGAATGACCACAGAAATAAACGCAGTCTTCTTCTTCTGTTACGTCACAGTCTACTGTAAAAGATAAATCGGTCACAATTATGACAATATTTTGTACAAAGAATTTTTAACTTTTGTCATGAGGTAATCTAAGGGTTATCCGCGTGATAACCCTTTTTGCGATTTCCCATTCACCGGGATAAACATGACTTGTCCTGTCCAGCTTATAGAATAACCGGTACTCACCGCCCGGATAGCTACAAAGCTTTGGAATTTCAAATCGTTCTCGAAACTTCGATAATTCATCTCCGTCGTCCAAGATCTTGTGGAACTCTTCGTCATGAACGTTCATTCCATGCTGCGTAGCTAGCTCCACCAATACCTCGCTTGGAGTCTTATCTTTGTATTTGAAATCTTGCATGTCAGACATATCCATTTACTCTCCTTACTTAATACGTTCCTGTATTGCAATGAGTTCTCAAAGTTATTTTGTTGCAGTGTGTTGTACTAGATTGATATATTGCTTCAGTTTTAGTAAAAACTATTAATCCACTTTATCCGTTCTTGCAAAAAGGTTTCACAGCAAAGCTAGTTTATCAGTATTGTTTTAGCTTAGTTTACTGTTTGTATCGTCATACAATACGTCGAAGAAACAGAAAAATACGTATCTTATAGAATCACAACAGACCTCTTATATAGAGTCATTTTTTTAAAGCAACTTTTTTCTAATTATGACATTGCTTTATTTATTTGTATAGCCGGCGACGTCTGGCTGTACCCAATTTAATTAATTATGTCAAAATTTCAACCGCTGTCATTGGTGCCTGTTTACTCATACCTTCTTACAGAGGTTTTTTTTGCCGTTCTAAAGATAAATTAGTCTGTATTTTAATAATTACACTGTGGCTTGAAGTTGTTTAGTATTGTTAATCTCGAATTGCAATATATTACTGCTCTTTATTACTGCTCTATTTTTACTAAGAAATGCCGGAAATGATAGAAAACACAAGTAGCACGTATCCACCGCACTGTATCCCCATATCAACCGTAACGTCTCGAAGACAAGTTGTTTATGTCCTTAATGCTAGAACGATCAGAATGAAGAGAGTTTAAAAGTCGAAAATCTGTTGGGGTGTGACGCGTTAAAATCGCTCAACCACAACCAGTTGTTCATGGACAGTAGTTCGGTCATAGTGATTCTTATTTAGATTTCTATGTAAAAACGCTTCTACTGATGAGCGGGTCTAAAACTATAAGCCCAGTGTAAGAAGGAAAAGCCTGAACTCCGTAGCCGGTTAAACTTGAAGGCGTACAGCACACAACTGAAGTGGCGAAAGTACCCTTATTTGCTTAATCGTGAAAATAGCCGGTACCTTGACAAACCAACAGCGATTTTGTAAATATTTAATAACTTTTATGGAAGCAATATTGCTTTGCGAATTTACAAAATTTCTTTTGCAAACTTTCGCTTTTCTTATGTCACATCGTATGCATTCAACTGTCGTGTTTTATAAACTTAAGTTTTGCCGATTTTTTTGCTTTTTTATCTTTTCCATTTACTTCAATTTTGTAACAAATATTCAAGAACATAAAACCAACTAACTAAAGATTCAAAAATATCAATTCGATTTAGGTATATCCAAGCTGTTTCATGTCAACCCAAAGCGAACATATTGATAATTTGACGTATAGTGTGGGTGCGTTCATGGCGCGCGTTTGAAAACCAAAGAAGATATATGGTTTATTTTTTGGGAGCAAATTTATAAATGTGTTATCCACTCATCTACCAATTTTCATGTACTTACTATAACAAATCGTCGATTTAGCTATATCCAAGCTGTTTTATTTCAACCCAAAGCGAACATATTGATAATTTGACGTTGTGTGAGCGCGTTCGTGGCGCGCGTTTGAAAACCAAAAGAGATATAAGGTTTATTATTTGGGAGCAAGTTTATAAATGTGTTATTCACCCATCTACCTATTTCCAAGTACTTACTATAACAAATCGTTTATTAAGGTATATCCAAGCTGTTTCATTTCAACCCAAACCGAACATATTGATAATTTGAAGTATAATGTTGGTGCGTTCATGACGTACGTTTGAAAACCAAACAAGATATAAGGTTTATTTTTGGGAGTGAATTTATAATTGTGTTATCCACCTATCTACCAATTTTCATGTACTTACTACAATAAATCGTCGATTTAGGTATATCCAAGCTGTTTCATGTCAACCCAAACCGAACATATTGATAATTTGACGTATAGTGTGGGTGCGTTTGTGGCGTACGTTTGAAAACCAAACAAGATATAAGGTTTATTTTTGGGAGTGAATTTATAATTGTGTTATCCACCTATCTACCAATTTTCATGTACTTACTACAATAAATCGTCGATTTAGATATATCCAAGCTGTTTCATGTCAACCCAAATCGAACATATTGATAATTTGACGTATAGTGTGGGTGCGTTTGTGGCGCGCGTTTGAAAACCAAACAAGAATAAGGTTTATTTTTTGAGAACAAATTTAATGTCAATCTAAGCTAAAATCATTTTTATGACCAGTTGTTTTAATGTTGATCGGTTGCACACATTTATATCACTCTTTAATTACATTTCTTTCTATTACCGCCTAGTTTAAAAGGTCCATACATTTATTATCTGCACACACAATCTCTGTTAATCGAATTTGTTATGGTATTGCGGCAGCTTAACAAATCATATAATCATAGACCTTGGGAAAATGATAACCCTAAATTCATTAAAGAAGCAAAATTTTTGTTTCTGGAAAAGAAAATTTTAGCCGAGAAACGAAAATTTTGTTTCCAGAAACGAAAATTTTGATTCTTTACGCGATAGCGAAAACTTTCGATTTTATGTTAATTTTACGACAGTTTGTTTATTATTATTTACCTGACACTTGTCTCCAATGTTAATCTAAATTATATTCATTATTTATTGCGACCAGTTTTCATATTTTTTTTATATTGATCGGTTGCACATATTTAAATCAATCTTTAATCCCATTTGTTTTTATTGCAGTCCGTGAAAAGTACTTACCAGTGTGTTATTTTCAATGTTGTGGGTTTATACTCTTATTTTTTATTGACATGACATAATAAACACATTAGGTTAATTTAAATGGTCCAACTACATTTATTCACTGTACACGCAATCTCTTTCACATGAATTCGTTGTGGTGTTGCGTCAGCTTAACTAATCATATATTCATAGAACTTGGGAAAATAATAACCCTAAATTCATTTAAGAAGCAAAATTTTTGTTTCTAGAAACGAAAATTTTAGCCGAGAAATAAAAATTTTGTTTCCAGAAACAAAAATTTTCATTCTAGAAACGAAAATTTTGTTTTCGAAAACGACAATTTTGATTCTAGAAGCGATAGCGAAAAGTTTCGTTTTAGGTTAGTTTTACGGCATTTTTTTATTAAAATATACCTGACACTAGTCTCCAATGTTAATCTAAATTAAAATCATTATTTTTGGCGAGTTGTTTTCATATTTATCGATTTCACACCTTTAAATCACTCTTTAATCCCACTTGCTTTTATTACCTCCCGTGAAAAGTACTAACCAGAGTGTTTTTTTTCAATATTGTAGGTTAATACATTTTTTATTTATTTAAATGAATAACAAATACAGTATTGTGCATGTGCTTAAGCTGTACTTAATGTCTTCTGAAAGTCCGGGTATATTTAGTTTAACCAAAAAGTATTTTTAGAAACGATTATTTTGTTTTCAGAAACAAATTTTCAGAGGTATCATGTTTTGTGCGCACCGTCATCATCTAGTGGTAGAAACGAAAATAAAGAAACAAAATTTATGTTTCTAAAGAATATTTTTGTTTCCAGAAACAAAAATCGCAAATTAGAAACGAAAATCGCCTTTTAGAAACGAAATGAGAAACGAAAATTTGTAAATGCATGCAAAAGGATAGGCGCTACCGTTCCTAAAGATGGCGTATAACCAATTAAGACCTCTATGAACGGCAGGATGTGACGAGTGGTACCCTCCATGAGTCATTGTTTTTAAAGAGTGTTTTGCTGAGTAACAATAGTGGTGATTCCCCAACGTTTGTTTGGTTGAAAGCAGCATGTGCTAGGCTGCGCGCCGGTGTTCTCGTTTAGCTGTAAAGTTTTGTAATCGTGGAGCAGTGCTTTGTGAAATAAAGGTGTTGATTGTGCATCTGCTAGCTGTTTTGTTGGGAAAAAAGTTGCCGATGTACATAGGGGTATAGGCTTAAAATTTTTAAACAAAATTTTGTAGGGTTTTGAGTTTAGGTTGCAGATCCAAGCTTCAATTTTAAATTGTGAAAAAATCTAAGACTTCCTATGTCAGGATTTTGAGTGACAGCCGTTTTTGTGAGGTCAGTTTGCATTGGAGAGATAGGGAGAATAATTGGTTGAACGCCTCCTAAAACGCGGTGTTTCAAGATACAAACTGCTTATTTTTATATAATAATTTGACATATTTTTGCATTGATTCGGACAATCACAAAAAAACAAAAAAATAAGTTTTTGGTTTAATTTATTTTAATTTTCTTTGGTGTTGTGGACAAAAACAGGACAAATCCGTGTCTTGGAACAAATTCGGTGCTGGTATGCATGCCCTTTTCTGAAATAAGATATAAAAAAGCTGGTTAGACAGAAAAAGTACCCAACGTTTGAAGGTTCAGGTACAACTTAAAATACCGTCAAACAGCATATCAAAATGTTGTTAATTCAAACCCAGCCACACGCTTATTGGTTGGGTCTTTGGGCAAAACGCTTAGTGTTCGACTGGGGCAGGTGAATTATGGAGTCTTAACCATAAAAAATACACTGGTATAGCTTCACCAACTGAACATTTGGGTTCAAGTTCAGACGATATTCGTGTATAGATCCCCATGGTAATTCCCCCTGTACATTAAATGACACACCCATACCTACCGTATTCATTCGAAAACACCAGCTTAATTATGATTTTCTTGAATCTCTGTCTTGGAAGAATTTGCTCTCATCTCCGGGCAACATAATGTGGGCTGGATCTCTGTCTTGGAAGAATTTGCCCTCATCTCCGGGCAACAGAATGTGACCGGGATCTCTGTCTTGGAAGAATTTGCCCTCATCTCCGGGCAACATAATGTGACCTGGATCTCTGTCTTGGAAAAGTTTGCTGTCATACATGGGATACGGAATGGGATACAAATTTCTTTCTTTAAAGAAGGTCAACATATCTCCTGGCAACAGCATATGAGCTTGAACTCTGAAACGAAGAAGGCAACCAATTCATATTAATTCACTGGCGTTATAACATGTACAATCGCTACCCATCGTTAAATGAGCTAAATACAACAGTTTCAAACTTATTATATAAGCTCGTTGGCAATATCCCTTTTTGTATATAAATCGGTATATTTATCGGTCGCGTTAATTATTCGGTCCTGCTATTTTTTACCGTGCTAAGTTTCAACCCATGATGGGCTCGTGACCAGGACTGTTTGTTTGTATAAGAGTCGGTATCTGTATCGGCCGCGTTAACCATTCGTCTACACGACCGAACATTCGGTCACACTTATCAGAGCTCGTGCGATTGGTCTTTTCTACATCGCTATTTTTCGGCTGAAAGCATGTAACTGAAGCATATTAACCAGCCGGCCAAGGAATGAGCTTATTTAACTAAGTAGAACTTTATAAGTCATAGCAATATTTTAATTCCTGTCGGTTTAAGGCATTAAAGTAATGGTACTAAATCGTTTGTGAAACGACCTCAATAATGCTAGTTTATCAAGATTTCAAAACATGGGTGGGCATACTTTTTGAGTCAAAGGTCAAAATAAAAAGTAACGCAGAAAGCATTGTTGCGTCAAGCGAAGTACGAATATAGCTCTGACATTGCTACTTAGTTTTACAATAGGTCGATAACATTCGACGGGCCAGAATATAGGATAGGATAGGATATTCATCTTTATCCCCGTGAATGAGAAAACCAAGTGGGTTATCACACGGGCAATCGTCAGATCACCTCGCGCCCATCGTCAGGTTACCGGTGCTATTGCCCTGTGTTGTATATGATAGACACGTTCGTTCATTTTGGTAGAACCCATTAATCCGCTGGGTTCAGGCAATGTCCGTAAATTGCCTTGCCCAAGGACACAGCCGACTAGCTAGCAACCAGTTTCGCACCTGCAACCTTTCGATTGAGAGGCGACGCACTTAACCGTTAGACCAACGGGCCGGACAAAGACCCTGCGGGGCGGATTTGGCCCGCGGGTCGTAGTTTGCCCACGTATGCTCTAGAATATAAATGAATCGATATTAGAACCTACCGGTTGAGAGGAACGGTAATGACAAATTGCACAAGAACGAGAATCAAGATTAACTTTTCCATCTGTTTGAATACCTTTTAAAACAATAATAACAATAGGCCAGCAATCGGTAAAATTATTGATAACAGAAGACACTAGCGATATCTACTAAACCTTTCTACGTAAGTCTTTAAAGCAAAAGAACTTATGAGACACTTAATGCCAATTAAAACGTTTGTTTCGGAAATTATACGCATAGGCTCTAACGACGATAAAGGAAATGGTTTGAATTACACATCTGGTATACTGATGCTCATCTTCGTTTCGATCTGAAAGTTGATGTAATCCGGTGGTTGTAATAAATATTACAGCCACTCTTTTAACAAGCAGCGATGTAGCCACAATTACTCTTTACAGGTACCAAACCAAACGTTTAATGATCTGTGCGCATCGATTAATGCAGTCAAGTTTAACACATTATTTTGATGTAGGTTTTACCGTGGTGTTGATTAAATGTGAATGAGTTACAATAAATCGCTTTTTCTATTGAACCCATGATGGGCCCATACCTATAAGACCGTTTTTATATAGTTAATATATGTATCGATACATATACTATAACCATTGTTAACCATTCGGCCAAACGACCGTAC
>CH002406.1:410802-436515 GCA_000149265.1 Ciona savignyi | reverse complement strand
TCTCGGTCGGGCATGTAACTCATGGTGTTGTTACACTACGATTATGGTGTTGATAAGATGTATATTAGTTATACATTATAAATCGCTTTTTCTACTTTTTTTTATTTTTACCGGGATTAGATTCGAACCCATAACGAGATCGTTGCTAAGACCGCTTGTTTGTATCTAAGTCGGTATATGTATCGGTCGGGTTAACCATTTGGCCACACGAACGTCCCGCTTTTATATTTTTTATTTTTTTTATTTATTTATTTTTTTTTTACCGAGCCAAGTTTTGAACCCATGATGGGCTTCACAAGTACCGTTTTTTTGTATAGTAGTCGGTATATGTATCGGTCGCGTTAACCATTTGGCCACACAACCGTACCGTACCGCTTTTTTATTTTTTATTTTATTTTATTTTTTTTTTATTTTATTTTTTTATCGAGCCAAGTTTCGAACCCATGATGGGCTCGTTACTAGGACCGTTTTTATTGTATAAGAGTCGGTATATGTATCGGTCGCGTTTAACCATTTGGTGACACGACCGTGTGTTTAATTTTTAAACGTTTTTTTTAAATGTATTTTGACTTACTAAGTACGATTTTGTATACAATATTCATTTATGTATCGTTCGCTTTAACCATTTGCCCACCCAACCCTAATGTGTGTACCTGCTCACTAAAACCTTGGAAACTAATTCCAATCATATTCTAAACACTATAGTCCCCTATTTACGGGCGAATAGCGGCTTTCCAATAGTAAGTGTACTGCGACACGACCCAACTGTGTGTAAATGATAACTAAAACCTTGGAAACTAATACCAATCATATTCTAAATACTAAAGCCCCCTATTTACGGGTAAATGGCGGGTTTCCGTTAGTTTTATGTGGCTCATGTATACTGCACCCGACTAAATTAAAGAACACGAGATAAAATATCAGAGGTTTTCCGTTAAAAGTCAAATGGAATTTCATTTTGAATTTATTCCGTTTGGTCTGCAGGAGCTGACCGGTTGTAGGGTAGGCTGGTCTATTTTAACCTTCGGCATATCATTGCGCGGACGTGGCATGGACGAAGTACACTTACTAATGGATTGAACTAAAACAGCGGCGACGTCGCAATTATACACAATACATTGCAATAGCTACCGTAACCCGACTGTGCGACCGAGGTTTTTTCTTGCCGATGGTGTGTTAGCGCCTTTTATTCGAAGAGTAATAGATCGAAACTACATGGTCCCTATATAGTTTACCGGTCATTGAGGAGGGAACTTATTGGACTTTGCCTAACCTAGTGAAAAGAATGGTTTGTACTAAATTGAAGAAACATCTCAATCATACACAAAATACTAACACTATCTCCGATCGACGATGGAATTGAAGTAATCCGGGGATAAAACTTGAATATCCTATCCTAGGCAGTTACAAGATCTAAGTAGATTAAAACGGTGTACTTGTACTGCAGTTTCATTGATTTTAACTTGTTGTATGGCTAAATAAACCCCGATTTTTGGAATATTGTATCTTACATATCAATAGTATTGCAAATGGGTCTTCCCAGATGACCCTTGTTATAACGCCGCGACGTTTTGACATTCAGTATTATAACCATTGGTATCTTATCTTAAAGTTAAAATCGCGTCGGATAAATTAGCTTCAAAATTGGCACATGATTGACGCATGAATTAAGTACAGTTCTCAGTCTTTATTCAGTAATCTAAACAATAAGAATGCCTGGGTATAAATTTCGTGGATTAAGAACAGTCGAATTTGTATAGAGACTATTTTCAAAGCTATTTATCATGGTATTAGTGGTGTTATTACCATCAACAACACTCACTATGCGTGTATCCTATGGTAATATACACTGAGCGCCATAATTAGAAGTGCATAAGATAGGTATTATATTAAAATCGGTAATATGTAGAGTTGTGTAAGGTTGGTGGTACAGAGAACATTGCATTCAGGACAAGATCTACATATTTCAGTAAATTGAGCTGTATGAAAATGGAATACCCGAAATTAAATAAAACGGAAGCATGTGACATTGCCATACAGCACTGGGGACTTTCTATAGCAAGTGTGAGCCAGTTAAACAGTTATGCCGACTTGAACTTTTTGCTAACTACAACCGGACGACAGGAATACACTTTGAAGGTTGTAACCAATACAGCAGGTCGGATTGGTAAGAATATCTTTAATTGCTTCATAGTTCAAAACTGGCATGCTTAGTTTAGCAGCCAATTTGGCCAATGCGTGACTTAAAATTAATGCCCCGGTCGTTTCGTTGAATCCGAAACATCATTTTTGTATTTTGGCTATTTGTACATTATCGTCGTGAATTAACTAAGAGGCACCATAAGGAGGATGCAGTAACTCGATGCGTTTGACTGGATCATTTGTATCTGTCAATACGTGACATGTGTTTGTCCGTTCCTTGATCACGTTTTAGAACTTAACGGTCGTTTCCTAAATCCAATGGATTCGAATATGTACCCTTAAAAATGAAATTATGTTACATTAAACAGAACATAATAATATTTCTGGCAACATGACTCTGGTAACGGTTGCTTGCTCGATTCAGTGGATTTGAATATGATGGTTAAAAAATTAACTGTACCACATTGAACATACCTCTCTCTGGCAACATGATTGTGAGTATAGCCGGTGGTTCGACTTAATGTCTCCTGCGTTTTCATGCCACTGGCGGTAAACCTGTATGTTGGATGTAACATGTCGCCATATTGTTGGGCATGTATAATACCAATTTAACTGTGGAATGATTAAGTTGTTTTCCTATACTCGTGTTTACATATATTCCCTTTCAATTTCGACTGCATTTTGCAGAAGAAATAAAAGAAATCGCCAAAGTGTTGGGTGTTTTAAATAAACACGGGATTAAAGTACCAAAACCAATTCTAACAAAAGGTGGCGACATCTATGTGAAAAGTAAGTTTAAGTTTTCGACAAAAGTTTACAAATAATGGCAAAGACGTACATAAGTAAGATTTCTTTCCCATAAACGCATTTTTATAATTACTCCCATGATATGTTGCTTATTTTTACCAGGCGACCAGCACAACACCATTTTCACGCTACAAAGCTTCATCCCAGGCGAGGTCCTTGAGGACATTCCGCTAAAACAACCAGAATTAAACGACGTGGCATTTCAATGTGGTAAAATAATGGGGGAAATCGATGTTTTACTTATGGTAAGTACCTTATACTTAAAGAGTTGCGATGTATATAATTCCCTTTTGGTAAAACTTATAACTTTACTCGTTGGTAGAAGTTACATCTCTGTTCGTTAGTGGAAATTATATTTTGACTACTTGATGAAGAGTCAAAATATAATAGAATATTCATGTTTATCACCAGGGATAAAAAAAACGCAATAATCACTAAAGAGTGTCAACCACATGTGAACCACAACCATGTTTATAACCCCTGTTGTGCGTACGCTATATTTTTCTACATGCAGAAACGATCGGATCTTATTTAAAGTAACCCGATCGGTTAGTCTGGTGCTTTAGTGCGACGCCCTTTTAACCGAAAGGCTGCAGGTCCGAAATTGGTGGCAAACTGGTCGCTAGCTAGTCGGTTGTGTCCTTGGGCAAGACCCTTAACGGACATTGCCTGAACCCAGCGGATTAATGGGTGATTAAAAGGTAATAAATTCCCTAGTACCAAAATATCGGCTGTTATATAATGTTCGTTGCCGAAAAGTCATAAAACGGCCGTCGTGCTTATATTCTTGGGTGTGTCGGCAATTTACCCAGAATTTGCCATCGTACAGCCAAACCATATTAGCTAACACCACCAAATTATTAAACTTAATTGGACTTTTTTATAATATAAAGCATAAATGTGACTGATAACTAGTTTCAGCGGAATTGAATAAATGGGGATTTCCGGGAAAAGGATTAAAAATAGGTATGGGGCGAACGCATCTTTTCGTTCTTATTTACATTTTGTATTTATTTATCCTAAATTTGTGTTCCCACCCCATTCATACGCGTTATTCTATTTTGGGGGATTTCCCTGAGTAAACTCAGTAGTTTTAATTTAAATTATGCTGTCTTTAATTTTTATACAAATTTAAAACAAATATTTCTTTCTAGTACGGGGATTTTAGAAATAACGCCGAAAATGATAAAAATTAGCCGCTTTTTACATTTTTTCTTATAGCGAGAATTCCCCTTGCGATATTTGTACGATTAAAAGACAAAGCAAACTATGCACATGTTAGTTAGTTAGCAGAACAAAAAGAAAAAAACAGAGTTAAATCAAAATCATTGAAATTCCAAAGGGAAATTCATAACTATCACACGGGCAATCGGATTACCTCATGGTTAGCGTCGGGTGACTGGATCTATTGCAGAGTGTTGAGTAGGCTATGGTTTGGAGTTTTCTGCTGTTTTAGTTTCGTAGAGTTTAGGCGACATTCGCAAAAAAAACTTTCCAAGAATACAGCCACCGACTCAATAAGAAACATAATATCAACTGCCTTCTTACTACTGATGCGGTAATTAACTACGAAACAAGTGGGAAAATTAATTAACAATTTATAATTAATTGAATAAACTGAGAAATTAATCAACAATTTATACATAACTTATCTGTTTAGAAAAACGTTACTGGTCCCTGGAACGAAACTAACTTCAGATGGAACCTGTTGAATACAGAAGCGATTAAAGACGCGATCGCGTTCATAGAAGAGGTTAACTTAAGCCAGCGTTGCAGAAAAGTTGTTTCAGATTTTGAGAAACAAGTTTTACCCAAACTGGGAGAATTTCGAAAAGGTAACGTAAAACGCAAAATCGTATGTGAGTTTTTAAAAAAAAAATACAACACCAAACACGATATTTCAAAATACGTCTTGCCTTTTCATAGTTTATCGTAAGTTTTAACTGACATAACACCTTTTGCCTATTCCCTGTCTCCTTTTTTATTCCCTGTCAGATAAACAACTAATTTATTCCTTTTTAAAGTAATAAAGGAAAGAAAAAATAAAACCAAAACCGTCGGCTGGTCTATTAGGTTTGTTTTTTAAGGTCTTATCCACGGAGATGCAAACACAGGAAACGTGATAATGGCGAAGCAAGGAGACTTTCATGACAAACAATCAGTTCCTTGGGTTGTTAACGGTAAGTTTAACCATTGCTATATCGGGTTTCAGGTGTCTGCCAAAGCATTTTAATTCATGCATGTAAATTTTTCGTAATGTAACTATAGACAGTACCAATCAAGTGTTAAATATTACTATTTGTAATAAAATAACCGTGCTATTTATGTTTCTTCAAGCAGAAATGTCCGAGTCATTATTACCAATTCAAAATTACAGATGGTAATTATCATATACATGCTTAGTGCATACCGCTTGATTCTGCCAGCAGAAACTAATGGGTCCCCGAGTTAACCAACCAAACTTGCTATGCATGTTTGTTTGTTTGTTTTCGGGTACCCGTGATGGGTTTATCTCCAAGATCGTTTTATATAATATTGTGTACATTGGTCGCTCTAAGCCTCCATTCGGCATTCATGTGCCTGTAATACAGAATGTGGTTAGTTTTGATTTCGTCATTGTATGGATAATGATCCGGCGCTACGAATGATTCAACCAGCTGGACCATATAAACACACAAATAAACAGCGAATTAAATAGTTTGTACTAGTTGCGGGATAACGTCTATCGAATAGTATTTGAGTTAATTTTTACTTAGATTTATCCTACGGGATGTTTACTTGGGCTTTCTGTAAAAAAGAAGAGTTAATGCGAATATGCCCCATGTCAGTTCACATTATAAACGTTTTTACTTGGATGGATAAACCATTTATGCCGAACATCTGACGACTTGACATGTTTGTTATAAGCATAACCCAGTCACGCAGAGGAAATAGAAAGAAAAAGAAAGAAATCAATATGGGTTCCCTTTCATGTTGAAGGGTGTTATTTTATCATCTCGGCAATAAAGCCTAATATCCTAAACTAAAGGACACGCCGCATAACTTTATTATTGTCTACAGGGATAATAGACTTCGGAGATATGCACTGCAGTTACTATGTGTTCGAGGTTGCTATCTTGCTTACATATCTGATGGGAAAGTCCATTAAATGCAATTGCGACATGTCGTTGGCTTTTGAACATGGATTAAAGGGTTACGAGGCTGTTTTACCATTAAACGAAGCTGAAAGGAAAATTTTAAGCATCATCATTGCATTACGAACTGTGCAATCAATCGGAAATGCTTACAGAGCTTTAGCAGAGAAACCGGAAAATGCAAAATACTTACTGCAAGATACCTATGCTATGAAAACTCTTCTGATCAATATGAAATATTGACTTGTTCGGCCTCTTAGCTTAAAAAGTTAACTCGTTAGAACTTTAGGCGAAAAAGATTGCAAAATTTTTATCTCTATTGAATTTGAAATTGAATGTGTCTTAAAGTGATAGCATCTAATGTTACAGTTTATTTTATTTCATAGAATGCAAGCTAATATGGACCGCAAATTGACATGGTGTCCATAATATGTCATTGTGATCTTTAATATGCAAAATAATTTTTCTTATTCAAGAATTGCCAATTTAAACGTTTCGAAATTTTTGGTTCAGACCATTAATATACTGGATTCGGTCGACCTTCTATACTGATCAGACGAGGTTGGTTTCAAACCCTGAACTACTCGGCTGCCGGCAGACGACAGCCACTTGAACGACGTAAGCTATCTGGCCCGGCAAATAACTTCACAGGCATTTTTTAATTCAGGTTTAAAATCTTTTGCAGCAGGATTAAATTTTCTTTTACATAAAACATAAAATAAGCTAAGCGGAAACTATAATCGTGTTTGTTTCGGTAACTTTCCAATAAATTAAATAAAAAAATACCAAGCTATGACTGATCTATCTTCAACCAATTAGAAAATTTATTCGTTTATCATGTAAGGAGGAAGAGAACATTCATGTTTATCCCCGCAAATGTGAAAACGAAAAAGTTGTTAACACACGGGCAATCGTCAGATTACCTCGCGACCATCGTCGGGTTACCAAAGCTATTGCAGTGTGCTGTGTATGATTCAGACGTTTTTTGTTAAACAATACCGTGCCCAAGGACACAATCGACTCTTTAATTTCGATCCTAAAACCTTTTATAACGTCACTGTGGCACTGATCAATTTTAATGAGTTGGGTGTTTATATCTAAAAAAGTAAATCAGTAAATTTAATTTTTCTGGATTAAGTTTTAAAACATGATTGGCTCGCTTCTAAGGCCATTTTGCAGAAAAAATTGGTATCTGGGTCGGTTATAATAACTATTCGGGCACACATCCTTTAAATCTGTGAAATTGTGCCGTAAGAGTCAATTTTGGTGTTACATCTCTAGCGCCACCGTTGCACAAACATTATTGACTAAACATACACCGAAGATGGGTTATAGAAAGAAATGGTTGTGGTTTACACGTGGTTAGCATTTTCCAGTTTGGCGCATGGATGATTAAGTGAAAGACACCTCGATAAAAATGGTTATATTTTATGAGTCGATATAAACATAATTATAGGTACATTTAAAACAATAAACAAGTGGAAACATATGGTTATCATTCGTTTTAATATTAACCGTTTTTAAAATTTTTAGTCAAACACTTGATAGATTCATGTATCATTTCAACTTCAACCCAAAATAATTCTTGATTTGGATTAAAATATTTAGAAATGTTAAACCTGATAGATGTAATAAACTTATATTTTTGTTTACGGTTCTGGGGAAATGTCCCACATTAAAAACAATCTGGCAAGTTTCTGTGTTATAATTCACCCGAGTTATCCAGTTTACGGGGAAAATACATAAATATTCTATACTGAAATTGATGTACGGCATATTTATTATATGCACTTTGTGTTACCATAGACAGCAAATAATTACAGATTCTCTATTGGTCCTGGACGCTGTCTTAACAACCTACCTTTGGACCAATTACTAAAGTTTAATACGTTTTAGCTTTACTAAAAATACGGGTATTAAACACATATAACTAGTATAAAAGATTCGTCATAAAACCATTTCTAAATCGTTTAAATCTAAAAAAGAATTGATTTAACTACACAAATTCGGTGGACAGCACGAGCGATAAAGACTTGATTACCCGAAGAGATAATAAAAACGTGAGTGTTAAAACAGCGATACGAAGATAAACAAGGTGAAGGTGCAATAGAATAATCTAAATGAGATAAAAGTGATATAGAAGTGCACAAAAGATGTAAAAGCTGTATAAAAGTCCATAAAAGCCAAAAAACCTATTGTCAGATTAGTTAGGGTTCAACCTCGTTAATAAAAGCGCTTGCACTATGTTGTGTGGTTGCGCATTTATATATTTTTAGTTTTGTTATAAAGTTGTCAGAAATTTATGAAATAAAGATGTTGATTGCACATTCAGTACCAGCTTTGATAAAAAAGTGTTTTCAAAAATTAAAGTTAGCTGCCTGAAAATTATAAGCAGATTTTGGGTGTTTTTAGGCTTAGATTGAAGATCCCAACTTAGAATTTGGGTGGTAACAAAAATCAAAGACTAATTATAATAGAACTTTAAGTAAGTCCCGGTTTTGAGAAAGGGTGGTAGACGGATTTCATATAGAATTCTATTTAGAAACTAACCTTGTGACAAGTCTTCGAGGATTCGGAACTTGGCCAGGTAAACCGATATAAATCACTATAAGAAGGTGAACAAAAAATATTGACAAATTTTTAATAATGTTATTTGTATTGACATCAATGCAGAATCAATAGGGAGAATACATTAGAACACCCGAAGCAAGAACATACCACAGGCAGAAAGCGTAAAAGATCGCCGCTAATATTGATTAGATAGACCGCAGAAAACAGAAGTCACCGAGCATAGTACAGCGAAAACGAAAGACAGGTATAAACGCATCGTATATTGATACCAGGTAAACATGTAAGATTAGACATAGTAAAACAATTATCAAACGACGAAACCACAGAAAGGGTAAAATAAAACAATAAATGGCAGAATATTGGATGTAAAGGTCATGTATGTCTCTGTGGGTTGGATAACGTAGGGTGTTTGTTGATTGATCGCACGGACAGACACAGATTACCTTGTGACCATTATTTATTACTGTAACTGCCCTGTGTGATGTATACGAATGTGCCGTTTATCATTGTATTTTTATAATATATGTAGACTATTCTTTTATGTAAATGGATTTAACACATAGTATACTGATTTTTAACTAAAAATAAAACAGGAAATATATTGAATATTATTTAACAGAAGGTGGATAGAGTTTATGTGAATAGTTTGATATAAAATCTGTGAAAAATCATATACGTCCTGTTAATTTGGAAACACCAAGAAATTAACACTATGGAAATAACATTTCAATGCGATGTATGTAAAAAGTCGTTTGGACACAGAGGTAATTTTAAAGCACACCAATTAATTCACACTGGCGATAAACCATACAAATGCAACGTTTGTGAAAAATCGTTCAGGCAAGCAATTCATTTGAAAAGACATAAAATGATGCACACTGGACAAAAACATTACAAGTGTGACGTGTGTGAAAAATCGTTAACACGTGCAAGTAGTTTAAAAAAGCACAAAAGAATGCACACCGGAGAGAAGCCATACCAATGCGGCCTATGTGAAAAATCGTTTACAGAATCAGGTAATTTGACAAGACATTTACTGGATCATACTGGCCTTAAGACGTACGAATGCGAAGTATGTAAAAAATCGTTTACAACTGCAGATAAGTTGAAAAAACATGAAAAAATACACACTGAAGAAAAACCATACAACTGCGATGTTTGTGGAAAATCATTCAGGGCCGCTAATGCATTGAAACAACATTATAAGATTCACACTGGAGAAAAACCTTATAACTGCGATGTTTGTAAAAACACCTTTAGGTATGCAAGTGCATTGAAACAGCATTATATGATTCATACTGGAGAGAAACCACACCAATGCAATGTTTGTGGAAAATCATTCAGGGATGCAAGTAGATGCAAACAACATCATATGATTCACACTGGAAACAAACCTTACAACTGCGATGTTTGTAAAAAATCCTTCAGCTGTGCAAATGCATTAAAAAAACATTATATGATTCACACTGGAGAGAAACCTTACAACTGCGATGTTTGTGGAAAATCATTCAGGGAGACAAGTGCATTGAAAAAACATCATATGATTCACACTGGGGACAAGCCTTTCAACTGCGATGTTTGTGGAAAATCATTCAGATGGACACGTGCATTGAAAAAACATCATATGATTCACACCGGAGAGAAACCATACAAATGAAATTTATTTGAACAATCGTTTTATTTATTCAATATAATTAAAGTGCACGAAATTGTTTAAGAAAAACTTGAAATAAGCCTCTTTAATCCTTTTAATTACACCTTTATTAGAGACAAACTGTCTTACACCACATTTCACTTTTTATCTCTATATAGAGTGATTTTTTTAACGGCTTGTTTTTATGAAATAAATTTCACAAAAAAAACGAGTTCATAACATGTCGTGCTACTATCAGCCATGTCCGTAAATCTAGTAACTGGTCGATTGTGTTTAAGCGAAGGTTTTGTAGCAGTGCAGAGTTCGACATTCACGCTTGTCCGACTGCTGTCCGGGACAGGTGACCCAGTCACGAAGTATCTTCGAACTATCTATGGCCGGTTATCAGGATCGACCAGCATATGTTTGATTTATATAAACTATGGCCGTACAAACATATTCCAACCTTATATGTGTCATGTTCGTATATTGTATGGCTGGCCATACTCTGGTGTTACATATACGGCCCACTCGCGATAATGTATTGTTTAATCTATTGTCCGATCAAATGGAAAAAAAGAAATCGGTTCTTGGAGTTTTTTTAGACCTTTCAAAAGCCTTTGACACCATTGACCATAAAATACTTCTAAACAAACTGTCACATTGTGGAATTCGTGGTGTTGCCTTAAGATGGTTCACCAGCTATCTTTCAAACCGTCGTCAAATTGTTAATTTTAATGGTGTTTTGTCTTCAAACACGAACTCGGTAACTCTAGGTGTCCCACAAGGGTCAATACTTGGTCCACTTTTATTTCTTATTTATATAAATGACCTGCCAAATTGCCTTAAGCACAGTGAAACCATTATGTTTGCAGACGACACCAGTATTTTCACCTCGGGTACAAACCAATCAGTCATATGTCAAAATGCAAATAATGATTTGGAAAGAGTATCTACCTGGCTTTCGACCAACAAATTGGTTCTTAATATTGACAAAACTAAATTTATGTACTTTTCTAGCTCCACCAAACCTGAACTTTTACCATCCTCCATTGTCATTAACAATTATCAAATTGAACAAGTCAATTCATTTAAATTTCTGGGTTTAACCATTGATAACAGACTATCATGGAAGCCTCATATGCTTAATTTGGCCAAATAAATAAATACAAATCTAATTATGGTACGTAAAATCCGACCACTCATCGACCGTTCTTCACTTTTATCACTATACCACTCACTAATTCTTAGTCACATTCAATATTGCATCTCCTCCTGGTGTTTTGGTAACAACCAAATCCTAGCCAAATTACAACGTGTTTGCAATAGGTATATTCGAATGATTTTCAACCTTGGAAAACGGGAAAACACCGTTAAAATAATGCAGCAACATCAACTTCTGACCATATATGATATGCATAAACTCGAAATCTTATCTATAATGCACCGGTGCAATTATCAAAAGCTTCCCACGGCCCTTCTTCATTCTATACAGTTAAAACCCATGACCACTAGGATGACGACCAGAAGCAAAACAAAATTTGCCATTCCATTCTGCAGTAAAACAATTTCCCAACAGTCCATAAAATATATTGGCCCCAAATACTGGCATCAATTACCAATAAAAATTCGCGAAATTCAACCACATCATAAATTTATTAAAGCTGTTAAACAACACCTCTTGAATGATCCTCATCCCCTTCCATGAGTTTACTATCACCACTTCTCTCACCTAAATACTACCCTATAATTCAGTTTTATTGCCAGTCACTTTAACTATAATATTTATTTACCTCATATTACATTTACATTTATTACCTTTTCTTTATAATTACTTTCCTTTATTTATTCCCCTATCCCCCCACTGCACGCTCCTCTCACAAAGCTATGACTTTTGTTTTGTTTTTTTATTTGTTTTTATTATTGAGATTAAATTGCTTTGTTCACAATTTTACTATTTCACCATCACTTTATTGGCCCAATGTTTTACTGCTATTAACAGCATGCTGTTTTATTTTTAACATTTCACCATTTTAGTCACTAGGGTTTTTACTGTTAATGGCATGCCGATGGCAATTTGTATCTTGCAGTGCTGTTTTTCTTCATAGTTTATTGCCGGCCCTAATAGTATTCCCCCTATTTATTACCTTACTGCATGCCACATCCTATTAGTACTTCACCAGCACTTGCTCTATTCACTCTTATTATGCACTGTTTTTCTTTTCTTATAATTTCTATTAGCAGTCTATAAGACCCATACTGCCCAGAAATTCTTTTTCCAGTTGCAAAGAAATTCCATCGGCGGAAACGATTGCTCTACCATCTTCCCCGGCTCATTCACCTGCTCTTCGCCGGCGGTTGCGATCCTTTTCTCCGATGATGCCCCAATATAGTTGAGATTTGGAAGTGGAACCCAATTACTGTGGAGACCTCACATTAAACTGTTTCGGACTTACTATTCATTAATTACACACAAAAAGCGGAAGCTTGCTGCTGTTTGTCTTTTTTTCTTATTTTTGCATTCTTATTTTAAATATTTATGTATATTGTATACATATTACTATCATAAATTAGTTTATTTATATATTCTAGTGCAGTAATGTTCTGCACTTAAAGTGCTTCATTTATTAAACATTGTGCAATAACTGTTTTTGCACCAAAAATAATTTAATGTCTGAAAGTGTGTTTTGAAACGGTTTTTAACCACTGGTGGAATTTCATTTTAGGGGGTTTTTCTTTTTCCACTTAATCCCAAAGCCGGCTCCCCCCTCAGTACTGGGTCGCGCTTGCACACTTTTACTTAAGTATTAAATAACACCAAATTTAATAAGTTAATTTTGATTTAATTTGTTTCGTTGAAACTTATTTGTATTAATGTAAGGTTTAACGGCCACGTCGTTTTTTTCCCCTAATTTGTAATGTGTTTATCCACTGACGTGTTTTAACTACTGTAGTTTTGCCGTTTTATCCTGTCTCCTCAATGTAAAATAATTGTTTTATTCTTCCTTACTGTAATGAAGGAGCGAAAAAATAAACTAAACTAAAAAATCCTTAGAAAAAAACATAGCCTATTTTTTGTCTGTGGCGTTTGAACGATTTAGCCACACATGGCCGATCTGACATAAACCAGCTGAAACTTATACGTTGCTGTCTTGTTGGCAGGATTACAGAACCAAAGAAACCTTTGTTTTAAATTTAATTATCATTCTGTGGTGGATAATAATTTATTATTTTGGGAAATTTATTGATTATTTTTCCACTTTTCATGGCTTCAGTCCTACAGCAACCAGTCCGCCGAACATAAGAAAATGAGGTTTGTTATATGCACTTCTGTTTTATATAATTGTATACTTGTAATCAATTGAGGATTTAGTTTTGGAATATCGTATATAAAGGATAGTGCGCCCACATAAAGGACCCTAATTTTTATTTTAAATCCAACTGTATTGGTGCAACATGCTTCAAATAAAACCGATTTTTACCTATAACGCGGTGTTTTAAGATACAGACTGCCGATTTTTATATAGAAATTAGACATATTTTTGCATTGATGTGAAAAAAACAAACCCAGAAATAAGTTTTTGGTTTAATTTATTTTCATTTTCTTTGGTGTTGTAGGACAAAAACAGTACAAATCCGGTGCTGGTATGCATTGCCTTTTCTAAAATAAGACATAAAAAGACTGGTTAGAAAAGATAAGTACCCAACGTTTAAAATTTTAGGTAAAATTTAAAATACCGTCAAACAGCATATCAAAATGTTGTTAAGTCAAACCCAGTCACACACTTTTAGGTTGTGTCGTTGGTCAAGACGCTTAGTGTTCGACTGGAGCAGGTGAATTATGGAGTCTTAACCATAAAAAAAGTATACTGTTATAGATTTACCAACTGAACATTTGGGGTCGAGTTCAAACGATATTCGTGTATAGATCCCCATGGTAATTCCCCCTGTACATTAAATGACACACCCATACCTACCGTATTCATTCGAAAACACCAGCTTAATTATGATTTTCTTGAATCTCTGTCTTGAAAGAATTTGCTCTCATCTCCGGGCAACATAATGTGAGCTGGATCTCTGTCATGAAAGAATTTGCTCTCATCTCCGGGCAACAGAATGTGACCTGGATCTCTGTCTAGGAAGAATTTGCTTTCATCTCCGGGCAACATAATGTGGCCTGGATCTCTGTCTTGGAAGAATTTGCTCTCATCTCCGGGCAACATAATGTGAGCAGGATCTCTGTCTTGGAAGAGTTTGCTTTCATCTCCGGGCAACATAATGTGGCCTGGATCTCTGTCTTGAAAGAATTTGCTTTCATCCCCGGGCAACAGAATGTGAGCTGGATCTCTGTCTTGGAAGAGTTTGCTTTCATCTCCGGGCAACATAATGTGGCCTGGATCTCTGTCTTGGAAGAGTTTGCTTTCATCTCCGGGCAACATAATGTGGCCAGGATCTCTGTCTTGGAAGAGTTTGCTTTCATCTCCGGGCAACATAATGTGAGCTGGATCTCTGTCTTTAAAGAATTTGCTCTCATCTTCGGGCAACATAATGTGAGCTGGATCTCTGTCTTGGAAGAATTTACTCTCATCTCCGGGCAACATAATGTGAGCTGGATCTCTGTCTTGGAAGAGTGTGCTCTCATCTCCGGGCAACATAATGTGGCCTGGATCTCTGTCTTGAAAGAATTTGCTCTCATCTCCGGGCAACATAATGTGGCCTGGATCTCTGTCTTGAAAGAGTTTGCTTTCATCTCCGGGCAACATAATGTGAGCTGGATCTCTGTCTTGGAAGAATTTGCTCTCATCTCCGGGCAACATAATGTGAGCTGGATCTCTGTCTTGGAAGAATTTGCTCTCATCTCCAGTCAACATAATGTGACCCGGATCTCTGTCTTGAAAGAATTTGCTCTCATCTCCGGGCAACATAATGTGGCCTGGATCTCTGTCTTGGAAGAATTTGCTCTCATCTCCAGGCAACATAATGTGACCTGGATCTCTGTCTTGAAAGAATTTGCTCTCATCTCCGGGCAACAGAATGTGAGCTGGATCTCTGTCTTGGAAGATTTTGCTCTCATCTCCAGGCAACATAATGTGACCTGGATCTCTGTCTTGGAAGGATTTGCTCTCATCTCCGGGCAACATAATGTGAGCTGGATCTCTGTCTTGGAAGAATTTGCTCTCATCTCCGGGCAACATAATGTGAGCTGGATCTCTGTCTTGGAAGAATTTGCTCTCATCTCCGGGCAACATAATGTGAGCTGGATCTCTGTCTTGGAAGAATTTGCTCTCATCTCCGGGCAACATAATGTGAGCTGGATCTCTGTCTTGGAAGAATTTGCTCTCATCTCCAGTCAACATAATGTGACCCGGATCTCTGTCTTGAAAGAATTTGCTCTCATCTCCGGGCAACATAATGTGAGCTGGATCTCTGTCTTGGAAGAATTTGCTCTCATCTCCGGGCAACATAATGTGAGCTGGATCTCTGTCTTGGAAGAATTTGCTCTCATCTCCGGGCAACAGAATGTGAGCTGGATCTCTGTCTTGGAAGAATTTGCTCTCATCTACTGGGAACATACTGTATTGTGGATCTCTGTCTTGGAAGAATTTGCTCTCATCTACTGGGAACATACTGTATTGTGGATCTCTGTCTTGGAAGAGTTTGCTCTCATCTCCGGGCAACATAATGTGACCAGGATCTCTGTCTTGGAAGAATTTGCTCTCATCCCCGGGCAACAGAATGTGAGCTGGATCTCTGTCTTGGAAAAGTTTGCTGTCATGTAACATCGGAAAGCTATGGGAATTTCTTTCTTTGAAGAAGGTCAACATATCTCCTGCCAACAGCATATGAGCTTGAACTCTGAAACGAAGAAGGCAGCCAATTCATATTAATTCACTAGCGTTATAACATGTACAATCGCTACCCGTCGTTACTTGAGCTAAATACAACAGTTTCAAACTTATTATAAGCTCGTTGGCAATATCCCTTTTTGTATATAATTTGATATATTTATCGGTCGCGTTAATTATTCGGTCGTGCTATTTTTTCCCGTGCTAAGTTCCGAACCCATGATGGGCTCGTCACCAGGACTGTTTTTTTGGTATCTGTATCGGCCGCGTTAACCATTCGGCCACACGACCGTACATTCGGTCACACTTATCAGAGCTCGTGCGATTGGTCTTTTCTACATCGCCATTTTTCGGCTGCAAGCATGTAACTGAAGCATATTAACCAGCCGGTCAAGGAATGAGATTATTTAACTAAGTAGAACTTTATAAGTCATAGCAATATTTTAATTCCTGTCGGTTTAAGGCACCAAAGTAATGGTACTAAATCGTTTGTGAAACGACCTCAATAATGCTAGTTTATCTAGATTCTAAAACATGGGTGGTCATACTTTTTGAGTCAAAAGGCTAAAATAAATTCATTCTTAGACCGTCGGGCCAATTAAGTCATCGAGCCCCTATTCACATATAGTTTGTCCTTATTGATAAATATTTTAACTCGAAAAAATACGACATCTTACTGGTTAAACGCAGAAGGCATTATTGCGTCAAGCGAAGTACGAATATAGCTCTGACATTGCTACTTTGTTTTACAATAGGTCGATAACATTCGACGGGCCAGAACATAAGACCCTGCGGGGCGGATTTGGCCCGCGGGTCGTACTTTGCCCACGTATGTTCTAGAATATAAATGAATCGATATTATTACCTACCGGTTGAGAGGAACGGTAATGACAAATTGCACCAGAACGAGAACCGCGATTAACTTTTTCATCTGTTTGGATACCTTTTAAAACAATAATAACAATAGGCCAGCAATCGGTAAAATTATTGATAACAGAAGGCACTAGCGATATCTACTAAACCTTTCTACGTAAGTCTTTAAAGCAAAAGAACTTCTGAGACACTTAATGCCAATTAATAAAACGTTTGTTTCGGAAATTATACGCATAGGCTCTAACGACGACAAGGAAATGGATTGAATTACACATCTGTTATGCTGATGTGTAATCTTCGTTTCGATCTGAAAGTTGATGTAATCTGGTAGTTGTAATAAATATTACAGCCACTCTTTTAACAAGCAGCGATGTAGCCACAATTACTCTTTACATGTACCAAACCAAACGTTTAATGATCTGTCCGCATCGATTAATGCAGTCAAGTTTAACACATTATTTTGATGTATAGGTTTTAACGTGGTGTTGATTAAATGTGAATGAGTAACAATAAATCGCTTTTCTATTAAACCCATGGTGGGCCCATACCTAAGTCCGTTTTTTATATAGTTAATATATGTATCGATACATATACTATAACCATTGTTAACCATTCGGCCAAACGACAACGACCGTACATAATGTGCCTATTAGAAGGCAATGCTACGCACCAACCATCCACTCGGTTGTGCATGTTACTCATGGTGTTGTTACACTACGATTATGGTGTTGATAAGATGTAAATAAGTTACATTAAATCGCCTTTTCTACTTTTGTATTTTTACCGGGATTAGTTTCGAACCCATAACGAGATCGTTGCTAAGACCGTTTGTTTGTATATTAGTCGGTATATGTATCGGTCGGGTGGCCGAATGGTTTACGCGCCTTTTCTATTGAACCCATGGTCATTGAGTGCAAAGCCTTACAATTCCTAGCAGTGTGCCTATTTTATTCTTTTGTTACTTTCGAACGCATGATGGACACGTCCCTAAGACCGTTTTTTGTATAGTTAGTATATGAATCGGTCGTGTTAACCATTCGCCAAACGACCGTACATAATGTGCCTATTAAAAGGCATTGCCACGAAACCGCACAAACCCACCAACCACTCCATCGGGCATGTAACTTATAGTGTTGTTACAGTACGATTATTTCTTGTTAATTTGCCATATTTGCTTTAATGTTGTATGCAGAAGCTTTTTAGTCTTGTCGTTTTTTTAATTGGGCTGTTTCGAATGAATTTTGACTCATCACTAAGTTCAAGTTTGTATATACAATATTTATTTATGTATCGGTCGCTTTAACTATTTGCATACACGACCCTACCGTCTGTAACTGCTCACTACAACCCTGGAAACTAATTCCAATCATATTCTAAACACTATAGTCCCCTATTTACGGGCGAATAGCGGGTTTCTAATAGTAAGTGTACTGCGACACGACCCTACTGTGAGTAACTGCTAACTAAAACCTTGGAAACTAATACCAATCATATTCTAAATACTAAAGTCCCTACTTACGGGTAAATGGCGGGTTTCCGTTAGTAAGTGTACTGCGAGACTATTTTCGGGTGCATGGCGGGTTATATGTGGCCCATGTACTGTAACCGACCAAATTGAAGAATACGAGATTAAATATTGGCGGGCCTCCGTTAAAAGTCAAATGGAATTTTATTTTGATTTTATTCCGTTTGGTCTGCAGGAGCCGACCGGTTGTAGGGTAGGCTGGTCTATTTTAACCTTCGGCATATCATTGCGCGGACGTGGCATGGACGAAGTGCACTTACTAATGGATTGAACTAAAACAGCGGCGACGTCGCAATTATACACAACACATTGCAATAGTTACCGTAACCCGACTGTGCGACCGAGGTTTTTTCTTACCGATGGTGTGTTAGAGATGGCGTATAACCAATTAAGACCTCCATGAACGGCAAGATGTGACGAGTGGTACCCTCCATGAGTCATTGTTTTTAAACTAGTGTTTTGCTGAGTAATAATGGTGGTGATTCCCCAATGTTTGTTTTGTTGAAAGCAGCTTAATCATACACAAAATACTAACACTATCTTCGATCGACGATGGAAGTGAAGTAATCAGGGGATAAAACTTGTATATCCTATCCTAGGAATTACAAGATCTAAGTAGATTAAAACGGTGTACTAGTACTGCAGTTTCATGGAGTTTAACTTGTTGTATGGCTAAATAAACCTCGATTTTTGGAAGCTTGTGTCTTACATAGCAATAGTATTGCAAATGGGTCTTGCCAGATGGCCGTTGTTATAACGCCCGCGACGTTTTGACATTCAGTATTATAACCATTGGTATCATATCTTAAAGTTAAAATCGCGTCGGATAAATTAGCTTCAAAATTGGCACATGATTGACGCATGAATTAAGTACAGTTCTCAGTCTTTATTCCAGTGGTTCTCAAACTTTTCCAGCTCGTGGCACACTAAGAAAATTCTAAAAAAATCGCGGCACACTTGAACAAAACAAATTGAATGATGGAATTTTACTTAGCAAATTTTAATAAAATATAATGGCATGGGTGTGCTTGTCGTTTGGCACAAATATGATCGCAATGAGGTTCCATCTTTGACAAACACAACCGCATTTCGTCGTCAATTCCGACTGAGTACTCAATATAAGTTTAAATGGGATCAAATAACTAAGGTTTTCCTATGGAATAATCTTATTAATTAAATGGTTTCTGTCCTGTCATCTAGCTAGCGTTCCTGCTGCCTAACTCAGCGTACAGAACAAAATGTGATACATGTGTTAAAAATACATTAATACACCACACTGAACAATGAATTGTGCTTATGACATGACAATCACCCTAAATCCATCGCTACCCGTAGCAATCCTGTCTACTCTACTTGCTACTAAACTAGGGAAAATACATTTCTGTGCATTAAAGTCGCGTATGCCCAATTTGCCCACTCGTAACACAAAGAGGTTTCTTATATAATTTTGCAAAATTCCAAAAAGTTTCGCGGCACACCTGAGAATCGCAGACGGCACACTAGTGTGCCGCGGCACACAGTTTGAGAAACACTGCTTTATTCAGTAATGACAACAATAAGATTGCCTGGGTATAAATTTAGTGGATTAGTAACAGTCGAATTTGTATAGAGTTATAGAAGGTTTTCTGCTATACGTGTATAGTTACAATTGTAGGTTATTTTCAAGGCTATTTATCATGGTATTAGTGGTGTTATTACCATCAACAACACTCACTATGCGTACATCCTATAGTAATATACACTGAGCGCCATAATTAGAAGTGCATAAGATAGGTATTATATTAAAATCGGTAATATGTAGAGTTCTTTAAGGTTGGTGGTACAGAGAACATTGCATAAAGGACAAAATTCTACATAGTTTTGTAAACTGCTTTGGGTGAAAATGGAATACCCAAATTTAAATAAAACGGAAGCGTGTGACATTGCCATACAGCACTGGGGACTATCTGTAGCAAGTGTCAGCCAGTTAAACAGTTATGCCGACTTGAACTATTTGCTAACTACAACCGGACGACAGGAATACACTTTGAAGGTTGTAACCAATACAGAAGGTCGGATCGGTAAGAATATCTTTAATTGTTTCATAGTTCAAAACCGGCATGCTTAGTTTAGCAGCCAATTTGGCCAATGTGTGACTTAAAATTAATGCCCCGGTCGTTTGGTTGAATCCGAAACATCATTTTTGTATTTTGGCTATTTGTACATTATCGTCGTGAATTAACTAAGAGGCACCATAAGGAGGATGCAGTAACTCGATGCGTTTGACTGGATCATTTGTATCTGTCAATACGTGACATGTGTTTGTCCGTTCCTTGATCACGTTTTAGAACTTAACGGTCGTTTCCTAAATCCAATTGATTCGAATTTGTATTCTTAAAAATGTAGTTATGTGACATTAAACAGAACACAATATTCTGGCAACATGACTCTGGTAACGGTTGCTTGCTCGATTCAGTGGATTTGAATATGATGATTAAAAAATTAACTGTACCACATTGAACATACCTCTCTCTGGCAACATGATTGTGAGTAGCCGGTGGTTCGACATAATGTCCCCTGCATTTTTACGCCAATGGCAATAAACCAATGTATGTTGGATGTGACATGTCGCCATATTGTTGGGCATGTATAATACCAATTTAACTGTGGAATGATTAAGTTGTTTTCCTATACTCGTGTTTACATATATTCCCTTTCAATTTCGACTGAATTTTGCAGAAGAAATAAAAGAAATCACCCAAGTGTTGGGTGTTTTAAATAAACACGGGATTAAAGTACCAAAACCAATTCTAACAAAAGGCGGCGACATCTATGTGAAAAGTAAGTTGAAGTTTTCGTAAAATGTTGACAAATAATGGCAAAGACGTATATAATTTACATTTGCTTCCTATAAACGCACTTTTAAATACTTCCATCATATGTGGCTTATTTTCACCAGGTGACCAACACAACACAATTTTCACGCTACAGAGCTTCATCCCAGGCGAGGTTCTTGAGAACATTCCGCTAAAACAACCAGAATTAAACGACGTGGCATTCCAATGTGGTAAAATAATGGGGGAAATCGATGTTTTACTCATGGTAAGTACCTTATACTTAAAGAGTTGCGATGTATATTTTTCCCTTTAGGTAAAACTTATAACTTTACTTGTTGGTAGAAGTTACATCTCTGTTCGTTAGCGGAAATTATATTTTGACTATTTGATGAAGAGTCAAAATATAATAGAATATTCATGTTTATCCCAGGGATAAAAAAACGCATTGATCACTAAAGAGTGTCAACCACATGTGAACCACAACCATGTTTATAACCCCTGTTGTGCGTACGCTATATTTTTCTACATGCAGAAACGATCGGATCTTATTTAAAGTTACCCGATCGGTTAGTCTGGTGCTTTAGTGCGACGCCCTTTTAACCGAAAGGCTGCAGGTCCGAAATTGGTGGCAAACTGGTCGCTTGTGTTCTTGCGGGCAAGGCACTTAACGAACATTGCCTGAACCCAGTGAAATGATGATGGGTAAAAATATATTGAAAGATGGACATGTCCAATTGGTTGGGTGGTAATATTTTTGCCAATGGTGTGAGATTGATACCATCTGCTAGCTAGTCGGTTGTGTCCTTGGGCAAGACACTTAACGGACATTGCCTGAACCCAGCGGATTAATGGGTGATTAAAAGGTGATAAATTCCCTAGTACCAAAATATCGGCTGTTATATAATGTTCGTTGCCGAAAAGTCATAAAACGGCCGTCGTGCTTTTGTTCTTGGGTGTGTCGGCAATTTACCCAGAATTTGGCATCGTACAGCCAAACCATATTAGCTAACACCACCAAATTATTAAACTCAATTGGACTTTTTTTTATAATATAAATTATAAATGTGACTGATAACTAGTTTCAGCGGAATTGAATAAATGGGGATTTCCTGGAAAAGGATTAAAAATAGGTATGGGGCGAACGCATCTTTTCGTTCTTATTTACATTTTGTATTTATTTATCCTAAATTTGTGTTCCCACCCCATTCATACGCGTTATTCTGTTTTGGGGGATTTCCCTGTGTAAACTAAGTAGATTTAATTTTAATTATGCTATCTTTAATTTTTATAAAAATTTAAAACAAATATTTCTTTCTAGTCCGGGGATTTTAGAAATAACGCCGAAAATGATAAAAATTAGCCGCTTTTTACATTTGTTTTCTTATAGCGAGAATTCCCCTTGCGGTATTTGTACAATTAAAAGTCAAAGCAAACTATGCACATGTTAGTTAGTTAGCAGAAAAAAAAGAAAAAAAAGAGTGAAATCAAAATCATTGAAATTCCAACTATCACACGGGCAATCGGATTACCTCATGGTTAGCGTCGGGTGACTGGATCTATTGCAGAGTGTTAAGTAGGCTATGGTTTGGAATTTTCTGCTGTTTTAGTTTTGTAGAGTTTAGGCGACATTTGCAAAAAAACTTTCCAAGAATAAGAAAACCGACCTAATAAGAAACATAATATCAACTGCCTTTTTACTACTGATGTTGTAATTAACTGAGCTACCAAACCGTACAATTTACACATAACTTATCTCATTAGAAAAACGTTACTGGTCCCTGGATTGAAACTAACTTTAGATGGAACCTGTTGAATACGGAAGCGATTAAAAACGCGATCGCGTACATAGAAGATGCAAATCTAAACCAGCGTTGCTTCGAAGTTATTTCAGTTTTTGAAAAACAAGTTTTACCCAATCTGGGTGTAAGATATCTCGACCCATTAATGTTTTATTGATGTCTATGATAAATCATAAATTGCATCACAACCAAATTACGTCACAATGGGAGTTTGTGTTACAATATCTATACCCGACCGCGTGTTAGAAAATGCTTCCTTTTTGATTTAGTATATTTTCCGTTCCGGTTCTAAAGCCAAAGTTTGGTGAGTGTAATTGTTTACTATTTCATACGTACACCCGTCAATTATTGATTTTGGTCCCTTTATTTTTAATTTACAGAAAACCGTATCATCCCTCCGTATCATCCCTCCGTATCATCCCCACTGCGTAACATCTCCGTCCATATCGTCCCTGTATCACCCCCATATCGTCCCTGCCCCCTCCGTTCCGCATCTGTAACCGTTTGAACTCTGATCGCCAATTATAATTCGAGGACACAAACTGTCTGTTCTTTTATTCGATACGAGTTATTTTCAAACCAAAGCAACCCCGTTACTCCACCCGCGGAAGTAACATCGTTTTCAAACTGAGCAAACTGATCAAACCCATCGTAACCGTACCTCTCGACCATGGATAACCAACCAGAACACCGCGTAGAACAATGGCTGGACAACATTGAAGAAGCCAAGCAGCCAGGCATTGAAGAAGCCAAGCAGATACCAGCACCACCTAATTCAACCACACCACTCGATGAAAAGCACGTATCAGTAAGTGTTGTAAGCACTACAAGCTCGATGCGCAGCTTTAAGCTAAAAGATAGCAAGGTAAAGCTTGAACTTGCTAGGCTTGCGCGACAACAAGACTTAGAGAGAAAAGAAGAAAGCAAGCTGCTCGCTGAAACAGAGGAACATAAAAGAAAACTGCTCGCTGAAGCAGCTGAAAGAGAAAGAAAATTACAAGAGGAACTCGCCGACCGTGAATCCCGGCGAAAACTAGAATTGGCTGAAGCTGAAGCTAGGGCATGGGAGGAAGCATCGCTTCCTGAGGCCAGACACAATGAAGTTCAAACCCGCCAATATGCTGGCTCAACGACACCGCTTCTAGAGCAGACTACATCCACTGAACAATCACGCAACGAGATAACACCGACCGCAGCGCAGCCACCACTACGTTCTACTCTGTACGCCCCGCCCGTTGTGCGCCCGAAGGACAGCGCTTTGTCACATCTTCCCTTAACCGAACGTCATTTGCCACCGTTTCCGTCCGACATCCGGGTGAACGACGAAAGAGAACACGTGACAACACAGCATCAGAACCGACCGTCCCGATATGCTGATCGCTCCCCAATGCGCAATCAACAACGACGTACACAGCTATCACCGACTCGTATCCGACGAGATTCACCACTCCGTCACGTAAATCACCAAGAGGTAGGTGAACGCTTTCTACCCAAACCAATTGTACAAAAATTTAATGGAGATCCGATGGACTACTGGTCCTTCGTCAACCGATACCAGCTACATATTGCCGACAAAGTAGACTCATACGACCTAAAATTAGTATACCTACTCCAACATTGCACAGAGCCCGTCTGTGAGAAAATTAAGCATAACTCCGTAGATAATTACGAAAATGATGGCTACGAAACGGCCATGCAAGAATTATTCGAAAGATATGGTCAACCCCATATAATAGCACGACGGTGCGAGAGCTTGTTGCAGGAATTCCCGAGGGTGCCCGCAGATGACCCCGAAGCGCTGGAGAAATTGGCCGTTCTGCTCCGAAACTGCTGCGCGTCCCTGGAAAAGACAAGGGTAAAATCGACGGTAGACTCTGTTGGCTTCATATCGACGCTGGTCAACAAGCTGCCATTAGGAACTGATGAAAGAAATGGATATCCAAGTCGCTGAGTATACAGGACAAAACAGGTGCGGGTAGCTGTTTTTAAAGACTTTGCTAACTTCGTTAGAGAACAGAGTCGCGAAGCTAACTCTGTGTATGGAAAGTGTTTACTGCTAAAGTCCACAAACCCTGTAGTAACTACCGCACGAAAACCGAAAGTGTCGGCTTATAACGTGAACGTGACTGCCGAATTTCCCACTGCTGCCGCTCCCACTCCGAAACCGTCCGGGCTGCAGTGCCCTGTCTGCAAGAAACCACACTTGATTGGCGCCTGCCGCGACTTCAAGGATAAATCGTACGAGCAACGTAAGCGCGTAACCCGGGAATGCGGCCTATGCTTTAAATGCCTAAAGGCAGGCAATTCCGTGCGAGAATGCCCACATAAAATCAAATGCAGTGTAGAAGGTTGCACCGGCAACTTCCACCACACCTTGCTCCATGACCCGAGATGGATCATCAGACCCGCAGACCGAATTGAAAGCAACACGACCGTTAAAGCATGCATGCACTCGCTTAACGCTAAGACTAACACCGTGGTACCGACTTCCGCATATTTAGACATTGTCCCCGTACGCGTTAGAAGCGGAAGCAAAGAGACGAGAGTGTACGCTCTTCTCGATTCCG
>CH002406.1:346596-398059 GCA_000149265.1 Ciona savignyi | reverse complement strand
TTGAAAGAAATAAAAAAATTACCTAGGGAAATACCCTAAAAAATAACATTTTGTTTTCAAATCATGATTGTGACAAGCACGCCATGTCGCCCCGACATCTACCGGAAGGAAAAATGAAATCGCAATTAAACTTTGGTATTTGTTACACAACATGGTCTAGATGAACAGAAACCAAAAGTTTGGGGGATAAATTCAGGGGAATTCCCCGGGGGCGTTAAACACCAAAACGGTATTTTTTTTTTAAAAAAGTAGCTTTTTTGGGCATGGCGCTGGAACGGCTGCCTTAATCTGATTCAGATTTTGTGGAATGTAAGTGCATTACCTACTAATTTAACAATTAGAAAAAAATAAAAAAAATTATCTAGGAAAACACCCTAAAAAAACATTTTGTTCTCAAATTATGATTGTGACAGGCATGGCATAACGTCCTGACATCTACCAAAGGAATAATAGAATAGTAACAAAACTTGGTCATTTGTTAGACAACATGGTCTAAATACGCAGTAAAAAAATTGTGGGTGATAAATCTAGGGGAATTCCCCTGAGACGTTAAAATCCAAAACGGTTATTTTTCTAAAAAATGGCTTTTCGGGCCATAGCGTTTGAACGGCTGCTCTAATTTTGATCAGATTTAGTGGAATGCTGGATCGTTAGCTACCCTATGTCAATTGAAAAAAAAAAAACATTTACTTAGGGTAACTCCCTTAAAAACGAAGATATGTTCCTGACTCATGATTGTGACAAGCATGCAACATTGCACTGACATCTTCAACAAGGATTCGTCAAATTGAATTAAAACTTTAAGAATTGTTAGATAACATGACCCACATATGTAAAAACAGAAACTTATGTACTAAGCCCATGGGAAATTCCCCGAAGCCATCAAAAACTAAATCGGGCTGTTTTAGGAATTTAGCTTCATTTCACTACAGCGCTTGAAAAGAAGCTTTAATTTAAAACATTTGTGGTGAAATGTTCGTAAATCTAAAACGATTGTTCTTTTTTTTACCTACACCTGGAGAAGAAGTTTGGTTTGATAACTTTGGGACCCATGCGTTTATGCTTGCAGAAACAAAAACTACATACTCATTGTATAAGATACAAAATGTGGTTAGGGACCCTGTAGCAGTAGCATGAATATATGGCATACAACATGTGTTTTACAAATAGTGGTGGTTAAACACGTGGTTGACACTCTCTAGTTGTCTACAGGGATAATAGACTTCGGAGATATGCACTGCAGCTACTATGTGTTTGAGGTTGCTATCTTGCTTACATATCTGATGGGAAAGTCCATTAAATGCAATTGCGATATATGGTTGGCTTTTGAACACGGGTTGGCGGGTTACGAGGCTGTTTTACCATTGAACGAAGCTGAAAGGAAAATTTTAAACATCAGCATCGCATTACGAACTGTGCAATCAATTAGCAACGCTTATAGAGCTTTAGCAGAGAAACCGGAAAATGCGGAATACTTACTGCAAGATACTGATGCTATGAAAACTCTTCTGATCAATATGAAATATTGACTTGTTCCGCCTCTTGGCTTTAACAGTTAATTCGTCAGAACTATAGGCGAAAAAGATTGCCAAATTTTTATCTTTTTTGAATTTGAAATTGAATGTGTCTTAAAGTGATAGCATTTGATGTAACAGTTTATTATATTTAGTAGAATGCATGTTTATCCCCGCAAATGTGAAAACGAAAAAGATGTAACACACCGGCAATCGTCAGATTACCTCGCGCCCATCGTCGGGTTACCGAGGCTATTGCAGTGTGTTGTGTATGATTCAGACGTTTTTTTGTTGAACAATACCGTGCCCAAGGACACAATCAACTTTCTAATTTTGAACCCGAAACCTTTTATAACGAACTTCACTGATCAATTTTAATTAGTTTGGGTGTTTATGTCTAAAAAAGTAAATAAGTAAATTAAATTTTCCTGGATTAAGTTTTAAAACATGATTGGCTCGCTTCTAAGGCCATTTTAAAGAGAAATTTGGTATATGGGTCGGTTATAATACCTATATTCGGGCACACATCCCTTAAATCTGTGAAATTGTGCCTTAAGAGTCAATTTTGGCGTTTTATCTCAAGCGCGAACCGATTATGGACTAAATATACACCGAATACGGGTTGTATAGACACGAATTGTTTGTGGTTGACACGTGGTTAACATTTTCCAGTTAGACGCATGGATGATTACGTGAAAAACACCCCGATAAAAGTGGTTATATTTTATTAGTCCATTTAAAAATAATTGTGAGTAAATTTAAAATATAAACAAGTGGAAACATATGGTTATTATTCGTTTTAATAATAACCGTTTTTTTAGTCAAACACTTGACAGATTCATGTATCATTCCAACTTCAACCCAGAAGAATTCTTGATTTGGATTAAAATATTTAGAAATGTTAAACCTGATAGATGTACATAAACTTCTATTTTTGTTTATTGTTCTGGGGAAATGTCCCATATTAAAAACAATCTAACGATTTTCTGTGTTATAATTCACCCGAGTTATCCAGTTTACGGGAATAAGACATAAATATCCTATACTGAAATTGTTGTACGGCTTATTTATTTTATGCACTTTGTGTTACCATAGACGGCAAATAATTACAGATTCTCTATTGGTCCTGGACGCTGTCTTAACAACCTACCTTTGGACCAATTACTAAAGTTTGATACGTTTTAGCTTTACTAAAATTACGGGTATTAAACACATAAAACTAGTATAAAAGATAAGTCATAAAAAACACTTCTAAATCGTTAAAAATCTAAAACAAAATCAATTTTAACTACACAAATTCGGTGGACAGCACTGAGCGATAAAGACTTGATTACGCGAAGAGATAATAAAAACGTGAGTGTTAAAAGAGCGAAACGAAGATAAACAAGGTGAAGGTGCAATAGAATAATCTAAATGAGATAAAAAGTGATATAGAAGTACACAATAGATGTAAAAGCTGTATAAAAGTCCATAAAAGCCAAAAACCCTATTGTCAGATTAGTTAGGGTTCAACCTCGTTAATAAAAGCGCTTGCACTATGTTGTGTGGTTGCGCATTTATATATATTTTAGTTTTGTTATAAAGTTGTCAGAAATTTATGAAATAAAGATGTTGATTGCACATTCAGTACCAGCTTTGATAAAAAAGTGTTTTCAAAAATTAAAGTTAGCTGCCTGAAAATTATAAGCAGATTTTGGGTGTTTTTTAGGTTTAGATTGAAGATCCCATTTTAGAATTTGGGTGGTAACAAAAATCAAAGACTAATTATAATAGAACTTTAAGTAAGTCCCGTTTTTGAGAAAAGGTGGTAGACGGATTTTATAAAGAAGGTTGTTTAAAGACTGACCTTATGACAAGCCTTTGGGGATTCAGGACTTGGCCAGGTAAACCAATATAAATCACTTTACGAATTGAAAAAATAATTAGTGACTAACTTTTAATAATATTATTTGTATAGACATCATTGCACAGTCAATAGGGAAAATATATTACAACACCCGAAGCAAGAACATGCCACAGACAGAAAGCGAAAATGATTGAAGCTAATAATGATTAGATAGACCGCAGAAAACATTAGCCACCAAGCATAGAAGTACGGCGAAAACGAAAGGCAGGTCTAAACGCATCGTATATTGATACCAGGTAAACATGTAAGATTAGATATAGTAAAACAATCATCAAACGGCGAAACCACAGAAAGGGTGAAATAAATGGCAGAAGTACAGTACTGAATATAAAGGTCATTTATATCTTCATGTGACGCAGGGTTTTTTTTTTTTTACCGAGCCAAGTTTCGAACCCATAATGGGATCGTTACTAGGACCGTTTTTTGTGTATAAGAGTCGGTATATGTATCGGTCGCGTTAACCATTTGGCCACACGACCGTACGTGTGACGCAGGGGTTTGTGGATCAATCGCACCGACAAGAACAGATTACATTGTGCCCATCAACTATTACCATAACTGCCCTGTGTGGTGTGTATGAATGTGCCGTTTATCATTGTACTTTCTCTACATACGTACCGTATCCGATGTATGTTAATAGATTTAACACTTTTTTTAACTAAAAATTTTTTTTTTTAACTAAAAATAAAACAGGAAACATTTTGGATATTATTTAACAGAAGGTGGATAGAGTTTATGTGAATAGTTTGATATACAATCTGTAAAAAATCATATACGTCCTGTTAATTTGGAAACACCAAGAAATTGACACTATGGAAATAACATTTCAATGCGATGTATGTAAAAAATCGTTTGGACACAGAGGTAATTTTAAAGCACATCAATTAATTCACACTGGTGAGAAACCATACAAATGCAACGTTTGTGAAAAATCGTTCAGGCAAGCAATTCATTTGAAAAGACATAAAATGATGCACACTGGACAAAAACATTACAAGTGTGACGTGTGTGAAAAATCGTTAACACGGGCAAGTAGTTTAAAAAAGCACAAAAGAATGCACACCGGAGAGAAGCCATACCAATGCGGCCTATGTGAAAAATCGTTTACAGAATCAGGTAATTTGACAAGACATTTACTGGATCATACTGGCCTTAAGACGTACGAATGCGAAGTATGTCAAAAATCGTTTACAACTGCAGATAAGTTGAAAAAACATGAAAAAATACACACTGAAGAAAAACCATACAAATGCGATGTTTGTGGAAAATCATTCAGGGCCGCAAATGCATTGAAACAACATCATAAGATTCACACTGGAGAAAAACCTTATAACTGCGATGTTTGTAAAAACACCTTTAGGTATGCAAGTGCATTAAAACAACATTATATGATTCACACCGGAGAGAAACCATACCAATGCGATGTTTGTGGAAAATCATTCAGGGATGCAAGTAGATGCAAACAACATTATATGATTCACACTGGGGACAAGCCTTTCAACTGCGATGTTTGTAAAAAATCCTTCAGCTGTGCAAATGCATTAAAAAAACATAATATGATTCATACCGGAGAGAAACCATACAACTGCGATGTTTGTGGAAAATCATTCAGGGAGAGAAGTGCATTGAAAAAACATTATATGATTCACACCGAAGAGAAACCATACAAGTGAAATTTATTTGAACAATCGTTTTATTTATTCAGTTTAATTAAAGGGCACGAAATTATTTAAGAAAAACTTGAAATAAGCCTCTTTAATCCTAGCAATTACACCTTTATTAGAGACAAACTGTCTTAGGCTACACTACATTTTACTTTTAATCTGTATATAGAGTGATTTTTTTAACGGCTTGTTTTTATGAAATAAATTTCACAAAAAACGAATTTATAACATGTCGTGGTACTATCAGCCATGTCCGTAAATTTAGTAACTGGTCGATTGTGTTTAAGCGAAGGTTTGTAGCAGTGCAGAGTTCGACATACACGCTTATCCGACTGTCCGGGACAGGTGAGTTATTGCGTGGGCCAAGTAAATATTGCGCGGCGCTTTTCTGTCGGGACAAGGTAAAAATGCAAACGAAACGCTATTTTCATTATCCTTCACCGCCGTGTATACCTTTGAGGTCAAACAGTGTTAAACTAGCACCATGTACGAAAGAGATTCGTACTTTTTCGTTGTTCGTTGCCCGTTGCTTTCGTTACAATTAAGGTGGATGCACACATACCTTCTCCGGTTGTCGCAAAGTGGTTCCAGCGCGGCTCCCCGGCGTGTCAGTTCACACATCGCCGCAACGGGTATTTTAAGCGGCTTGTGCTCCAATAAGTCTCGTTATTACCGGTACTTAAAAAAATTCTTGTTAAGCTTCCAATTATATTGAATTATATTGACGCTCAGTGCACAATGAAATTGGTACCCTGTTTAGTTTTTTTGCAAAGTTGTGGATTAGGCCAACACTGCAAAAACAACAAATTAGCAAATGTCATGCACTCCCGGGATCTTGTTAAAATAGGCTTTTTAAACTGGTTGGTCACTCTTACTCTATTATATGGAAACAGTAGGGTACGTACCGGTATATTGTATATCAAATATATACCAATACCATACAGTATTTTGATTGTTTATTTATATGGTCTTTCTTCTAGAGAGGTTTGGGTACACAAGATGTTGACAGAGAGAGATTTAAATCTGAGTTTATCTTTCTGTGAAATTACAAAAGATTTGAAGAAAACTGTTACGACAGATGTGTCGGACGATCTGGAAAATTTAATGCCAGTAACCTATACCGGCACTGCATTAGAACCAAGCTGCAAAAGAAAGAAAAGCAGAAACTACATATAATTGAATCATTCATACATGTTATATCTTCATGAACACTGGGAAAGGGGCATGGAGTAATGGTTTGTATGTCCTCTTTATTTAGTAGGAGTCTCCTGTCCAGGTCCACCAGGTGTGTGGTATTGAATAAAAAAGAGGACCTAGACCGCATACAAGTTAAGTAAAGAGGACATGTATGTAACCGTACTTTCCCTAATGTTTAAGTGATAATTTCGTTCCATGTGTTCTTTCAAATTTCCCGTCCTTTATCTACTATTGAATAAATTCCTCAATTGCCAGTGGTGATGACAAAGAGAAAAAGGTGACTCTTCAGGTCTTGGTAATCAGATGTGAACAGGCCAGGCAAATTAAGTTACATTAACTAACAACCCAGTGGCGGTATGTATACCTGTTTTTTAAAGTTTACACCGATTGTGGAATTATCACTACAACCGGTTTTGCTGATTCGACCAGTATACGGCATTTTCTTTGTTGGTGAGTTGAATTCGTCAAACAGAATGTAAAACGTCATCTCTAGTATTCTTTCCGCCGGTAGACGACGCCATGTATCCACAATTAAACAATGATTCGTGTCGACTTTCTTCCTGACTTGATTAACATTGATTCATGAACGATAGAGTTCCTTTATGAATTTGTCTGCAGTTGATCCTATTTTTATACGCTGCCTTTAAATTTTAATATATCATTTCGAAGCATTGAGTGGGTTGTTATTCGGTTTTTATCTGTTTTCCAAAATGGGCTGTTATCCACATTTTTGGGTGGGCTGTTGTTGTATTCTTGTATTGAAGGTACTTGGTAGTGAATGAATTTAAGGCGAAATACGTCGGGTTATATAGCACGAAATGCACGCAAAGAATGTTACATACCAGGGCAAATGATTACATCCGGGCATAACTACAGTTGTCTGAAAACCTGCACGTATTACTACAAGAATATAAATTAGCATTTCCACAACAGCTGTTATCCCGTACTAATCTGTTTCCCAAATAATGTTGTCTCATTCTAAATCGTCAAAAGAACAAAATTTATAAACTATCCAGTAATGTTTTCCAAATATAATACAAAGTGTGGGAAATTAGGGGGCGAAAATGTTGATAAACTTAAAAACCTTCCTCTAAATTTGAGCGAAATCAATTCATCGTAAATAAAGTGTTTATTAAAGTGTACCAGATGAATAAACTAACCAGATATTGAAATCAAAATTTAATTTGAGTCAAGTCCAAACCTTTGACTTTGCACAACAATTCTTAGTAAAGACAGTATTCCTTAAATTTTTAATAACGTATTGGATCAATTAATATATTACTTTATGTATAGTACTATGTGTGTACAGTGGAAATAATTTAAATTCTGATCGAAAATTCGCATTGTAAATACAAATGCATTATATGTTACCCCTCAAAGATCGATATTTGTAAGAAATTCGGCCGGGTAATATGGAGGTTAAGTGCATCGCCTTTCAATCGATAGGTTGGAGGTACGAAACTGGTCGCTAGCTGTCGGTTGTGTCCTTGGGCACGGCACTTTACGGACATTACCTAAACCCAGCGAATAAATGAGTTCTACCAAATTAAAGGAACGTTTATATTATATACAATACACTGCAATATAGCTCTGGTAACCCGACGATGGGCGCGTGGGGATCTGGCGATTGCCCGTGTGTTAACCCCTTGGTTTTCCCAATCACCGGGATAAACATGAATCTATCCTATCCTAAATAAACGAAGCAGTTATAGGTGATTGGCGTTGCAAGTTTCGTTGTTAAATAGTTCATGCTTATCGCGTACCGTACAATAATATCTGTCACATTGAGAGTTTAATATTTTTTGCTGCATCTGTTGCATTGTTGGTATAAACGGCCGCATTATATATCATTTTTTAAAGGGCGGTATTTCTAATAAATACAAAAAAAAGTTTAATATGATAAAATACAAAAGATGCCCCGAAATGGAAAAATCGTTTTCTTCTTTTTATTACAGAAACGTTATCATCTGTTTCTAAATCAGTGGTTCCTACGGGATGTCGGATAACATGTTATTTACAATGCTCCAGCGGCCCGTATAGTGCTGGTAGGAATAGCAAGTAAGTAAACTTACCTTAATGCAAATTTCCTTATTTATTTTAAATTTTAACGCCTGGATGCGTTGCTCAGTTCGTCGTAAAACAATTTTACAAAATTGCTTCTGGTTTGCGAAGGTGCCGCAAACTATTTATCTTTTCGGTAGGGTGGCTTAAGCTTAAAAAATTTGAGAACCACTAATCCAAAGGTTACGGAAGGCACGCCACTAACGTCCCTGGATCTATTGAAACTGTTATCGTTGTTTTCGCTGTGGTGTTTCGTGATTGATTTGGATAGACTTCAAACGATATTTACAGTTTACCTTATTTTTCTTATTTTTTTTCCTTTTTGCATTATATTATAAAATTTGTTCAACAATAAATCAACTTAACCGAATTAAGACCAACATAAATCAAAGTGTTTGCTTTCCCAAAAGCTGACTATACTTAGTAAAGTTCTGAAATCTGAAAAATACTCGGCAAAGTGCTGAAATCTGAAAAATACTCGGCAACGTACTGAATAACGAACGCATGGCGATTGGCATTTTAATTAAATCAAACTAGCGATCCGCCGTGGTTTCAAATGAGCGAGCACAAAACAAACAATCCATCATCAGCGCAACGTTTTTTCTTCGGGCGGTGAAAGTAGATCGGCGATTACTTCGCGAACTCACTAGCGATGTTGTTGTTACTTGGGGGAGATCAGGTGTGTTCTAGAAAGGACAAGGGATGTATAGGTATATTAAGTGTGGGATGTATAGGTATATTAAGTGTGGGATGTATAGGTATATTAAATACTTAGAAGGACTATCAAAGAAAATGCCAATATGGGTATTGGAACAGACAAGTATGAACAGATAAGTTGAATGCATATAGAGGTTAATATAGAGAAATATGCCAACATCAAAATTAAAGCGTTTTATGAATTTAGTTAGTTTAGTGGTCGTCTTCATTTTTTCATTTGATAACGTTAATACTGGTTAATACGTGTATACGAAACATAAGTAATTAAATGATAAAATAGAATAGTATAACAGTGGAAAAAATGGGTTATGTCTTGTAAACAATATATAAATTAACCAGGAGCCTACTAAGCGCAATACATATACAGATTCGGTTTATTTCTGGAATGTACAACGTACTTTAAGTACCGTTTTATTGGCTATACGTCCTGTAATTATGGAGGCCGAAAATGAAAAATATTTTAATTAAAACCGAAGAACAGGGAATTGCGATCGTTTACAATTTAGTCGTTAGACCAGATGGTTAAGGTTAGGGCCGCGTGTTAGAATGAGTGTTTTGACGGCCAAAGCTTTTTCTTTAAGTACTTTTATTTGCATCAACCACGCAACATCACAGCGGATAAAAAATGCAATAAAATAAGCCAGCACTTACAATGTGGTGACCTACAGTAGAATGAGTTTTTTTGGCGACCACAGCTTTGTCGACACCAATTAGCGATTATCGACTTATCTCTCAATTACCATGTGTGTTTGTGTGGTCTTTCACGGTCTAAGCCTCACGGCCGTTATCGTTTGCTACGGCTGTTTATATTATAACTTGTGAGCAGACGAGACGAACATCTATCCGCACAATCTGCGCCTATTTAATACGATAAGCGTTTATATTACCTCTATGTACGAGCTCCGTTATATATTAAACTTTACTGAACAGAGAATTTTATTCATCAGTTTAGCGGTCTTCTTCACGTTTTCGCTAAATTCTTTGTGAATATGAAATCATATTTTCTTTTGTGTCTGATGATATACCATCTATCAAATGGCAACAAAGCATTGGAAAGTGTACACTGCAAAAAGGTAAACGTATACTGTAGTTTGTTGCTTTACATCACTGTAAAATTACCAGGCTGTAGTACGAATTACTAAGACATTGCTTATAAAGTAACGTGTGTTAAATTACTGCGGCCCTACCAAAATTAAGTTTTTATTCTGTTATTACGAGTACGAAAATAGCATCAATTTTCGTATAGTATAGTGCTTATTACAATCTGTTAACCTTTTTTAATCTATTAAATTTGCAATTAAGCAATGTCCTGAAAATGCCTTTCTACTTACTAAAGTGCCTTTCTACATACTAACTAGCATGTTATGTTTCATAATCTTCTGGTTAAAGGCCGCTGTGTCATCACTGTTTTCGTGCACAAATTAAAATTCCATCGGCCGAGCGGTTAGCGCGACAGACACCAACACAGCTTACTAGACCGAGTAAAAGGGATTTTGGTTCGAAACCCAACACGGCAAAAAATTCAGTGGTTATAGCAAGCGACTATACAGCGATCAATATTTTTAATGAACCTAACCTGTTACGGATTATAATCCTAACTTAGAAAAAAATAAAAGAACATCGTGTAGAACGATTTTCTAATTTTTAATTTATGAACCCATTCAGAAACATCGCAATTCGTTCTTATGGAAGTTGAAACATGAACCCCCGGTTTATTTCTTCGGTACCATACACGTCCCATACACACGGATGTGGGATTATATTCCAACTAATACAAGGGTAAGTTGTATTGAAAAGTAACAATACTTTTAATGGTTTTTTAATGGTTAAAAAAAAGTATAAATGTTTTAGTTGCACGTTCCCGTACTTGCTTATATCAGTTTTCTAAAACACGGGTTGGTTTTATTGTTTGAAAAGTAACAATACTTTTAATATTTTTTTAATGATTTAAAAAAGTATAAATGTTTTAGTTGAACGTTCCCGCACTTGCTTTCTGATTAATTTTTCTAATACACGGGTTGGTTTTATTGTTTGAAAAGTAACAATACTTTTAAATGTTTTTAATTTAAAAAAAAAGTTAAATGTTTTTAGTTGCACGTTCCCGTACTTGCTTTATGATCAATTTTTCTAAAACACGGGTTGGTGTTCGTTAAGCTTGTTGTTGCACCAAGTTACACCCATGTACAGATGGCGTTTGGTGGAATGACCTAAACATAACAATATTTGTACTTGTAGCTGCCAAATACTTGCTTAACTTTTGAGTTACGTTTATGTTTATTTATTTTCTACGTTATCATATTTTGCTCTTTTTATCATCCTTTGCTTTTAAACAAAACTCAAATTTTAATATATATTTGCAGTAAAACAAAGAATAAACGTAAATTATACATTGATATATTTAAAAAGTTACAGTTTGTGTGGTTCTGTGGGATTTAAAACTTTTTGTTTTGTGTTACACAACAATTGTTGAACAATTTTTTGACTCGCGTTAACGAAAATCCGATATAATTCGTGCCAATCCTATAAATATTTATGAAAGATCAGCTAAAACACCGACATAAAAAGTACTTTTTATCAAACCAGATAAAAATAGACGTTTACTCGAAAATTCGTGCCAAATTAAAACATTGACATAAGAATGTGGAAACTAAACATCTTTGCTTCATTTTTACAGCAATCTTTTCTTGAAAGCGAGAACGTTTACTTCGAATTGGATCTCTCTGACGTCAGAACCGGTATCGCGCTTTCGCGTTGTAAAGAACTTCCTCTTGGGAAAGAGATTCAGGAGGTACTTCCCCCCGACATCTATCTTAGGTTGAGACGTCATCTCAATTACGTCAGGCGAGCTATGACATCATGGTTAACGTCAGAGCAGATTAAGGAAGGTATGTGTTAACAAGCAAGCTATAAAAGAATTTGGGTGAAAAGTTGTAAGCATGTATGAATTGACGGTTAAAAATAAGTTACACAAAAGGGACATTTCTGGATAGATATAAATTTTTATTTTATTTTAGTATCTCTTAATACAGTGTTACCGGATTTTGATAAACATCACATTCTGTTGATACTCACTGTCGTTTGACCGTTTAACCAACGACACTGTTAGTTTTCATATTTAGGTAGTTACTGGACCTACATATGTTTTACCCCTGTATTTGAAGTGCCAGTAGTATTTTGTGCATGGTGACATGGATTAATATAATGCAAAATTGGATATTAAATTATTGTATTTAGTTTTCGCATTAATACTTGCGTCATCGCTATGTTCATGCTTCAAATTCTTAATTAAATTCTTCGTGGCTTAGTATTTAAAGTTAATTGGGTGATGAGCTAACGCGAGGTTTTGCTTAGTGACATAATAAGGTACTTACTTAGTGAAGTCTGCACAATATCCACAAGCCGTGTGTTTTCGATCATGATGTGACGTCATTAATCGCGTGTTCTGGATTTTGTTCGTTTAGGCATCAGTAAACAATTTCGACTTATCATGGGATTTGACGTTTGTGAATATGATACGTTTTTATAAGCTGCCGTAATATATATAGTGTTTCTATATTCTGTCTATATAATTGTTTTTACTTATTTTATTTTGTTTCCACGATAAAAACATGAAGCAGGACTATTTCTAAAAAATGAAAAAAATCAGTAAAGCGGGAAGGAGGAAAACCGCACATTAAAATAAGGAAAAGCGGGAAGGAGGAGGAAAAGCGGGAAGGAGGAAAACCGCACATTAAAATAACGATTAGCGCATTAGAGTTATAGTTTTAAATATGGGTTAGAGTTATAGTTCTGCGGTCGATATTAGTGTTCAGGGGAGGGTTTAATATTAGTTTCCGTAATTTTTTGAGCAGTTTCCCTCCTTCCTTCCTTCCTTCCCTCCTTTTAGTGTTGCCCCTTGTGCCGCATTTTAGCGACGTTATGGTATATAGTCCAACATGTGTGTTTTCTTGTGATTTCTTCTTCCTACAGTGCTGGTTTCCTCGGTCTACTCCCGTAAAGCCCGCAATTACTTTAGCCCACATTGTGTCTTTACTAAAATAATAATCACGGTATTCTTGTAGTACCGTATTTAAACAACTGTAGATGCTGAGACAAGCGGCACAGACGTTTAAAATAACATTACCGGTTTACTCAGTTTTGATAGGCGATCGACCTTCTCTGTGGTCCCGATTCAGAGCTTATTACTTCGATACCAAAAATAACATTCACCTCTTTTATACAAGTTTTAAAATTCTTTCCGGAAACCGACTGTAGGAACGCAGTTTGATAGTGGTGATATTGTTTTTACCTCTCTTTCAGACACAAATGTATATCAAAAATTAATGTGTCTACTTATAAATGAACAATGCGTTTTTACTGTTAATCTATATATTCCTTACGTAGTATATCAGGATAATTCAAAGTCGCTTTTGCGAAGGTAATAAATTCCACCGGAGGCTACGATAGCTTATTAACCATAATCCTATTGTGACCTTCAGTGTAACCTACACCATGTGTATTGACTGACATGTAGCTTATTTTGTTGGTATGATCACACGCACCAAATAGCTTGGCGCACTGTCTACCACCTTTCCATTGACAACCAATAACGAATTAGTGGGAATGACGTTTTAACTGGAAGCTTGACGCAAGGTCTTGTTTTTTCAGAGACATATCTTGTGAGAGGTAATATAGGATAGGATAGGATAGGATATTCATCTTTATCCCCGTGAATCCCGTGTCGGGTTACCGGAGCTATTGCAGTGTGTTATGTATGATTCAGACGTTTCTTCAATTTGGTAGAACCCATTAATCCGCTGGGTTCAGGCAATGTCCGTAAAGTGCCTTGCCCAAGGACACAACCGACTAGCTAGCGACCAGTTTCGCACCTTCAACCTTTCGATTGAAAGGCGACGCACTTAACCGTTAGACCAAGGGCCGGACAAATAGCTTTAGTGGATTAAACTTAACATTTTCTCTTGCAGGGTTGACGGCAGAGCTCATGTACAACGAGCTGGTTGGCGACTGGCAACGAACTCGGCCTATCTGGATCATGATAATGATCAATGCACTGACCGAACCGGATATTAGGTCACGGGGACTTCCGGTTCTCGACGTCCACCTTGCTAGACAAGCAGAACTGATGGGCAAACACACGGGGGCGATAGAGACGCCGGAGGAGCAATGCGAGCCGTTTAACAAACTCACCGAATCACAGGTCAACATAACCACATAATCTGGTTTTACTGTATAGTCTGTCAACTTGGTTTACTGAGAAAATTCGATGTGTGGGGTTGGTAATGTATTTAGTATAATCTGATTGAGTCACTCCTAATATGCCACACTCGTTACGTCGTCAAACATTGTAATAAGCTGAACGCCATCCACTTTTGACACTTTTCCTTGCGACTGTTTACCTTTACAAGGCACCAAACACTCGTTGCCTCGTTTGTACCCGATTTGAACCTAAAATAGTAAAATTGTTTAAAAACTTATAAATCGTTTTAAAACCGTAATATCGATAATACAACAAAGTGCAATAGCTTCAATAACCCCTTTAAGCACGATAAAATCGTCGGATGTTTTTTAGGCGTAGTCATACTCACGAATATGATTATTCACCATCACCAGTATACTATTCCACATAGACTGTGAAACGTCCAAGTAAGTTGTAAATTCTTACGTTGTTAATCACTTCCAGGTGAATTTTGCTTTGAACCAAAGCCTGCTGATCCAGGAGAAAGTTCGCGAAGGATTGTTGCAAGTCCCGTTTGACATGGACGATATGGTGCAGGAGTACAACTGTGGTGCCGTTTCGTCTGGCTCGTTTGATGCTGGCCCTTCTTGGGTAAGTGCTACTGGGTCCTGAATCATAGACTTTATCCGTTTGTACCCGATTTGAACCCAAAAGGCGGTGAATCTTTGAACTGAAATAGTACGGTCGTGTGGCCAAATGCTTAACGCGTCTATATACTGTAAGTATATAAAAAGTAAAGAGCCCATCATGGAGTTAGTAACAAGCCCATCATAGGTTTGGAATACAGCCCAGTAAAAATAGAGTTGATTGATTCCTAGGCCGCTTTATAACTGTTTTTTTTAACTCGCGATGAGATTGTTAGTAAGGAATTCCGTTTTATATAATATTTAACTTTAAATAGGCTGCGCTAACCATTTAGCGAACTACGGTCGCTTTATATAATAATTTTTAATATTTATCTGTTATATAAATAGGTTGCTATACATTTAGCTACACAACCGTTTTAACCAAGGTTATATAAAAACCTTGTATAATCCCACTGCGACACGAGCTTTACCAGCTATGCTTTATACATATGTCTGTGTTGGCATTTCAGTACTCTTTATTAGAATTTCCTGGTTAAACATAAGTGCAAAAAACACGGGCTGTGCAAATCCTTGATCCCCTTTTAATCATACCAATAATTTTATATTTAGAAAGATTTTGTTTAATATCCAAAGTCCAACCTGAAACTACAAAAACACATTCTGGAAATCGCTTAAAGGTAATCTGTGTATGTACAGCTATGTGTGTATGCCTTGTAAATATGCATACACCATTAGGGGCATTAAAATACAATTAATTGACAACGTTAAATTAAACTTTGTCATATTTGTTATCACGAATGTGTATATTCCCATATGGAACTTACATTTTAATACCATGTACGTGCAATCCGGTGGTATTACATACCGGAAATTTTATATGGATGTTAAACTAGCGTTTTAATTTCCGCAGACTTAATAAGAGTACTCGTGGGTGGTTTTATGTGTCTTAACAATTTTAAAGTATTTCGCGTATTCTATTCAATAACAGGTTAATGCGGTCATTGTAAAAATCTTGTGGTATTGTTTTCTTCCTTATGTAATACAGTAGCTCTCTGGGAACGTTTTTAGTATTTTACAAATGTTTGGTGGAAGCAAAACCTGGACATATCTTTGAGCATGACCCCTAAGGGCCATTGCTTAAAACCAGTAAATAGGTTGAACAGTAACTGTAGCTATATACTCGTCATTAACTTGACCGTAGGCACATTTTGCAAATTGGCCATGTTGTACAGCTGTATTTAGACCGCCAGGTATTATCTTAGATAATATTATTCTATCGTAGGTTCCTCGTGTTCAGACGCACGGGCTTGGTGGAAATAGTTCCAATGACGTCATCGATCGTGCGAATGGTGACGTCACCAAATACGTTGACACAAAAACAGCACAAAATATTCAAGGCGGTGAAAAAATTCTGGATGACCGCACAAGCCATGATGTCACTTCCGATGACGTCACGGCTTCTGAGATAGACGAGTATTTGAAGAAAGAGTTGATCTTTCGAAGAAACGAGCGGATGGCGACTCGTGTGGTTGATTTGATCAGAAGGAATGAAGACGAGAGCTTCTTCTTCGCCTTTGGAGCAGGTGAGATGATGATACTTGGGTTAATTTATCGGGTACCGGTACTAGAGGTATATATTTTATTAGGGCATAAAGAGTTAACTGCTTTGTTTAATAAGAGACAGCATGCGTTACCCTTTTTATCTCGAGTTATACAATTGCAAATGGCGTATTTAAAAACCAAGATTTCGCATGAAATCCTTCAAGTATACTCATACGACCCGTCGTTGCTTACTTCAGATATGACGAAATGGGTATTCCTTAACGTGATGAAATCGTGGGCGTCAGCGCGTCTCGATCATGTATTATAAGCTGGTGTATTGACTGATAAAAGTATCTGCTCAGTGTCAAATTTCTTAATTTTAAGATTATTCGGCAGCGCAATAAGGCAGAGGGCGTTTTCTCTTCTCTCCACACTGCCATCTCGCGGTGAAACATAATATCGCTTAAGCTACTTTCGCTGACCTTTGCTCCTAATTAATTTACCACCTGACAGCTTGTCTATCAATGCCATTTGGTTTACACTTTAACGCCATAATACCTATAAGAATCATGTTTCAACCGCAAGGTTAGAATACGTATCACGCAATAATATCCTATATTAGGCGATTACGTAAGACGTTTAAAAGCTGGAATTGTCAGTTCTCGAAAAGTTCAGATCCCAATGTGATATATACTTGTCTATTGTTACTTGAGATTAAACCAAATACTGTAAATCCTACCTGCCTAAGCCCGACCTTTTATCCCGATAGCTATAAGGATATAGGCAACCCTTCAATCAATATGATTCACTAAATACTTACTTCTACTATATCTGTAATAATGAACTACAACGGGAGAATGTCAGTTCTGCTAGTTGCTAGTGTCTACACTCTACAGTCTACACAAAGGACAAGATAAAACAGTTCTATAGTGGTTTGAGGGTATAACCTGTTGTTTTAGCTTAAAAACAAGACATGTCAGTCAAATATACGACTCTACATAATTTTTGTTAAGGTGGTCGTTATTATTTAAGATCTAAGTGTGCGCGTAATTAGTTGTAGAAAGCTCAAACTTTTGCAATGAGTCGTAACCCCATGTGCAAAATGTTTACACGTAACTTAAAAACAAAATGCCTACAACACCCGGTATTCCCAGGCGGTCACCCATCCAAGTACTAACCGGGCCCGACGTTGCTTAACTTCCCAGATCGGACGAGATGGGGTGTTCTCAACGTGGTATGGTCGTAGGCGGTAGACAGTTTCGAAATAGCGGTTTTAAAGCGACAATAGCTTTGCAATAGCTTATTTTCATGAAACAAAAACTTTTCTTACAACTCTTTATGGCATATTAACACAAAAGGTATCCAAGAATTTTGTAAATTTAACCTTTGTTTTGCTGTGCGGTATTTATTCTATTTTCTAGTTAAGCCCCAAACTCGCACTTAATCATATTAGAGTTTTAAAGGCTTTAAGTCTTTCTTTCTTAATTACCAATTTCTCAATTATCCCGCTCTATTTAACGCTCGATTAGGCAGTCAAGCTACGTAAAAGACTTAAAATCCAACTGCTTTTGGCTTAAAAACAGAATGTAGGTATATCACATACGCTGCTTGTTTCTTTATAAAGTGTAGTCCTAGCTTATGTAGTGATCCGCTAAATATACTGTGAGCCATTTTTCAAACAACAAGTAGCAATCAATATAACCTACGTACTTCATAGGTTATACGCCAAAATAACAAACTTACAACGAATGTATTGTTTTCCCTTCTTAACACGAAAGATCGGTTAAAATCTTCATTTTTCTGGAAATACATTTTCGATAATATTTTGAATATTGGTCGAGCTAGGATTAACTAACTCAGGAATGGACCCGTTTCAACTGTTGCAAATAAGTGTGCTTAGTTGGTATTAGCGTTAAGCACACTTAAGATAAGCTGTCTAATGACGGGTCACTGATTTTGGAAGCTGATTACTGACTAACTGATTGCTCCTTTGGCACGAAATTGATGATGTATCTTGATGTATGTTAGACCGTTTTGAAGTTGCGACTAATGTTTCTTTGATTTTAGATTTTCAACAAAATAATCTTAAGTCCTATGGCATTCAGACTCTTGCTTTGAAATGGTTAACATGTTATTTATAATCATTAAATGAACAAATCTCGATCTTTATTCACATGTACCGTGATAGAACACTCCATGTCAATTCTCAAGAAGTTGGAGCTATTACAGTGTATGCATGGGTTCATACCTATCTATATGGATCAAAACCCATAGTTAATCTATGCATTATTTAGTACACATCGAACTATGTAGTTGCTGTTATTAGCATATATGATCGGAAAACCATATGTACCCCGTAGATGTTTCACGTTATAACACGACCAGATAACCTCATGCCTGGGTTACGAAAGCTAGGGCATTTTTGATATAACTTTTAGACATTAGTTTTTTAGGCATTTATCCACTGGGTTTAAACTAGGACAGCTAAGTTCTTTGCCCATGAATTCAACCATCAAAATCACGGCTGATTTTAATGGCACAGCCATTTAGCCAGCCGGCCAGACTTGATTCCATTTTTATTTAATATTTAAGCCATAACCACTTTTTATTACAGTTCATTTTCTTGGCGAAAGATCTGTCATTGACTTTCTTCGACAAAAGGGTTTTAAAATCGAAAACGTCAGAAACAAAATGATAAAAAGGTAAATTTATTTACATTTTTATACCACCTCCGAAGTTCCATTTACGTGGTAGTTTTACAACATATTTTTTTTTATAACAAAAGGTCGACAAAAGTGCGAGGGTCGCGTGGTCAACGGAAAAAGAAAAACGAAATTCTTCAACAAATAAATGAGAGGTGGAAAGAAATGGGGAAAATGTAAGATCCCTGATGAAAACAAATTTCCTTAATAGGCCTACAAATTGAACTTATACAAGCATTGGGTTGTACATAGGATAGGATGGGGTAATAAGGGGTTCTCCGGGGTAGTGGAAAATACACGCGCGTAAGTATAACACTCTTCAGATTATGTCATGTCAAAGTTAGGTCACCGAAACTATTTCAGTGAGTTGAAAACGATGAAAATATTGTACAATTTGTATTCAAAGCTGTAATCCGTTATGGCCAAGCATCGTGCACTTAACGTTTCCGAAGGAAACCACGACCAGCAAGCGGTTGCTTTCGATCTAACCACCTTTCGTCTGACGGTCTGACGCGCTATTGGTAATCTATTCAGCCTAGTATATATCTTCACTTGTATGCTCGTGTGGCCAAATGGTTAACGCCACCGATACATGTACCTTCGCCCATACAAAAACGGTCCGAGTAACGATTCCATCATGGGTTTGAAACTTGGCTCGGTTAAAAAATAGGAAAAAAAATAATATATATATATATCACTTAATGGATGCAGGTAAATACCATTTTTACCGTTTCAGATACAAGCCAAATGTCAATCAAGATCCTTTCTTTCGGACTTCTAAACGTCACTCCTCTCAGTACAATGTCGCGTCACCTCCCAAAACGTCATCAGATATATCGTCTTCGGCGACAGATATTTGGGTAGTCAACCGAATTAGTGTTGACGAAGGGGATTCCCCGGATGTCGTCTTAGCTTGGTGGAATAAAAGGTGGTTACGTCATCAAAGTCACGTGGGTTGGATGAGACAATCGAACGATGCAGTCGTGACGTCATTTCTCGTCTTCGTCGTCTCAATGATGACGCTTCTTTCATGTTTAATGACGTGTTGAAGCACCTTTTGTCATGTTTGGTTGAAAAACCCTTTGTCAAGTCCGTTTGGGAATTGGGACATGCATAGAACTAAGATAGGGTGGTGCCATTGTTTTATATTGCAAAAGTTCTCGATTTAAGGAGTAGTTGATTTTCTATTTTGTAGATTCCTTGTAAAAGTTCTCGATTTAATAAGTAACTGATTTTCTATTTTGTAGATTCCGTGAAAGTTCTGTTAATCCTATGCAATACAAAGTGCAATAAATTACTTCCTAGTGGCTTTAACGTAGTCTATCTGTGAAAACAGATTATGGCTTGATTTAATATATCGTGTGAGAACAAACTATATTTTAACAATGGGCATTCTAGTAATGGTGTGCTGTGGCCAAAACACAGGAGTGTCTAAAGAACGAAATTACATATAGGCTTGTCCCCATTTAAATTCCCCACTCTTGCACGTTCGCGCCACGCACGACATTTTTAGTGTTTTCCCCGGTTTTACGCAATACTTCTTCAATTATGACGCATTTCGTGACGTCATGTTTGTGTTGTCACGGCTGACGAAGCGTTTTTAAATCAAACCGAATGAAATAACTCTCGGAGAAATGGCTTCTGTAGCTTACGTAGATTTTACAAGGGTCAAGTTTTAAAATACATTGTACCGGAATTAATAATGAACTGTTCAAAGCAACCGTTTGCCGTGACGTGACTGTGTATTCCAAATTGCCTGGTACGTCATAAACGTGACGTCACTGTGAATTCCAAAATGCCTGGTACTACGTCATAGACGCTTCCGCTACGAAATCGCTACCTTTTTAATATTTACTTTATGAATTTCGGATTCCCACTAATCTCACATTCACGGTTTTAAAATAGTTTTTATAGTGACGTCATAATGCGACGCGCGACCACTGAATCCGTTATGACGACACAATGGAGGTGATCGATGCGGTTTAATTGTTTGCTAAGGGCTTGGGGGAATCGTGTGAATATGGTTATCGCTCGCATTGAGTGACGGATAGTTTTGTTTTGATGCTATTATTGCTGTAAACATGTAGTTGATCGAATTTCACTATACTACCAGCGTAAAAAATGAATTCGCTTGGCTTGGTAAATTCTCATAAATTCTCATAATTAGGTAAATTCTCATTTCAAACGTTCGGTCCGTCTACCACGAGGTTTTTAGGTTCAAAATCAGTCGATAGCTTGTCGTCGGACCGTCTAGCAAAAGGTTGTAGGATAGAAACCACTTGCTACACCTAGACGATTCTATCCTGGGTAAAGGCACTTACCGGAAGTTATGTAAATCAAGTTGTGTTATGTTCCAAAATACCTGCAATATTATAATCTTAAACATAACTTTTGTACAATAATTGCAGCCCATCATTTATTCCGGTCCATACCACAAAGTAATAAGTGATGCCAGAAGTTGTACCTGTTAATTTATAGGTGTTTTACGCACAGTACATCTGAACATAATCTTTTGGTGCCGAAGTATATACGTCTGGTGTAAATCAAACTGTCGTCGCTTATTTGTCAAAGAAAACTGACAACCCCTCGACGGAAGCCATAAAAATGTTATCTTAGTGATAATGCTTCCAATAAATCATATTGGTCTACTATTATGTGATGTGTACATAGTACGGGCGACTTCCGAACGACGGTTTGATTTAAGAGATATCATTATATGGTAAGTACTGTTTGATGTTTCCTTTCAGCGACATAGGGATTACATTACAGACAGACGCTTTGTGGCTTGTGTGTATTCTGGCAGTAAATGAGGTACAGGTCTCGCGCGTTGAGTTATCCCACAGCCATAGACCCGTAATATTTGGTTCCAAGATGTTATCCTATATACCAAGTTAGTAGCACAAAAAACTAAAGTTGTCTTGGTGGATTAGACCCACTATAACCCTCTTACTTGTAAAACTAAGGGACACTTGTACAACTATCAAAAAAGGGGATTACGAACTGGAACAAGTTCAACAACTGATATGATTCTACAACGCAGGTAGTTTCGATCCTGCTAAGAACCTGCTTGTAATTTATGGTGTTTTCGGAGACAAGTTCACTTGTGCGTTTGTCAACAGTATGGGGGGTCTGAGGAGTGGAACCCTTCCGCGCGTGCGTTGCGTGTGGCAAGCACATTACATTGATGGTTACCGCAAACATTCTTCAAATACTGACACAACTCACTCCGTGCTACTATATGAGCTGCCACTGTATTGTATTCTGTGCTAACGAGTTGACTAATTCACACTCTACCTGTTCAGTTGCTTCGCATTTGACGTCCAGCATTGGCACGTTAACGACATCGTTTTTAGGAACAATAAATAATTTGTGTACGGTTTTATTTAGATTTAATTGTTTCTTGCATTTCTACGCATGCGTAACAGATTATTAGTTGTGATTAATTATGTTGTCATCATATTCTAATTACCTTCGCGGAAGCAAACATGTGGTAAAAGAAAATGACTAAATCCGCGAAATGGAAATTGGTTCCATTTAAAAGGATCGATAATTAGAATTGAGATTTCACTGTGAAAATTTAAACTTAAAATTTCTCACGATCGAAATTTCCACGGGGATTAGTTGTTCAATTTGCATAAATTTAATATTTAATTGTACTGATTGGCAATTTTCCATTAACACAGGCGTTAAAGGCTCAAGTAATCTATCTGCTTAAAAACCCAATGTATGTATTCTATGTACCAAATACCTGACCGCTTAGTCTGGCGGTTGCGTCCTTGGACAAGGCACTTAACGGACATTGCCCGAACCCAGCGGATTAATGGGTTCTACCAAATTGAAGGAGGTGTGAATCATACACAACACATTGTAATAGCTCAGGTAACCCGACGGTGAACGTGAGGTGATCTGACGATTGCCTGCGTGTTAATTACCATTGACTTTCCCATTCACGGGGATTAACATGAATATGCTATCCTGATAACTATTAAACATAGCATAATGCTTTGTGACAACAATTCACGTGTACCGCCTAAAAATAAATAGAAGAATGGTTTGGGGTCGATGGATAAGTAGGACAATTCAATCTGTTTTTTCGTTTCCATATTTCAGTGATTCAAAGTAAATATCGCAGCAAATGTATTTGCAAAATCATACATACAAATTATATTTTGACATCTGTATGTTTAAATCTATCTATATTAGATAATGCCTCCTTGTGTGGTTAACCAAAAACACAGGTGTAAAAACAAATAACAAAATAATAAATCACAATGGCAGAATGAGTAAGACGCAAAAAAGTTATCTATGAGGCGTATTTTGTGTAAGAAAAAATAAATACATAAAGAAATACCCAAGGTGGTTTGACGTAGAATTGGCGTACTTATTTATTTGCTCATTTGAGCAGTGGCAAGCCACAGTCTAATCCAAATATTTCCAGCTATTGAACTATCGTGTAGTATGAAAACCTCATAATGGGGTGCCAGTGACCTCATAATGGGGTGCCAATGTATAAAGTGAGCTTAGTAAAGCCGCCTCGGTACGGGTCAATGGCTTCCTTATCATGGGCTGTATTTGAACAGCCCTCTTCTCGTTGTTTTAAGCATGATCTTTATCTGTGTTCATCAGGCTTTCAAGAAAATCTTTTGTTCGCTGCAACATGACCGTGTTAAGATAGAAAACTTAAAAATGAAAGTGGGATTTCTATGGCAACAAGCTGGGAGCCATTTACCAGTTGCATGTAATCGAATTCTATTAGCAGGTGACTTCAACGGTTAACATTTTTTCACATATAAAATTGCATTTTTGTGAACTGCAAGTTAAGGTAAATATAAAAAGACAGCTTACAGGAAAAATGACAAAATTGTAACGTTGATATTTATGAGGAAATAAGACTAAACGGTTTTATACTTGCGAAAAAATGTTAAAAATTCTCGCATATTTCCGCAACCAAACGAGCTTGGAAGAAAAACAAATCGTTGTGTGGCTTCTTTGTTTGTTTTACTCGCCGTCTGGTAGTCGATCTCGAATCCCAACTCCGTATTAGCCCAGATTCTGACCGGATAGCCAAGCTGTCAATATTAGAACCTGTTCTGAGGATTCTACTTCTTAATTTCCACCGGATATTCGCGAATTAACGCCTTTGTCCTGAGCCAATTTGCATTGTGACCCGGTTGAAAACGCGAAGTGTTCTAAATTCGAAAAGTTTCGGCCCACTTTTGCATTTAACCGAGAAATTGACAATTAGTTCACCAATGAAAAGTCCATTGAAAAAGTATAGTGGCATCACAATAGTGGACAATGCGATTAAATAGCAACAAAGCTCATTATGATTAATTAATCATACAGATAATTTACATAATAGCACGTTACCAATGCCAATAGTAGTGTATTTTTTTACAGATTGGCAAAAACAGCTATTTGGCGTGGGTATTTCTGTCAATCTCTAGTTTCGGGTGGAATTGCGACTAGTTGGCGACTCCGACATAGTTTTACTGCGGGTCTTGTTTTGGCCTTATGAGACTTTGGGGGTCTGCGTTTCGAATTTCTAGGTTGGATTACGAAGGTTAATACAGTTTACAGTCGTGGACAACTGTGTAGTCTGGGAAAATATCTGTTGTCGTGTTTTAGAAATGACTCTTCGACTAAGATCTCTACGCGCTTGTTAAAACGTGTTATCAAAGTAGTAAATAAGTGCATAACACATATTTTGTCGAATACAGAATATATGTAAAAAAATAGTCGAAAATTTCTTTGTTTTACCATCACTTTTTCTTTTAAATCAGCTAAAAAATCAACAGCATTTTCTAAAAAACAGTCTTTTGATATTTGCTAACTTGTCAACAGCTCACGGATTTCTAGTTTTGTTTGACTGTTTGAGGTTGTAGCTCTTGATCGGCACTTGAAAGATGGCACGTTATCATGCCGCAGTTTTCTTTGATGCGATTCCGGTAAGTTTGCCTTTTTTCCTCAACCGGTATCGCTGTGCGCAGGGAGAGTTGACAATATAACTTGAGACGGCCGTCGACCGGTGATCAGTGTAACCCGTGTCAGTGTGGAGGGTAACGGGTAGGCTACACGGAAGGATAACATAACCATGTTTAGATTTAGCGAACATTGGTAAACGGGTAACTGATGATTGTATAAATCGTCTGAAATTTCAGTTGCATACTAAAGTGATGGTCAGTTGTTTGCAACACTATTTTAAAAAGTAACATGATTTTTTTGGAAGGCGAATTTATTGGAGAGTGCGTATAGTATATCAGGAAAGTACGTATAGTACATCAATTTTGATGAAGGTATTCTTTATAAAGTACTTAGAAAAAACGATAGCTAAATAGTAGCCAAATTCGTATATATTATTTTAATAATCAAGTCTTTTTTACTGCACCAACTATGTTACGGTAGACAGGCATAACTGAGTTTCAGACTGGAAAATAAGAGGTGTTGAACGAGCGGAACTTGGGCACAGAAGCGCCGTGGATTGAAGGCTTGCCAAAGGAGACGATAAGGCGTGTTTCGACTGAACGGATTAGCTTGTGGATATTAGAAATATTGTACCCCATAGAAGCGATGCCGGGAAAGCCCTCGTATACGACCGCAGATAAATCTTTGTTATAGATTATATTTTAAACATGGCTTTGTATATAGAGATAGCAAAAAATGAATGCTGTATTACTGAACTTAATTATAATTTATTGCGGGGTGTGCGTTGGAGTCAAGCCGGAATCTCCATGTGCACGAGAGGTGAGCTTTGAACATAATCATTACCGTGAACCATAATTTTATTTAAGCTAATGGAGCATGAAAATTCATCATAGCCATAGTACGGTGGAAAAGTGGCGTGTTTATATTACAGTGCTGGTGAAAGTTCACTTGTACCCCAAGAGACCCAAACAAATCCTCATAACGTTGCATATTCATTTTTTATTAAGCTTAATTTATGACTCTTATCTAAAATATGGCAAACGTAAGGCTAAACCATACACATGGATCTCCTTGGCTTAATATTCTTACGATATAGTGTTCTGTTGTTTCCGCCTACGATGTAAACCTATCTTATAGCGTGGCTAACATTTAGCGCTAAATTTTCGCTGGTCTGACATCTTGTTAGTCATTCTCTCTGAGAAAAATGCCTCATTAACGGTACGTGTGGTAGCCCTGTACTCACCCAGTCAAGGTCCAGTCAAACATTACCACTGTCATTCCATTAGCTATATTGGACCACCTTGACTTTCGTATGCAGAGATCACATGTAAGATCCCATTAACAAATTACCTGTCAAATGTATACGCCATCAAAATGAACTTATTTAGAAACAGCTGAACTAATTTAGAAACAGCTGTAAACTTATTTTTGAAAAATATTATCTATGCAATAGTTACCGGTTGACTTGGTTATATTCGTTCAAAATAATTAGTTTGCCCGACACTAATTAGAGCTTAGTGAATAATCACTCTTCGGCGTAGCTTACGTTACTTATTTTAAATTAAAAGTTTGTTATTGTTGCTTTAAAGATCCAATCTATCTTACATTCAAAAATAGTTTTAGGGTTTCGGAAAGAGTGTAGGATTACCAAAATGAACTCTGGGCTTAGTTTAAGGGAATGTGGGTTAATTTATCATAAGGTTGGCTGGTTTGACAAATGTAAGTGCACAGATGATTGTACCGCACCACTTCCTATGCCTCCGTGTTTCTTTCTTTTACATGACATGGGCATTGCGGAATGTTAGTTTCGTAATTTCGTCGGCATTAACATATGCCCCAATCATCCTTAGGGTTTTGCTTTGAATAAAACTTTTCTTTATGTACTATGGATTTTTAACTTTGTTTTTTCTGTTTTGGGCCTTTATAACATTTTCCTATACACACAAAATACAAATCACTTCCCAGCAGGGCGTTTTACCTTAAAATCTTAATTCTTTTAAAACCCAGTTATTTCCCTCAGAAACATCGCAATTCGTTCTTATGGAAGTTGAAACGTGAACCCCCGGTTTATTTCTTCGGTACCATACACGTCCCATACACACGGGTGTGGAATTATATTCCAACTAATACACGGGTAAGTTTTATTGTTTGAAAAGTAACAATACTTCGAGAAAAAGTTTTAATACTTTATATGCACTTGCCTCATAATCATTTTTCTACAAATTGCAGAAAGCTTTTGAAAAAAGCGAAAATGTTTATTTCGAATTGGATCTGTCTGACGTCAGAACCGGTATCGCGCTTTCGCGATGTAAAGAACTTCCTCTTGGGAAGGAGGTTCAGGAGGTACTTCCCCCCGACATCTATCTTCGGTTGAGACGTCATCTCAATTACGTCAGGCGAGCTATGACATCATGGGTGACGTCAAAACAAGTAGAACAAGGTAAAATTAAAGAAACTATTTTATTTTCGCCAAAAAATCTTTTAAACCCGGTAGAAAATATTTCTCAAGAATTTCGCTAAATTTTCTTTTGTTGAACCGCCTTTCACTTTGCATGTTTAGTAATCTCGAATGTTGTGTGGAAGCAGCCTATTCTACCAAAGAGTCCGCGGTATGTAGTACTCTTATGAAGTTTGTTGTATAACATGTATATAGTGTTGGGCAACGAACATGGTTGGGTAAGTTATAGCACGGCGTACAACAAGGTACCCGTTGTGCCAGCCAGGGGGTCTAGTGTGGCCCCAAACATTCATTCCGAAGTTGTAATGAACTATATGTATATAGTCGATATATCTAGGCGTATAATTAAAGTTGGTAATAGAGAAATATTAAGAGCTGTTTTGTACCGTGTTTTAGGGCTCACAGCGCGGCTCATGTACAACGAGCTGGTTGGTGGATGGGAACGAAAACGACCGATCTGGATCATGTTAATGATCAACGCACTGACCAAACCGGATATTAGGTCACGGGGACTTCCGGTCCTCGACGTCTACCTTGCCAGGCAAGCGGAGCTGATGGGAAAACGCACAGGGGCGATCGAAAAGGTTGAAGAGCAATGTAGACCATTTAATGGGCTCAACATGTCTCAGGTTCGTATAACTGCGCCTTAGAAATACTTTGTAAATAATTAAAATCCTTAAATTAGAATTCAAGCAGTAGATTTTATTCTATAATAGTGTTTTAAATATAAAAATACCATTTATTTGGTCGAATGAACATTATTTTGCGACAACAATGGTATAAGGACCAAATAAACTACCGATCATCTATTTTAACACTTTAAATACATTTGCAGGTCCTTTTTGCACTCAACCACACATTAACTCTGCAAGAGAAGATACGACGTGGGAAAATGCGGTTGCCATATTCAACAGATGATCTCATCAATACATATAATTGCGGGGATTTGAATTCACTCATTTTCGGAAAGGGCACGTCACAGGTAAATTTAACACATGGGTTAGATACTTCGTTTTTAAACAGTTATTTTAAAATGTATTTGTCTAACTGGCCCGGTAAAAAAGCAGTTCTCCATTATATACAATATACCTGTACGTATATTTATATAAACTAAATATTTCGGAAATTATCAAAATTTGACCAAAAGAACTTATTTTTCGTCTATTACCTCATTATTTCCGTTTTGTTATCTGGCTAATTCGGTAAATTTTAAGTATTTCGGCAACTTACAGAATGCACAATGACCAAAACAACTTATTTTTCGTCAGATACCTCATCTGAAAAACTCCGACGTGGAAAACAACGAAACTGGTCATAAACTCAGTGGCGTGGAAATCACAACAGCTGATACAGCAATGGCTTCTGAAATCGACGAGTATTTGAAGGAAGAGTTGATCTTTCGAAGAAACGAGCGGATGGCGACTCGTGTGGTTGATTTGATCAGAAGGAATGAAGACGAGAGCTTCTTCTTCGCCTTTGGAGCAGGTGAGTTGATGAAACGTGGGTTAATTTATCCGGTAGTAGTGCTAGACTCAGCTAGAGGAATATATTTTATTGGGGCATAAAGATTCAACAGCTCTGTTTGAAAATAGTTACCGCCGGTTTCCCTTTTCATCTCAAAGTGTGAGTGGCTTGGGTTAATATACCGACCGCAGAAGTGTGTATAATATGAGGATACATTTACACCAGTAATTTTAAGCACGGTATACTTCATAGCATTGAGCAGAGGTGTCAGGGATGTAAATTTACCAATGTTGTTGTATCTACCCTTCTTTTACACGTATGTGCGTTAGAATACTATACTCAATGTGATGAACAGTTTATGTTAAATAAGCTTTCACATATCGTTATTTTGCTGTAAAATTAGTAGATATGTCAATAATTCCATCAAAATCATGTTTATGAGTGTTCCAGAAGGTGCATCTCTCTTGGCCAAATAGTTTTAGGATCCATATTCCTGCCTAGTACCTTGCGGTGCGTAAACCATAATTCGTTTTAGCATTTCTTCTCGCTGCCTAATTGCGTTGTCTATTTTGGCAACAAAAAGTAATTGGTTTGTATGTGAGGAAACAGCGTTGAGAATAGGCTACTCTCTCTCTCTCTTTAAGACTGTTTATTTGCTAAGCAGTGGTACCAGATGTTTTTTCCTTCACAGTGTTTCCGTCAATAACTTAGTCTGTAACCTTATACCTTGTTTAAGAGAGCGTGGCATACGACGTGCCAAAATTTTGCAGACATCGGGATAAATCTGGGGCATTGACGGGGTTAGGATGTGCTTGACCCCGGCTGATTTTGGAATCCGCTTGGGATGTAAATATTATAGGTTAAAAGTTGAAGAGTCCTTGAAATTAACACCACTTGTAGTTACAGGGATCCCACGCAAACCCGTTTTTACAGAAAGCTTTTCAAAATACATCACCACAAACACGGCCGCAAAATCAAAAATTAAATAAAAACACATTTTCTGTAATGGAACAAACCATAAATACATCAGTTTTCGCTAACAATTGGATTTATGACGTTGAATATAATTGTTTGCTTAATGACGCCATAAATTGGATTAAAGTAATTCAAATATTACTTAGTCATAATTCTATTTATAGAAAAGGCGGGAAAATCGTTTGTTTGGTCACGTTTTGTTGTTTTCAACACCTACATATAGTATGTACGTAGTAAAATCAGTACATAGGAATGTATGTATGGACGCAGTCGTTCTTTTCTATAGAGCAGCGTGTCAGTAAATCCTCTGTGACGGAAATGTCTTGTCGCGCCAGCTTGTCATATACGTGTGGACGGTTCTACGCAATATTATTTGTAAGACAGTATGGAAGTATGGTATTTAACATGGGCTCCAGAAGACAAGATAAACATTTTAAAACTTTATAGTGTTAGGAATAACACTCTACGATCACCGTTCGCCAAGATCGTGCGGCGGTTTTGCCCCCATCTCACCCGCATTTCCCTCCTTACACTCAAAACACCATCTTCATTCCCTAAAAACCGTAACGAATGTTATTATGGATGCAACTTTGGACGAGTATAAGTGATTAGGCAGCCTGTATTGTTCAAGTTTAACTGCGTCTACGATTATTGGGGTTAACCCTTCGGCAACACGACCCTATAGATTTTGTAGTATTTGGAGGGTATCAAATTTAAAATCCAAAAAAACTCTTTAGTTCACTAGGTCCATTAGCTTCCGAATAAACCCTTTCCTAGAATCAGCTGAACAATTATCCTGTTTTCGGAAGTATAATTGCTTTAATATAAGCGGAACGCTTTCGAAAAATCAAAAGTAAACTTCATTTGTAAACGACGCGAGAGTGTTGACGTTTGATTGTCCACGTAGCAAGTTAGAATGGCCCTCTGTCGTGGCATTATGACGTAAGAAGTTTAATTATTTGTTTATAATCATCTCGAATTACCGGACGATCCATAGCGTTTCGTTAATCAGTAAACACAGGCGTGCTAATGACGTAAACAACGTTATTTGTTGCGTCATTGTTGATGTAATTGGAGAAATTTTAATATAGAAACTAAAATCGTTCACATTTAAAGTGCCATGCTATAATGTATATAACTTAATTAGTGATATGGGTTACAAAGGATGGAAAGTGTAAGCCCAGCCTACATTCTAGTATTGGTATTAGTTTTCAGTTTACAAATTTTACGATTTTCTCCCAATATAACGTGTTTATTGACATTGATGTTTTTGGATTGTACCGTCATCTCTAGTAACCGCCATCGTTTGTATTACTTGGCACGGAGTATATTAGTTTACTTAGGAGGTCAGCTTGCTTGGGATTAGTTTTGAAGTTTTGGCGCCTTCCCTCTCTCGTCGATCCTACCAGGGGGTAGAATGGAGTCGGATTTAAATATCGGCGGTTTACACGGCCCGGCAGTAAGCGATTCTTGTGTACACATCTTTATGTGGGATGCAATGTGAAGTGTGCTATGAGAGTTTACAGTAAAGTGACATGCAGCGGCATTGGCAGTTTACACAGCCGTTTCTTTGCTTTCGAAGCATGACTCTGAAGTTTTCGATCGCTTTTTAAGGACATTTTTTAAAGGATTATGTGAAGAAAAATGTGTTTGATTTGAACGGTACATATCGATGGTCAGAGGGGGTCGGATTTACGTACTCATGAGATATTTTCGAAAGTGTGTTGTCTTCATTTTCCTATCGTGCGCTTAAGAGTTTACTAACCACTTATCGGGACATTCCTAAAATTGATGATAGCTTTGAAGTTCTGCGTATTACTTAATCTTTTCCGAATAAATCAACTGACAGTGTAGCGATTTGTACATTAAAATGGATGACATGTGGGCTGCTTTGCATTTTTTCTTGGATCAATCAACGGATGCCTTTGTTTAAACGGCGCGTTTAATTGTGACGTGACAGCCACGGCGGTTGGTGGATTTGTGGGAGGTGAGCCAGGTGGTTGATTGTTTGCTCACAGAAACCTCATTGTATACACGCGATGATGCTTCGAATGTGTCGTGATGTCACTATTGCATACGATGCATTTTAAGTGCGCCGTGAAATTTGTGCCGAAATGTAATTAAAATTTCAAGAGCTGAATTCTGAGCTACTTAAATCCATACGGTTCATTGAAATGTGGTCCCAAACTCGCATTTCTGGGTCGAGCGCGAAGGTATTGGGTTTTTACGTCCCTTTAATACTTTAGTGTTAACCCAAAAACATCTCGAATTTAAGAAAAAATATATATAAAATCAATTTTATTTGACTGCATATTAACAGCTCGGGAGCGCTGGAGTAATGGGCTTTCTATTGCCTAAATTCCTGGTCCGGGTGGCCAGTGCTACCATGGACCCACCCATACTAACGTAATGTATCATGGCCTACATACCTGGTCCCAGTGCTACCATGAACCGGCACATACTGAATGAATGAATATTAACAATTATAACCCGTATTAACAATATAAGTTAACCGACCCCCATAACATTTCTACCCCTTATTCAACTTAACCACAAGTGGTTGTTCCCGTACACGATACCTTAGCACACTGATATACGAGTCACGGAACCCCCAGCGACGGCAAACAGCACCGTTCACCCACGTCAGGCCTGTTGTTCGTCAGAGGATCAAGTTCCAGACACCGCGTTGCAGAGGTTCACGTGCATAAGTGGGGAATGGAATAAGCTCTGACGCTTGCCTCGCGTGTCAAGTCCCTTTAACTTAAAATCGTCATTCCGTTCTGCGTGGGACAAAACGATGCTGTCCTATTCGGACAACGTGTCTTCAGCTTAAAATCGCCATGAGCTAGTCCTTGCGCCATGAGCTAGCCTTTTAACTTAAACTCGCCATGAGCTCGTACGCGTGGGACAAAATGATTCTGAAAAACAGTTGTATTCGGACAACGTTTAATTGTGCATATAGAAAACTCGCTTTATATCATAAAATATATCTGAAGTAAAAACTTTTTGAATCCAACCACACATGTTGTCAAAGAGCGATTACAGAATTTCCGTAAAATCCGTCCGATTGGCTCGTGGGCTTAAATAATCTCCATCGCTTAATTGTACAATTATTCCTCAGGTATTGTTAAGTGGCGCTAAACGAGTAAAGCGGAATTTCCGAAATTACATGTCGTCATAATCTATATTCGCTTTGATTCGTTCCCGATTTCCTTATAAATGTCCGATTATGACGTAATAGTGAAACCGGTTCTTGAATATTCCCACCTGTCGCGATTGTGGGTGGTACGACACGTCACAAAGAATTCAACAATCAACCGCAACCGTCGTTGTTACTTCTACAATCTGCTCGTTGTGGAATAATTGTTATGAATTCTCGAACGAATTATTCAGCGAAAATGCGAAACATTTCAATTGGACTTAGCGATTTTTGTGACCAAATTCCGGACAAACAATATTGATCTAAACTTAAAAATTAATAAGGTAAAACCGACACTTAAAGCAGTTAACTACTTACATGGGTGGAATTCACATCGAGTTAATTGGTCACGATTTTTAAGTTGACGGAATTTTTAAATGTATTCCTGCTTTACTAGTGATTTGTTGTTGTTTTTTTGGATAATGCTTGAAAACAGAATACTTAAAAACGTGTTTCTGATTTTTTTAAGTGGTTATTAATGCACCATCACAAAAGCGCTTTTGGTGTTTAAAATTCTTTGTTAATCGAAATTTAAAAATATTTGAATTGTTAAAAATTAAAAAGAATGTCAGAATTTCCCACCCGTACCTCGATGGCGCGTATTAACAGTTCGAAAAGTTTTTATCCGTACACCCATTCGTCCCCTGAATATTGTTTTTGAGCGATTTCCCATGGGTCCGAGTGAAAACCGATTTGTTTTGATCTGAAGAAACTGGTTTGTTCCGTGATAATCAAATCCACTCAACGTCACAATGAGATAATTGTGAGAGCATAAGAAGTGTTGAAGTGGCCCCCAATCGGCAGGATCAAAGGTTGCTATTGTGTGTAAACCTCTCGACTAATGTAAGCTACCATGAGTACTCTGGTAAACTGTCTGAACTTAATCACTTCGCTCCGATTTTCAACAAGACATTTTTGACACAGATTTGTACATTTTAGTAATATTTTTCATGTAGCCATATTGTTAGCTTATTTATGTATATATATTTTGAATTAAGTAATCGAAAACTTGGGAGAATTGTTAATTTTCTTGTGTCACTTTGATGTTTTCACATTTTCTTGTTTTATTTTAAGCTGCAACATGTGGTTGCTATGACTTAGTTTATTTAAGTTACAATAGTTTGAAGCGAAACACAACCCAGTAATCATTTGTCTGCATCTCTATTTGCTTAGTCTGCTAACATGTCTGTGGCAACGTAGTGTCAACCTAGCAGCGTATAATGTTACACCCTCACAGGTGGCACATCCTTCAATTAGCCCCACTGTCGTGTTTATAATTTATTTAAACAAACCCCGACAGGAACAAACAAGAGAGCTATCGCTTTGATCCGCCGCTTTTTGTTGTAAGGGTACACTCAGCACACACTCTAACACACTTCTAACTATTTGAGAGTTCTTGAAACCGGTCCCGCATTTTATTTATTAACAACTCTTATTCAACTTAAACTAAATTTAGACCTTGGTTTATTTTTAGAAAGTGCAAACTCATATTTCGTGTATGATCGTAGAAGACACTCAGGCCCAAAATAAATATATATTTCCAAAATTAGATTTTCCACTATGCACAGCATAAATGACTGTGGGTTTGGAAAGCCCGTTCTCAAACATCTAATTTTCGCGACGCTAGCTCGTGGTGCTTAATTGTTTTTGTCGTTTAAGCAAAACCCGTTTTCCGCGTCCGGCTGCTTCTGAGAATTTTAGGAATGTGGAGAAACTGACCATTCGAAATCACTTAGGACATCGCCGGAATGCTGTAACCGTACCAGCAATGGCACCTTGCGTTGTAATTGACACCTTTTGCGCTTGAAAGCATCTTTCTGGACCGTTTAGGAATCCTTTTTAGGGCATTTAAATTTAGATTTTGTCTTTTTTTTATTAAATAGTGTTTGAAAAATTAACTTACATTTAATTCAACAATAAATCGGTTGTATTTGACTCCTTTTCTGTGTCTTACGTTATGTGTGTCTATAAATTTTCCAGATCATTTCCTTCAAAAAATATCATTTAAAAATATGTTGAAAATCTTTTTTTTTATTTTGTTCTACCAGCTGGGTAAAATAAGTAATGAGAAATTGGATTAACGTCGTTTTTTGTTTATCTTTCATATTGAATTTCACCGCTTAACGTTCTAATGCTTGAACGAAAATCAAATGCGTTATGAAGGTAATCTTGTAAAGTATTATAATGAGTTCTCCAATTTCCTTCATTTTATTGTTTTCGATGCCGGTGCGGCTTATCTATTGCAACTGTTGCAAGCCTTATAAGACCGGATAGGAGCTGTTAATTCTCGCTTGTCATTCAACAGTATTTTAGCATGTGGTCCCACGCGCTGAGCCTACCTCGCATGGATTCTAAGCTTATAATTGCAGGGTTGTACCTTTACGCTTTGAACATGGCACTTGAGATTTCGTGTCAAGAAAACAATAATTAGAGCTACACACTCCTTTTACAACTTGCAATTGCAAACTGGCCCGTGGCCCAATGACGAAACCGCCGGATTATCATATTTCAATAAGTTAATTGGAAAATCGGTAATTGTACAACTCAAGCCTTAAAATTGCAGTGCAACTGATTGCGGCTTTAGGTTATAAACGCCCAGGGTGATTTTACTTGTCAAATTCGAATCCTATTTTTTTATACTCAAAACTAATGACGTAATCCACAGGTCACTTCTTGGGCAATGGTTCGGTTATTGATTACGTCACAAAGGCAGGGTTCGAGATTGAACGCGTCGACGGCGAATTCGATCCAAGGTTCGAAAAAAATTTGTTGTATTGTTTTAACTAATTATTGTAACCTAAATCAATATCTTGTTAAATGCGTAATGTATTTATATTTCTATTCATTATTTTTTACTTAAACAACTTGTATTTGTTTGTGTAAGAGAAACATGTTATTTCCATTATCTGCGCTAGAGATGCCAGAATCTCACAATGCTCAACACTCCACCTAGCGATGGAAAAATGTAACCTCGCGTGAATCGTTCCTTTTAAATTATTTTTTACGTTTTAACAGGTCTGACACCCAAAGTGGTTTAACGTCTTTAAAGGGTTCTTGGGGAAGGGGAAAAAACAAAAGAAAACATAAAAGGCAAGGCGGACGGTAGGTTTAAAATAAATTTAACCAAAATTGACGAAAGATTTGTGGAATTATATTAAAATAGGCGTACGAACTGGTACACTGGTATAGGGTAAACACATGGAAAGTACTTAATGCCCACATTCCGATTTTCTTCGCTACAAAAAAGTTGCCCTATTATTTTAAATATTGGAATTAAAGCAGTGAAAATAATATTGAAATGTCAAAATAAATTGTTATTTGATTGACAGTCGGCAAAAATCCGGCAGGCGTCATAAGTCACGTGCTTCCCGACGTCGATCGAAGAAAAAAAAGAAAAACGCAAACGAGGGAAGAAAAAAACAAGATTTCTGGAGCCGTTTGGGCAAAAGGTAAATAATGACTCGGTGTATATGGTACCTCTAAATACTATAGGACCGCTTGGACCGCTTGGACCGCTTGGACCGCTTGGACCGCTTGGACCGCTTGGACCGCTTGGACCGCTTGGACCGCTTGGACCGCTTGGACCGCTTGGATCGAATGGAGCGCTTGTAGCGCTTGGATCGCTTACTATACTTCGTAATTACAAAAGCCATGATATTAATGTTAGGGTTGGGATTAAAGTTAGTTCTGGGGTTTAGATTAGTGTTTGGGACAAGGTTAGTATTACTTTCCGTATAGCAATCTAAGTGATCCAAGCGATCCAAGCGGTTCAAGCGCTCCTGTGTGTGTCGCATCTTCTTATAAAAAACTAAACACGACTCACAGCAGGTCTGGCGGTTTGGACGATGCATACTTCCGGTATTACCAAGACACGGCGGACTCGAGATCACAAATTCGAATCGTAAACCGACTCCCGACCCCATCTTATGACGTCACAGAGAGAAACAATCTCGATTCGATATTTCGCTTTAGTTGGTCCCCTGACGATTCCCCCGCAGGAGGTCGCCAACCATCAGGATATGACGTCATGGATATGTGGAATTGGGACAATGGGATGAACAATGGGGCGTGTTCTACACCTCGCAACAAAGAACTGATTATTACGTGCCTCTACGTGATAATTACTTCGATAGTGGTCGTTTATTGCGTCACAGAGAGCGGCTCGTTCGATTGTGACACAGTTTCGTATCAACAACGCGAAGCTGCGAAACCGGACAATCGCGGAATTCTAGAATTCAAACAATCGGCCATTGTTCCCAAACGGACTATTTCGACGTCAAGTTCTAGATAGCGTTGTCAGTTTTATTATTGCGTCACAATCACTGTTATTTTGTATAAATCGTGGCTGGTCCATGTTCTTTTTCTACCTAATAATACAAAAATGTTAAAATTGCGGGTGTTATAAACTGTTTAAGAAGATATAATCCACGGGAATAAATTGAGGAACTTACAGACAATTTAAGGTGGTATGGTTAAGCTGCCGGAGTTAAGTTATTACGGCCAGTGTTTGGCTTCTCTGGGATTAAAAGATCACCATTTGGGTCGTCAGAATTTGTCTGTATTTTGATGTTCAGTTTCCCTACTTACCTATGAGACTCAGTATTACTTAGCAATTTTAATGTGCAGTTTTCCTAACTACCTATTTTATTTAAATTACTCGGGAAATAAAAAAAAATTCTGCTTAGGAATTATTAGTTTACTTTTTAACGAGCTAGGTATTGGTTCGGCAATGGGCTCGGCACTAACACTCTGCTTTTGAATAGAACAAGGTATGTAAATCGGTTGCGCTAACCTTTCGGCTACCTCAAGATTTCGAAATTATTAGTTTCGTTATGTGGCAAATTTAAACTTCTCCACACCACCATCTCAAATCTAAACAACAAACGACGTTAACCAAAGATATATATAAATATTTTTGCCTAACCAAGTTTCGAAACCATGATAGGCTCGTCACAAGGAAGGTTTTTGGTATTAAAGTCGGTATATGTATCGGTCGCGTTAACTATTTGGTGCTAATATGGCAAATTTAAAATTACTTCTCCGCACCGCCACCTCGAGGTTATAAAAACGGCACGATTGCTCTCTTGTGCAATTCACGCATCAGTGGTGGATTACTTTCGTCCGTCACATTACAATGCAGTCGCCTTCTTTTATGTCCATGACTGTTGCACCACTGCAAAGCATTGTCAAAATGCAATCAAGCGGTTAGACGGATTTCAAGCAGTGAAAGAACAACAATTGAGGGTAATGACTATGTCTTTGGTGCAGTAACGCCAGCAGAAACTAAAACCTTAGATGCAGTATAACAGATGCAGCGTTATTAAATATTAAAATGCGATGAAGTAGGTAATAATACACCACTGCCAACGGCCCTGCTACCTGCAGTTTTGGCAGTTGTAGCTTGTGTAGCATACAACGGGAGTATGGTATGGTATTTATCATCCAGTGCAAATGAAAATGCAACAGCTGTGCAGATATAGAATGTGCGATATCAAACTGTGAAATTTTATAACACATTGCATGGCTCTGCTACTTGCATTTTTGCAGTTTCTATTTATCACCAATTATAATGAAAATGCAGGATAAGAGTAGATACAGAATGTGAGAAGTCAGACTCTGTAATTTTGATAACACATTGTATGGCTCTTCTACAGTTTTTGTAGCTGCTAGTTGTCAGAATGTAAGTTGTCAGACTCTCCGGTTTTGATACCACAATACAATCAATAAAAAGCTGTTGTTCCTGCAAGACACTAATTGCACAACGTCACGAACTACGTCATCGATCTGTGACGTCAAACCAGTGTTGTAAATCGATTTTATCAGTTGCAATGAATACATTTTTTAAACGTTACATCATGTATTTAGGCGACTTAAGTTCATAGCTTTGTTAAGGCGCAAAATATGTATGATCCAGGAAACACGGAATTTACTTTTCGCTACGTCCCGCTGTGCGACAAGTTTCGCTGCAAATTTGACGAAATAATTTGGAACTGCCTTCCCACATCCTGCAAAGTCGGATACGGTTTTATGGTGTCTCTATGTGTCCTGTTGATATTTATGATTTCTATCGGAAACATTGTAGTGATCCTGGTTTACGTGAAAAGGCTAAAAAAGAGAGATGTTTTAAGCAGAGCTCAGCTTTACTACAAACTGTCGCTGGCTTCTGCGGATATGCTGATGGGCTGCGTGGTATGCCCTTGCTACGTCTCACTTTTTTGTTTCAACTTTCTTGGTGAGTATACATGGACACGACTGGCAAATGAAGGATTGATCTCGCAGTCTGAGGTATGGGGGTCTTATTATCGGCCACAAAGTTTACGTTTGCTCTACGAATTCGCCGGAATAACGGCTATGACGTCATGGACGGTTTCCATAGCTACCTTGGCCGCCGCGAGCGTGGATAGATTGGTCGCTGTAACGAAGCCGATGTCCTACGTCAGCGAAAAAGGCTGCGGATCGCGATTTACGTCGAAAATCGTGGTAGCCGTGACGTGGGTTGCAGGTTTGGGAATTGGATTTGGTATTTCTCTTGCACCAGGATTGGAATACGGAGGATGGATGGTGGTCGTGTTTTCATCCGCGTCATATGACGCGTTATACCTAGGGGTGGCTATGATTGTGACTCCATTGCTCCTCTTGTGGCTAGTTAATATTTCCACTTTCATAATAATTCGAAGGAAACCTGCAACAAGCGTTAATGGCGGCTTGGAGTTAAGAATGGTTAACCACACCGAAGATGAACAACTAACGGTCGCTGTGGATGGTGCTGACGTCAGTACTGACGCAGTCGTTGACGGAAGTAATAAAGATGAACCAGAAAACAGCGAATCCGAGAGTTCAAGTGCTGCGTCTCGACATCGCCATCTTGCGGTCACTATATTTCTCATAGTCGGAGGTTTTACTGTCGCTTTTCTCCCGATGCTGATCACGACAATTGTATCTTTGAACTATGAATTGGGATCAAGCTGGCATGACACAGCGGTGGCCTGGTCCACGATTCTGTGTGTCAGCAACAGTTTCTGGAACGTCTTTATTTACAGCATGAGGTACAAAGAGTTCCGAGCGGATGCGAAGGGATATTTGCAGAAAACTTTAAAATATTTATTTTGTCCCCGCTCATAATACCGCTGCTTGCAATTAAAATGGTTAAAGCGCATATTTTATATTGGTTTTAAAAGTAATGTGCGTCAACGTAGGGACAGTAAAACGGATTGGTCATCCTGGGTGTAATCATCGCCTCCAACACCTCATCATTTGCGTGTGTATGTGTTTGCGTTTGTGGTCCTGGTACAATCACTAAGCAGACATTTGCAAAACTTTACGATCATTGCACTAAGATCATAAGCTGACAAAGCTTGGGATTTAAGCCGAGTGAATATACGTCGAGGACAAAATTTCATGTTATTTTATTCTGTGAATTTTTTTCTTTCATACAAGGTGTTCAATTTTACCTTGTACAATGTATAAAATGCCAATACATTATATTATCTTAGACATTCTTTAGTTTTGTTTCTAGCGAAAAAAGTTAAAATATACTACACAGTACTATGATCTGCATAGTTTTTTTTATTTCTAATATATTACTTAGGTCCTAATTAAAATGACCGAAATTTAAAAGCGATTTATGCTGCAAAGCAATGTTGCTATTGGACAGCGGTGTTGTAATGGAATTAATTGGGCTAAGTCATGTCAATCTATACGAAAGTCTAAGTCAAGTCATTTCAATTTTTTCTTGTGTCAAGTAAGCTAAGTTGGACTGATTTGTCTAGTGGATAAGTACGTTGTCTTCCAACCGAAGTGTTGCAGGTTCGAAACTGGTCATTAGCTATAGTCGGATTTGTCCTTAAGTAGAGCACTTAACGGACATTGTCTAATCCCATTGGATTGATAGGTTCTATCAAATTAAGGGAACGTGTCAATCATACACAGCACACTGCAATAGCTCTGGTAACCCGACGATGGGCGCGAGGTGATCTGACAATTGACCGTTTGTTAAACCCCTTGCGATTCCAATTCACGGGGTTAAAACATAATTATCCTATTCAATTTTTTTTTATTTTAGTCCGAGACAAGTCATATTTCCTGAACTTTAATTAGAATCAAGATCTTTATTAGTTATTTGGAGTTTGTGGAGTTTAATAATTACAATTACAGTAACGTCGCTCAAATAACAACACAAAGTATAAGTCTACAATAATTTCTAATAAAATCAGTACCCACGTTTATATTATCTTGTCCAAATAAAGTTTAAGTCTAATTAGGTTCAGACATTTTCTAAAACACGATCCAGGTCATTTCGATGTTCTTGCTAGATGGTTAAGTCTTGAGTAAATACCGGTCGGTTAGTCTGGCGGTTAACTACGTCGCCTTTCAATCAAAAGGTTGCAGATGCGAAACCGGTCGCTATAGCTAATCGGTTGTGTCCTTGGACAAGGGAGTTTACGGACATTGCCTGTTTAAGGAACGTGTCTATCATATAAATCACTGCATTAACTACGGTAACCTGACGGTGGGCGCGAAGTGACCTGAAGATTGACAGAGTGTTAACCCCCTTGGTTTTCCCATTCACGGAGATAAACATGATACCCTATCCTATACGTCTAATGTGTCTCAATTAAAACACTGCTGGCCGAAAGTGTTTCAACAATATACTCCTTAAAGAAGGAGGGTTTTTTTTGTTTAAGGAGTCTATAGTTTTAACACTTTAATATTCTATACTGTTATGGTTTAAATATATGCTGAGAATGGTTGATAACCCAGATCAGTATAGCTTATTCCATGTATCGCAAGTCGAGAATTTTGTCCAACCACAGGTCCGGAGTTTCCAGCATAAAAAAATGACCGGCAGTTTTCACAATCTCAAAGCGAGCTCTTGGGACGAAAGATTGGAAGAATTCCGGGATCTTAAGTGGGCTAACAGCATCCGACTCGGCCCATACGAATCGAACCGGTATGTCTATTTCCGCGAGAGCCGCAAACCATCTGAATTCAAAGTGTTGTCGATCCCACAAATAGTATATGAGTTTGTGCATGATTTGGCAGCCGCCTTTATACCCGTTTGCGGCCAACATCAGCGCGATGTCCTTTTCCCTTTCGTTTTCATCGCTATTTGGGGCCCAGAGCGATCCCAATTGAGAGGAAAATAGTTTTGAAAGACGAAGTTTCGTGTTCAACATGGACGCGAAGGCACCAAAGCGACTGCTCATTATTGTTTGCGAGATTCGAAAGTCAATCAACGAGTATTTCATGCCGCCGTTTGTGAATGTAACGCTTTGAAAGAAATCCTTGAAATAATCAGGCAAAAGATCTGTTGAGACAAATAATGAATTAGTAGCTGAAGATAGCGAACTGATCGCTTGTGTCATTGTTAAAGAAAATGTTGTAAACAAGTCAACAAGTTGCCAGTTAAGTCAGAGTACACAAAGGTATAGTTCAAATTGAGGTAAAATTAAAGTCGAGTTAAATCCAATCTAAGTCATTAAAATGGCAAGGCCGGAGGTCTTGGTTTTCGGAGATTTTGGATTTAAATATATACAATTGATTAGTTTTTGCAGTTTATTACATTAAAATTCAAATGACACAACATGAAGCAAACACTCTCTGAACTGTGAAACTAAAATAACTACTGGTAAAATCAGTTGACAAAACATTCATAGTATTTTTTATCGGCTAGTCTGGTGGTTTAGTGCGACGCCTTTCAACCGAAAGGTTGCAGCTGCGAAACTGGTCGCTAACTAGTCGGTTGTGTCCTTGAGCAATGCACTTAACGGACATTGTCTGAACCCAACGGATTAGTGGTTTCTACCAAATCGAAGTAACGTGTCTATTGTACACAACACACCGCAATAGCTCCGGTAACCCGACGGTGGGCGCGAGATAATCTGACGATTGCCCGTGTGTTAACCCCCCCGGTTTTCCCATTCACGGGGATAAACATGAATATCTTATCCTATCCTATTCTATTGGGAAAGTCTCTTAACTGGCTATGTTTCAAACCAGTACATTAATAGGCAGATCACATCGGCCAAACACGCAATGATACTACAATATAGAAAAATAAACAACCTGACTATAAGCGTGTGGTATTAAGGCGGATATTAATGTTATGCATTTTTAAGTACTGAAACAAGCAAACATTAGTATCTTCTTATTCTTTAAATATATTCTATTCATAACTTACCTTTGTGTCTGCGAGCCAGGATTTCAGTGAGTACCGAATCTCCCATGTCATGCGCCACAATATAAGCCTCCTTTATCCCCACCTTTCTCCATACGGCCAAGCAATTGTCAGCTGCCTCCGTCAGCGAATAAGTGAAATTGGTTCTTGGCTTATCGGAGAACCCGAAGCCCACGTGGTCGTGGACAAACACGTCACCTTTCGCTAACAACCCGTCCAGCACCTAAAGAAAAACTTAAATTGTTTGCAGGCACTGCCCTATACTAATTAATCTGAAGAATAAAATATATGGCCTATATATACTGTATATATATAGTATATATATATATATATATATAAATGTGTTCTTTATGCAATGTCAGTACGACGTGTTTTTTTGTATTTTTTTTTTCGGGGCAAGACTTGAAGCTGTGATGTGCACTTTCTAAGTCTCTAATAGCGTTTTGTATATGTGGTTTCTCTTGCTATTCGGCCTTGCGACCGTTTATTTATTTATTTTACCTGGCTAAGTTTTGGAGCCACCAAGACTCCTTGTCAACAAGGCCAATTGTTTTATTAAAATGAGTATATGAAACGATCGCGTTAACCAAACAGGCACACAACCGTCACACAAGATAGTTTATTGCCCAGGGCCACACACTTAGAAAGTTATTCTGTGAGTCAGTGGATTTAAATTGAAACAACAACAAAAAAACATATAAAAAATAAACTCAAACAATTCAGACTTTGCAGAAATGGCATTTTAAAAACGATCGACATTAATATAAAAAAACGTTTTTAACACTTGCGGTAAACGCCATTTTTTACAAGCAATCACGTTATACTGTAAATTATAGCCGAACCTACCTTGTTGTAATCGAAACTGGACGATGGAAAACCATGGATGATCACGAAGGTAGGCGGGTTTTTGATTTTCTGATCGGTACACTTTTTGTAGATATAGAAAACCTTATTTCCATAAATGGGCGTCACTTTGCCAAGTTTGTACCAAGTCTGCAGCTCGACTGGAAGCTCGTTTATATCTTCGATCACGTAAGGACTGGGAAGATAAAATGGAAGCATCACAACAGCTAAAGCTATGATAAAACTGTTCCACCGAAACCCCATTGCGATACTTCAACTACAACTGGTTGTACTATTCGTATCCGCAGTTAGGCTGTATGCGCAATTAAAGTCACCATGATTTGCAAAATGGTTTGTTTGTCTTGTGAATAGTTCCTACTTTGTTTTGTTTTGCGTTTGAATTTTACGGTTGTGGTGTAACCACAGGTGAATGTTTTGCTAGTAGATTTTATCGCCTTGAGCCTACGAGCACAGGACAAAAAGCTCAATATTGATACCGGTTCGGTTAATTGGCCAAAAAATACCATAATCGAATGAAAGCCTGCATTTTGAACAACTATGATATGTTTATTTCAAATGATACCTTTTTCTATCTTAGGTGATTTATATGTAGGCTACATTTCAACTAAAGCATATTTATAAAATGAAAATTTCTGCCAAATAGTTGGTTTAGTGATTAAGTCGTCGTCTTTAAGAGTTCGTATTTCCCGAATGTCGTCTTTTAACCCCTTTAGCCGTAGGGTGGTAGGATCGAAATTGATCGTTGACTGACAAGGTTGTGTAAATGGGCAAGGCACTTTAAAGGCATCGCCTAAACCCGATGACTGGTTTAGGTGGATGAATGGGTTGACATAAAACAGTATATGGCACGTCACAACTTATAAACACACTGCAATATCTTCGGTAACTCGACGGTTGTAATGATAGCATAGGATAGGATATTCATGTTCATCCTTGTGAATGGGAAAACTGAGGGGGTTAACATACGGGCAATCGTCAGATCACCTCACGCCCACCGCCGGGTTACCGGAGCTATTGTAGTGCTATTATTGAGACATTCCTTCAAGTTGGTAGAACCCATTAATTTGCTGTGTTCCGGCAATGTCCATTAAGTGCTTTGCCCAAGGACATAACCGACTAGCTAGCGATTAGTTTCGTTTCTGCAACCTTCCGACTGAAAAGCGCCACACAAAACCACCAGGCTAACCGGCGTAAATGATTGCACGGTAACCTGTAAATTAGCGGTTATGACTTCACTTACGCAATGGAAGGTAACACCGAAGATTGCCCGTGTGATAACTTTTTACGCGGATAATAGGGATAATACATCAACACCTATCCTATCCCTAAAACACTTTATCATTATCAACTAAATAAATTAAACAAATTGGGTTACGCAATAAGTTTTTACCAAACCTTCTTCTGAAACTCGGGTTAAAGTGTTATTAAAGCTGTGCTGTGGTATTTCGTGTTGTTTGTGTTCGGTAATGACAAGGCTACACAATTTAGTACTCATGTTTGATAGCAATTAATGGGAAAACGACGTAAAGTTATTACACAGACTATGGCTAGATAACCTTTGGCCCAACGTCGAAAAGAAAATCTAAAAGGAGGGAAACAGTACTGTAAAATGAATATTAAGACATTAGGGTTAGTTTTAAACATGGGGTTAGAGTTAGGGTTAGTTGTGGGGTTGAGATTAGTGTTTAGAAAAGGGTTAAAATTAATTTCCATAGTTTTGTTAAGCAGTTTCCCTCCTTTCCGCTTAATAAATAATAACCAACCAGCCAAACTAATATAGAATGATTTGTTAATCAATTATGCAATTTTAATTTGTGTATTTGTTACATAGTTAGTTGCTTCTAAGTTGCACTACAATAACTTAACTAACCCGAATATTGGCGCAAAGTACTAGTAATTAATTTTCAGGCTGTAACTCTAAAGATTGCTTGGAGAACTTGAATCGCTTTGAAGGTTAGGGTTCCAAGCGATCCTGTAGTAAATAGAGACACCCATTGTCAGGTCAGATCGCCGTCTGTTACTTAATCTCTTAGTGTCTTGATTTTTAAGTTTCATTTGTTTTTATTCCACAGAACTTGCAACCAGTATTGGCTATATTGAAAGTTTTTATGTAATTACACCAGGTCGCAAATGTAAAATGCCGTTTAGCAACATTTTCCGTAAAAAGAAGTCAAAAACAGCCCAGCCAAATTTATATGAAAATTTACCACAAAACGATCAAAAATCCCTAATATCAAGTTCGCCTGAAACGTCGAAACCAAAACTTGTGTTTCACGCGCAGGTAATTACTTTATTTATTAATAGAATGTTAGGCTTTTAGTAAAATTATCCAATTGATACCAGTAGCTTATCAACAGTACTGGTTTCCTTAATATTTACCATGATAGAAGTACAGTTAGAGTTAAGTCAATTACAAATATAAATAATAAAAAATGTGCTTTAAAGTGACTTTGTTGATCTTTTTTTTTTTAATTAACAATCTGTTTTTAAAGTACCGGTATTAATTTTTTTAACTGTGTTCTATTATTTTAAAAAAACGTCACTAGTTGAACCTCCTGTGGGTTGAAACATGTGTGGGTTAAAACTCATGTAAAAGTTGGTAGGTTTACACCCAACAGGTATTAAAAGTAAAAAGCTGTCTGTGTTAAATGTAGATTTAAAACTCATTCCCTGGTAACTGGATTGAAACAGATAGTGTTATTTGACATTAGTTAAATTTCATTTTAGGGTTTTTTTTTCTTTGGTCTATTCTGTCAAGCCACACCTTCTCCTAAAGGCGTCCACTGATACTGGTATAAAAGCTTTTAAATTTACAGTGTTTTTGTATGCCACTTAAAAATAAATGCATCAATAATTTTGAATCAACTTTTAACATAATTTAATCTCTGCTTGTTTATCCAGTTGGCCCATGGCAGCCCTACAGTTAAAATCGAGGGTTTCTCTAATGTGAGGGAACTCTATTCAAAACTCGCAGATGCATTCCAAATATCTGTGACACAGGTAAATATTACCTTCCTATGTTTTGCAATGGAATTGGCCATTAGAGTACAGCTTAGATTGTGTTGGTTTGAAGTAGAAATTCAAGAATTCGGCAGAGTCAATTTAATTCTAGAATTATTTTTTTAGAATAAAGAAGAAAATTAACTTGGTATATTCTTTTTAATTTTACATGTGTGGGTGTGTTCATTGGATCGAATTCAAACATTAATGCTCAAATGGTCATTCCTAGTCTACAATGTTAGTGCCTCTGTTATAAAAACTAAGGCTTTAAAATACTCTACTTGTGTAAAGGTGCACCCATAATGTGGCTTGTACGCATTATTTTTTATTTAAGTACCAATAATGATAAAGATTTTTGTATTTATTTTTCGATAATCATGTTTACATTACATGACCGTATAGTATATTAGTCTTAGCGCATCAACAGTGTCACACTGGAACATTAATATAGGTTATAATTTATTACATTGGTAGGGGTGGTACCATGATACTACAATGGGACCAGGAATGTAGGACATAATATATTACATTAGTAGGACTGGGTCCAAAGTAATTACATAAAAAGTAAGGAAGATCTAAAACTCATGTTTGTATATTTGTATTTTTAAACCTTTTTATTCATGTGGTAAAAAAATTAAGGTTCATTTTGACATATGTGTTTATAGTTGATATATTATAATTACGCTTAAAAATTATGAGTACAACTGTTCTGGCATGTACAGAATGAAACCTGTACATCAGAAAGCCATGAAGTATGCACACATTATCTTATGCGCTGTGTATGCAGTGTGCCTATGTAATGAGTGTATATTGTGTGTATAGCACTAAAATCACAATTATTAATAATGCTGTGGAAACACTTAGTTACAACTTAATTGTTGCTTGCTTAGTGCAATCAGCTTAGTTGTGATTATAATTCCACATATTGAACTGATAGCTTTAATATTAATTTCTTACACATAAGTAGAATGACCATAGGTTCTTGAAAGTTGGCTATATAAACTCTTTAAAAATTCCGTACATAAAACTAAAAAAAATTTATGTTACATCAACCATTTTTATCCCCCGCCAAATAGAAAATTTAAGTTTGAATAACTTAGTTTACATTTTGTGCCATTTGATTTGGTAATCCCTGTTAATTATTCATTATTAGGAGCTTATTATTATCCTATAATACAGTGTATACTAGTAATTAAATAATACCTAACATCCTTTTATAAAAAAAAATAACAGTTTGTTAACAGTGTTAATAAAATGAACATTTAGAACCGTTTAAATAAGGAACTAAGATAGCTTCTTAAAATTTTAATCTAAATTACTTTATCCCATAATACATTGCATACTCATGATTAAGTAATACCCAACACCCTTTGAATACAATTAACAGTTTGTTAACAGTGTTAATGAAATGAACTTGTAGAACCGTTTAGATAAGGAACTAAGATAGCTTCTTAAAATTTTAATCTAAATTACTTTATCCCATAATACATTGCATACTCATGATTAAGTAATATCCAACACCCTTTGAATACAATTAACAGTTTGTTAACAGTATTAATGAAATGGACATAATAAACAAATTTAACATTCCTTACATTCAGATCATTTTCTGCACACTAAATACTCACAAATGTGACATGGACCGATTACTTGGTGGACAGATTGGCCTTGATGACTTCATATTCGTTCATATTAAAGGTTTGTTTACTTTTGTCATTGCAACACTGATAGTGTATCATGCTCTTGTTATAAAAGGTTAATAATCTGTGTTTACTGACTATGGGTGTAGTTTAGATCCCAGCCATAAGCTGTGTTTTATTTCAAAATCCCTGGTTCTTGTTAAAAAGGATTAATAACTGTGTTTACTTATTATGGGTGTAGTGTAAGTCCTGGCCATTAGCTGTGGCCTGTGTTCCTTTAAAATCCCTGGTTGTTGTTAAAATATATTAATAATTTGCGTTTACTTATTATGGGTGTAGTGTAGGTCCTGGTCATTAGCTGTGTTCCTTAAAAATACTAGGTTCCTGTTTTAAAGCGTAAATATTTTGCATTTACTTACCAATAATTTAGTGTAGGTCCTAACCATAAGGTGTGTGCTTTTGAAATCACAACATGGCAAAATGAAAGTGTAGTGGCAGTGTTATCTGTGTTTAAACTATAATTTGAAATAAATAAGACAAGGATTTTTAGGCTTGGTGCTTTTGGCTACATTACCACCCCACTTCTGCTACCCCTATCTACCCAAAAACAATGTATTTTCTTTTACAAAAAAAGTAGCGCAGAAAAAATGACCAATAATTTTTCTATAGTTTTATCCTTGTTTTGTTGTTAAAAAATTACCCTGATAACCTTAACTCTTTAAAACCAATATGAGTTTGGCAATATTTATAATATATTGCATATTAATTGGTAATATGTAGTATGTAAGTTAAAAATATGCACAATGTATCCTTAAAAATTAATTTTCCTATGACTTCGTTTTAGATTCTAAAACACCTCAACATGTGTTTTAGTTTAGAAGTTTAACCGTATTCTGTAAACCTATCTGTAAACCTTTTCTCAATCTGAAGTCCAAACATTGTAAATCTAAACTGAAATTGTAAATGTAACTTTATATTAAATTGTTATGTATGAGGTCAAGCTGTATACAAGCAATGTATGGTTTTTGCCAACACTGGAAAACTTTATTTTCAGGTGTGCATGATTGCATTGTACAGTTTTTGTCTAGTATTTGTTTGTATAGCCTAAATGAGTATGAAGGTAAAATTTTGTAAATTTAGTTCAGAAACAAGCAAAAACATATTTTTGTCACAAATTGACACTTGTCAATGCATATTTATTCCAAAAATTAAATTCTTAAACATAAGTAAAGTCCAAAGACAAAACCATTAAATGTAAAACTGATTTATTAATCTGTAGTAAATGATACCGATAGCACAGCCTAATTAATTGTAGAGCTATTTCAGAGAATAAAAAAAATAACTGTACACAAGTGGAAAATAATCATAATCATAATGTGAGTCTATTTCGTGCAATATATCTGTGCAATAAAAGTGAAACTAGATGGCATGACACAATGTCATATTTGATGCTCATTAATATGTGAATAGTAAGCATTACTGTTAGCATTGCTATTACATACAACCTCACTAATTCTGTGTTGGTATAAGAAGCTAATCAGTAATTACTGATATTGCCTATAAAAACCTATTTATTTATTTAAAAACTAAGAATGCTTGTAGAACCGTTTAAATAAGGAACTAAGAATGCTTAAAATTTTAAGCAATATTAGTTTTCAAGCAATTATAAGCTTGGCACCAGAGATATTTTACTTCTTTAATTCACCATTATTGTTTTCTATGTTGTTCTTTTTTGTCAAATAAAACGACTTTTGTGTTGTTTGTCCCATAAAATGGCAAAAGAAGAAACAGATTATTCTTCACACATACATTTTAACAACCACATTACCAAACCACCTAACTACATCCGCACTCAGGCGAAAAGAAAGTAGTGACGGTGGAAAAGTCTGAAGCTGCTCTGGGACTCACTATCACTGACAACGGCGCCGGTTATGCTTTTGTAAAGCGAATCAGGGTATGTGGTTCGTTGGAGTTATATCCTCGTTTTTTTGATAAAATATATATATTATATATTTGTCTGTTTTTATTTTTGCAGTATCTTGGTTTGTATATTAATAGTAAACCTATGTAAACACCCAAACAAATATAATAGCCAACATATCTCTATAAAAACAGACCAGCAGACCAGATAACCCCATATAATTACTCCCAAAAGTTTTTTTTGCAGTAGCCTATTAGTTATGTGTGTTTTTTTAAAGGTTGTAGTATCTTATGCCCTTTATATTGTGTGGTATTAAATATTTGTCTTGTTTAATGAAATAACATCATTTCATTTTAATAATAGGCTTTTTTAAAGCCATTGTTATTTTAACTTATCCCAACCCCGGAATGTAGGCGTGGATTTCGCTTTATAAACAAAAATGGGGTGGGTGACATTATTAATTGCAAATAGTTTATAATATTTAAAAAGCAAACTCACATTACATCAAAATTGAATATTAAAATAATGTAGCATTTGATACTCATGGTAAAAGTGAAAAGATAAAAATTAGTTATATTTTTTGGTCAAAAACATAACGTTTAGTAGCCTTTTTGACAAAAATCAGGCAAATGTGTTTTTTAAGATTTATTAGCTATACTGTAGCAGGGTTGTACATAAAGATTTAATCTTTCACTCCGGGCCAAATGCATTAAT
>CH002406.1:326036-340490 GCA_000149265.1 Ciona savignyi | reverse complement strand
TCCAATGGTCCAGCTACAATAGAAGCAGCGGTATGTTGTGTTACTTGGGTATATCTATAGTAGACTGGGGATGGGAATTTGTCCCACCAAATTTTTTTTGTCCAAGACATTATCACAAGGTTTTTGTTTTAAGTGGCTATTTAGGTAAATTTACGGAAACACAATTAATTTCAACAAAGCTTTATTCAAGGGAAACTCAAAGTGGTTTATTACTTATTTTATTTTATTCATTACTAATTGATGTTAAGTCGTGTAAGAAGTGGTGCTTGTTAGGTTATTTAGTGTTTGAAGAACAAGAGTTGCTTGGTGCTGTAATTAAGCTAGAATTTAACTGAAAAAAACTAAAGGTTAACTGCCATAATTTATGTTATTAATTAATGCTCAAGGTGGATATTTAAATTCATATTCTCAAAACCCAAAACTGTTTTGCTTTTTATTGATAAATACATATTCCGCGTTCTTGTATTTTTAACTTTACGTAGTGGGGTTGGGTTAGGCATTAGTGGATTAGGATATGACTATCTTAAGAGGATATTCAGGTTTTATCTAAATGAATGGTTAAACAAGGTTGGAATGATATCACAATGGCTATGGTCAGATCATATGTTGTAGTAGGCATATTTATTAAATAACACCAGTTAACTGTAACATTTTGCTATTTTTGCTATGATAAATTATTACATTACATTAAATTAATATGGGCGGGTCCACAGTAGCTACCGGGACCAGGAATTTAGGCCATGGAAGGCCCATGATAAATTACGAAATAGCATTTGTATTATTTTTGGTGTATTTAGTGTATTACATTTACCATCTTTAAATAAACATAACCAAACCCAACCAACGTAATATTAGATTTAAGTTTCATAATTTTAGTGAGTAGTTTGCCTCCTTCCCTGCCCTATTTTCCTATATTGAGTGTCGCCCACAAGATACTTAGAGACATTTTAACCCAACCAACATAATATTGAAACCGCAGCCAACAGCAGCTGACGATAAAGCGGTTGGAAAGATTGAAGATCTGCTGGAAAACTTCATGGGGATAAGAGATGCAGATTTGTGTAAGTTTTTGTGTTTTAGTTTATTTTTTATACCTAAATTACATTTAAAAAGGATACCAAATTTATTTTTAAAAAAGGAGGCAGGATAAAACAACAAAACTAATTGAAAATAGTGGTGTGGGCATGTGGCCGTAAATTTTATATGAAGCAAAATCATAAGTAATGAAAGTAAAACCTTGTGTTATAGCATGACCTAGTACTGTGCTATGTTTTGTTAACTTAAACATTTGAAGATGTTCGGTTTGTGAATATTAGAGTGCTCACTAATTATATATTTTTTGTACTTAACTAATTTATTCATCATTAAGATTATGTATATCCTTATATGATTAGTAAGCATATTGTATTAATATCGGATTATTACACAGCTCTAAGATCTAGGCATATATGTAAGTCGTAATTCATGATTTTGAATTAAAGGCTATTAGTTTAATTCGTACATGCTGTTGTAATTCCGATAACAAGAAGATACACCTGTGTATGTTGAAGTAAAATATTTTTTGTGTCCTACTATTTTGTGGGGTTAATAACTAGAGGGATAAAATGAGTCAAAATAGACAGTTTTTAATGTTTATACTGTTTGAAACACACCGTAAAAACTCTAAAAATGTGACAGACCTAGCCTTCGAAACCCTTTATTTTTTATCCGGGATTAAACTTTTTTAACCCATAACCAATTCTTGTGTGGAGGTAAAATACGGAAGGTTAGGATTAGATATGTGTTGTTTTATTTTTGTGAATGGAAAAACGCATTGGCGTTATCACATGTGGAAACCTTAATGCTTCTCGCCAACTGTCAGATTAGTTACCGTAGCTATTGCAGTGTGTTTTGTATGTAAATACCTTACTAAGGACATAATCAACGAGATTGTGATATGTTTCGATCTAACAGCTTATTCACCAAACAATGATTCTGAAATTTAGTAGATTTCAACAGATGGCTCACAAATTTAATAATATAAATAATAAGCACACTTTTGTGCCAGCCAGACTGGGGGCATTCTATATTCTGTTATAACTTCTATCATATCCCGTATCGTATCTTCGTATCGTATCATATTATATATACTTCGTATCGTATCATACCCCACCTATGGAGATACACACATCATATGAATTCAAATTTCCACCCCCAGCTACCACAATATGGGAATGTGGGAAGAGCAAACCCAACCCAGACGAGTTCATCACAGCGTTGAACAACCAGCTCGGGGAGTTTGGTTTCCCACAGGAATTCATCTTCGATGTTTGGGGGGTCGTGCTTGACATGCGGTCGAATTTTTAAATTTTTTAAATCGATTTTCGTTTGTTTTTAGAATTCTCGCTTTCAATCGGCAATTGTGCAATTTATCATCATTATCATCACGATTCATATACATGCATAGCACACGTGCCATAATCCATATAAATATCAACGAAGCATTAATACTGGTGCATTAATATTCTCACTGTGGTGGAACTATCGAATTGTGTACTTAACGTGTAGCTTTTATATCCGCAAATCAGCTTATAGTCGTTAGCAATCGCCGCCTATCTATAGAAAATTCGATTTTCTTATAAAATTCGATTTTCTTATACAAAATTTGATTTTCTTGTTGATTGCGTGGATTTTTATATATCTGTATCCTATTTGAACTGACTGCGATTCTGGGGTGTATTCTTGGCCTTTATATAATTGTGTTATGTTTAAAAGCGCTCAACGTTCTATAGATAGAATTAAGGCTGTACATTAGTTAATGGTTAACTGGTTACCTCATTTATAGCCAATTGCCACAAACAACAGTGTTTATACCAAGCAAAAAAACAAGCAATTACTATTAAAACATACTGAAAACCTTTTAATCTAAAAACAACTCGTTGCTTTGAAAAAAACTAAGAAATTAAAAAACAACTCGTTGCTTTGAAAAAAAATAGAAATTGTTAACCACTTAACTGATTTTCGTGATCAGTGAACCATTATCAGAATGAATGACAATGCCAAACTTTTCTGAGAATATAATACATTTTCCGAATAATACCATTATGTATACATATATACTTGACCATCTATAATTGTGTTCTGTACTAAAATAGCCCAACATTCCGAATTGTAAACAAAATATTGACCTAATAATAAACTAGAATCTTTACATTATAACTATAAAGGCAGAAAATCCGTTTAAATCTTTCTCATATTGTATCTCTAATATTAACATTGTGCAAGTTTATATTTGACTGTCCAGAACCAAGGACTAATTAACTGTGTCTAAATTGCACAGATCTTCATTATATGTATAATTGTTCTAAATCACTGTTAAATTTGGTTGATTATTGCCCTTATTTAAGATACCGCTAATTCTGTACTTCTAATGTTTATAAAGTGTCTTATTCTGTAAAGCTGATTTGTGACCACATATAATGATAATACAATGTCACTGTCAATTTGTGTTGTTTTGGTCTTGTGCATTATTGAATTAATTCCTGGCCAGTATTGGGTTTAATTCTACCCAAAGGTAATGTGTCAACGAACAGCTGCTATTTAGTTGTGTTGTATGTGACCGTGAATGTAGCTTAATGTGACTTATAGTCAATGACCCCAAGTGGTATATTACAGAAGAGAATTAAATCCATGCTTAGATAGAACACTAGAAATTAAACTATTGGAACTGTTTATACTGCAGAATACAAGATCTTAAACCAGGTATTTCAACAACCACACTGCACACTTATAGGGCAGCAATGTCCAATCAAACTCATTATTAAAGCAAGGGGGAAGAGGATAGGCGGAAAACCGCACACTAAAATGAATATAAAGGCACTCAAGTTAATTTTAAACATCGGGTTGGAGTTAGGACTAAATCTGGGATTGAGATCAGTGTTTATAGCTTGGTTAAAATAAGTTTCCATAGTTTTAGTGAGCAGTTTCCCTCATTCCCTTAAGTGTTGCCCTTGCTATCCACCATTTCCACAATGACAAGATAAATAAAGCTACTGGAAGCGCGGTATGCGACTCGAGCAATCATCCAAAAGTCACCGACCACAAATTCGTGGCTGCGGTCAAACTTGGGGACCAAGGTGATGGGTGAAGGTCACCCCCACTGCTCGGTTTACTGCCAATTTACTTAATAGATTAGTATTTATTATTTCAACAATTTGCAGCTATACAACCCTGCAATAAATAACCACGACTACTGTGCAGACAGACAAATTTATTACGAACAAAATAAAGAACAGGGCAGTGATTCAAACGGAACTTTCAATGAAAAACGCTTCAATGCTTCAGCTGAAAATTCACTGTGGAAAGAATAAAGAATTTAGTTAAAGGACAGAATAGGATATTTATGCTTTATTCTTGCAAGTGAAAAAATCTGAGAGGTATGATGTACTTTTAAACTTTTTTTTGCTCAATTATAATGAAATGACTCAAGTAGTATAGAATTCAGTTTTAGCAGTGGCTGATAATTGACTTCCCAATTTCTAAAGTGGCCCACCAGCACATGCTAGTTGTTATATGTATATATGCACAAGAAATCCCACCAGACTATGCCATGTGTATGTATATAATATTACATTTATGTCCGTCCGGTTAGTCTGGCCGTTAAGTGCGACGCCTTTCCATCGAAAGGTTGCAGGTGCAAAACTGGTCGCTAGCTCTTCGGTTGTGTCCTTGGGCAAGGCACTTAACGGACATTGCCTAAACCAAGCAGAATAATAGATTCTACCAAATTAAAGAAACGCGTCTATTATACACAACACATTGTAATAGCTCCAGTAACCTTAAGGTAGGTGCGAGCTGATCTGACGATTTCCTGTGTGTTAACCCCCTTGGTTTTCTTATTACGGGGATAAACATAATCATATCCTATTCCTACCTTCGCTTCTGCACCATTGGCTGTCACAGGAGCCACATGATTCCCGTTCGAGTGGATAGTGGCCTCCACCTCCTGTTTCATCTTCTTCCCATTATCTGTCGGTGCTCCGTTACTCTCATCCTCTGGTGATGATCTCTGTGTGGGGAAGTCATTACTAACCAGACATCGGCGGAACCCAGTGGATGAATGGGGTCAACTGAAACAGTTAATAGCTACAATCATATTACACAACACACTGCAATATCTACAGTCACCCAACGTTGGGCAGGCGATCTTGGCGATTGTCTCTGTCAGAATGAACCATCGTGTAATAGCAAGGTAATACGACAGTTACGCATGTTAGAAATGACAGTTACAAGTGTTAGAACACTCCTTTACTTATACGGTAGGTAATCACAGAATTACTCTTTGTGATAATGGCCTTGCGTTTTCCCATTCCTAGAGATAAAAACCCAAAAGTCTATCCCATCCACATACCTTCCTTCTAACCAGATGTGAAATGTCGTTTGTGGCGAGGTTGGTTGCCACTGGCTTCTTCACTTCAATTGTCGTGGCTTCCTGTGAGCAAACAATGACTATTGTAGTGCAAGATAACAATGTGCGGGCGGGAAGGCTAAGCTTGGTGTAGAATTTCGAATTGCGAGTGCAGGATATGAAGCAAGTGAAAACAAACCCAACATAACTGAAGCTGGGCCGATTGGAGTAGAGTGAAGTACATAGAGTAATGAAAAATAATTTAAAATGGTAGTAAAACAACAGCTAACTAAAAGTTGTAATCATTAATAGATCACAAATCAAATAACTTGGGAAAATTTAAAAAATGAGAAAAGTGAAGCAAATAAAGAACAATGAAAAATAATTTAAAATGTCATTTAATCAATTTAAAAAGTGGAACTGATAAAATTTTAGCATTAAAAGATTACAAATCAAATAACTTATTGGAAAATGTTATAAATTTTAAAAATCTGTTGAGACTCACTGCGACACGCTTGCTTCCACCCTGGGTAAACGGGGAACCCCCCAATCTACCCTCCTGCCTCTTCATCATTATGACATCTTCGATCTGGTGATGTGGGGGTGGGGTTATTTACAGATTACAGAAAAGTGGCATTGTGTTTATATGGCTTGGAACCATGAAAATGTAGCTTGGATCGGTGACATCTTAGATATGGTGATTGGTTGGGCTTATTTACAGAGTCCTATTGTGTCTAGTTTAAAACGGTGAAAATTAGGTATTAACTAGCTTGAATCGGTGTGAAAACAAGGTAACTGACCTTGGAGTTGATATCGGGCAATAAATCTTTAATTTCGCCGATCTCTGCGCATTCTGTCATCGTTTCGCTCTGCTTCTCTGATTTCCGATCTTTATCGTCAATTTGTTCATTCAGGAGTTCTGGTAAAGGTTGTAATACAAGGCATAAACTAATGGGTTTAACAAACAATACAGTAACCATTACATTACATTAATATGGGCGGGTCCACAGAAGCTACCGGGACCAGGAATTTAGGCCATACATACAGTAACCATGCTCAGCACACTGCTATCTATGGGTGACAAGATATCGGGCTAATGGATATTGAGCAAAGGTCTAAACTGCTATCGGGGCCTAGCAGATATCATGCCAACAGGTACTGTGTACTTAGAACAGTGGTTCTTAAACTTGTTGGAGGTACCGAACCCCGCAAGTTTTATGTAGGCATTCTCCGAACCCTTCGTTGAAATTCAAAATATATCCTTTAAAAAACTTTAGCCTAAAGTGAACTTATCTTAATCTCCGCTGAACCCCTGATACTGACTCATTGAACCCCTGGGGTTTGATCAAACCCAGTTTAAGAACCACTGACTTAGAATATAGACCTTTTGTATAATAATATCAGGCAAATTTATTGCGTCTAGAAAATGTTCGCGTATAAAGCGAAATAATGGTATTCACACCTAGTATTTTAAACATAACAGAAACCCCCTTCCCAACAACGAATTAACAAAAAAACTACAAAAATTTAACCAATCGAATTTTAACTGCACTTTTATTTTTATATTTTAAACATTCCACAATACAAAATATGAATATAATAAACATGGCCATAGACTAACCATCCTAGCATTCAAGCATTAAAGCCACCCGTTTTAAATTATTCCACAAAACAATACACTTTTCAAGACTTACCCATCCTAGCGTCCAATACATTGAGGGAAGCAGTGTAATGTTCCAGTGCATTGTCGTAGCGCTTGTCGAATGTGTATGCAAGCCCCAGGTTATAGTGGGTCTCTGCAAGTCTGCGATCGGATTTCTCAAGTAGCTCCTGTCATTTAGGGTTTGGTTAAGAAACAGGGACAGAAAAAAGTTTGTGTTTTTGTATGAAATGGACAGTGTAGAATTTAGTCACTTAAAAACTGTAAAGTTATTAAACTACGGACTGAATCACTGCCCATCTTTTGACATCTATTTTGTTTAAGTTTATACCACGACTTGGTGTGGTGGTGGTTTGATCACACTTGCGGCAAGTTAACTGTATTTTTAGCGTTTTATCCGGTCTCCTTAACTTGAAATAATTGTTCTAACTAACTAAACTAGATTTTTCAGGCAGTACACAACCTTTGTGTGGAATACATGACAACAAACACAATACCGGGTTTATAAACTGGTTTTGTATCATGTATGTACTGTTTCCAAAATTCTATTTTAGATTCCAGAAAAATCACACAAAGTCAATCCCTTCCAAATCTTACCTTCTGAACCACAAGGCACTCAAGGAAATCCCCGATGGATTGGGAATAATTCTCGATTTCCAATCCAAGTTCACCAAGTTTGGAATGACATTGCGCAATTAACATCGAATTCTCCTCAGATTTTGGTTTCCTACGAACAACGAGTGTTATGTACATAGGAGGTGATCTTTCCAGTATCCAATACATTTTGGGGGCATTGCTTTTGCGTCAGTAAAATAAAAGCATTTCATTCTAGATTTTTACATGCAAAAACAAACATTTTATATCAGTTTCTATTATGATAAAGTCAGGTACAGGCCCACTGCCCAGTTTTGCTGGCTGTCATTTCACTCATTTAAATCACAAAAAAGGTCGCAGTGTAAACTAATGGGGTAAACAATAAGGAATCCATGATCAACACACTGCTCAGCTATCGCCAGTCTGGCAGGTAAGTGTGTCACCTTATAATCAAAGGTTGCAGGTGCGAAACTGGTCTCCAGCTAGTTGGTTCTGTCCTTTGACAAGGCACTTAACGAACATTGCCTGAAACCAGCAGATTAATGGGTTCTACTAAATTGAAGCAATGTTGGAATCATATACAACACACTGCAATAGCTCCGGTAACCCGACGATGGGCGCGAGGTGATCTGACGATTGCCCGTGTGTTAACCCCCTTGGTTTTCCCATTCATGGGGATAAACATGAATATCCTATCCCTTAGTTTCCAATCGATAAAAACAAGCCCCCTATCCTGGTACGAACTTCTTGTAAAGAACTTTGGCGAGTTCCAGCATCTCCCAAGCAAGTTGCATGTTGGGTACATCGTCAGGGTCTTCTATGTCTTCGGTGGTTTCACCCTCTTTCACCCCGCTGCTCGTGCTGGCTTCGTTGGGGTCGGAGGTCGAGGTGTCTGTGGACAAGCAGAACACATTATGATGTCATACTTGAAATTGGTGTTTAAATTGTTGGATGAAACAACTCAAACTGTAGAATGTTGTCAAAGCTGCATTGCCCTTTGATATGTTAAATAGAAAACCAAAATATGGAGAATGGACAAGCTCAATTTGTACACTTAACGATTGCAAGTCGACAATGCCATACATTATGTTAAAACAGCCAATTATTCAGATAATTTTTTGCCGCTATGCTCATTTAGCAAGAATGAATGACAAAATACACAGGAAATAACTTAATTGATGGTATTAAGACTACTATAAAAATATGCAACCTCATATTTCACAAGTGATTCACAAGTGAAAATGAAAATCTATATTTTGACCATTATACACCTCAATTTTTTTCCCTTCATATTGTTGCTAATTAATACTTCTCCATTAATATTAATGTGTAGGGACTTTTACTGTTATTATAAAATAACAGATCAAATATATAATTATCCAAGATATCGAGTAATAAAATGTCAGTCTTCATTTGAGCTGACATGGCAATAAAAGTATAAACTGCATGATATTTTGCATGTCAGTCTGTTTTTTACAAGAACATAGTACCAAACCCAGTTAAGGTATTTATTTTCGTTTTTTAAGTGTCAATTTGGTAAAAAAGTGATGATATGTGTTTAACGGGACTTCTGCCGTTTTTTTTTATTCAACATTTTAAATTAACCTTCGTGGTCACTATGATAAAGTCGTTCTAGCCTTAATGCTGTGTACCATGGCTTACTAACATTAACAAGATGTCCACCCACACAATCAAAACCTTAAAGTTTCACCTTTTTGTTCAACTTTGGTCTCATCCTTTTTTACTTCAGAATTTTCCTTCGTTTCTTTTTCAGTTTCAGCTGAATAAGAGTAATGGATGCCAAATTATTTATAATTGAGTTATTGAAGTATTTTGTGGTAAAATAATAATTATGTAATATCAACTAGCACCTTAACTGATCAACAAACAATAGTAGGCTTTGTGGAAATAAAATCTGAGCAATGAAGATACCTGGTTTCGATTCGGAGCATTCCATCTGCTCTTCCTTCTCCTCACTTTTTTCACTCTTCTCTTTCTCCTCTCCCTTGTCACTCTTTTCCTCTTTCTCCCCAATCTTCTCTTTCTCCTCACTTTTTTCCTCTTTCTCCTCTCCACTCTTCTCATTTTTCTCTTTCTCCTCCTCTCCCTCTTTCTTCTCACTCTCATCCTGCGTATCTTCATCCTCTGTCGCCATGGCGGCTTCTACTTCGTTTCGAAGCTCGTTACGGACTTCTTCCGGCAAATTCTTGGTTTTCTCAAATTGCTGCCCTTCCCCTTCCGATTCTGAAGACGCTTCTTCGACTTGGGGAACTGAATTTATGTTGCATGACTTAAAATATTGATTACCAATATACCATCAGTGATATTATCTAAGCCAATAGGCATACAATGCATTCTAAAAGCAATTTTAAAGGTGCTTGTCAAAGCGACTGGCTTGGGCCTTGATAGCTCAGTGATCAGTTTCAGAGAGTTTTAATTGGACATTTTCTGGCCATGTGTTAAAGGAGATACTGTACTACACACAAGAAAGCACTCAGCCCAAATATAAGTAGTAGACATTAAGTGGGTTTGAAGAACTAAACAGTTAAATATTAAATGGTATAGATGACATTTAAGGCCCACATACCCGAAAACAATGTTCTGAACATAAAAATATCTCAAATCTTATTTATTAAGATGATTAGGATAATTATTTATCGTCTAATAATAGAATAGAACATTTGTCTTGCATTTTATTTTATGACAAACATTTTTTTATTTTCCTTACCTCCTTTCAAAGCGTTACCCAGGACGCCATTTTCTACCCGTGCCAACTCCAGTAACGCTTTCCCGTAGTAATAGTATGACTCGGCGCATTCATGTGACATTTCCCCAAATCGCTCCGACCTGAAAAAAAATTTTGGATTTATGGATGGATGTAAACTTGACGATTATTACATGTTTGTCTTGGCAAAGTGATATTTTTATATTTTGGAAAAATGCAACAAAAGACTTATGACGCGCATTACACCCTAATATTCTTATTTATTCGTACACGTATTTACAACAGTCTTACACCCATGTAGAAAATTATTCATATTTTCAGCCTTGGTAAAGTGAGATTTTTATATAATGGAAAGATGCAACAAAATATAAGGAAGTGCAGCAGGACTTGCTGATAAGTAATTGCTGAAGCAGACTAACATTGGGGTTATTTTAAAAGCTTTCAGTATTTTTAAATATAATACACTTTACACCCGATTATTCTCATTATTTAGTTCACTTACTCACAATGCAGTCTTACATCCATGGTGTCTATGGCTAAGCCTGAGTTACATTAAATTAAAAACTAACAAATATTGAAGTGATTTGATAATGAAAGTTCCATTTTACACATTTATCTTAATAAATACACCAGTGGGCTACCACTACACAACTTGTTATGAGTTAAAAAAATTGCAGACTCACTGTAATGCAGATGTGGCTTGGAAACAGGCGACTGCTTCAGGGAAATCCCCACATAAGAGATTCTTCTTGCCATTGGCGAGATTGATTGAATATTCAGACTCCAATTCCTGGTCACTGGGGATGTTGTAAGGAATTGTAGAGCTTCTATATTTAAGCTTGTGTTGTGGACAGTGGCGTACCTAGCCGGAGGGACAACGTAGACACTGTCTACCCAAGATTTTGGGACGATCAAAAAAAAAACAAATCAAAAAAATAAAGATTTTGTCGCGATATTAATTTCTACGTAATTCTAATTACGCGATTCATCTTTAAAATATTCAAAGGGTTTAACAAAGCGATATTTTGTCGCTCCCTTCGAATTACAGCTTAAATCGCATTCCAAATATAAAAATATTGCTTTGCTTGCAAAATGACACGTTGCGTCTTTTTGGCCACGTGGTTAAGGAACCATTTAACTATTACGTAATCATAGACTGTTTCGTTGTCATGCAAACGGGAATCGTGTTTCTCAATGTTCTATTATTATCACCGATTACATTTACGGAGATTGTAATCAGTCGTTTGCACCACGGACATTAAGACCACGCGTCAGCCAGTATCTTACTTGCAGCACGAAGATAGTAGATGTTAAGGTGTTTTCACGTCAAACGATTTGTTCTAATGATATTTTTTTGCGTCATTCTAATTTGATTAAAAACACACAACAGAGCGTTATAACAATGTCATTCGTCAGAATACCACATGTCACAGTCCGGTGATATATGAAACTACGGAAATACGAATATCAATACGAAAAGTAATTAAAAATGGATGGTAAACCGCGGCGCCATTGGGGTGGGTTATACCGATTACGACTGTGTTATAACATAGTAACACATATTGCAGACTCAGTGCTAATCGCGCAATATAGCTAAAATATACGACATTTCATTGTAGAGCATTTTTTGTAAACTAAACTATAGGGATGCACAATATAGGATACTTGGGTATTCTAGAATATTCTAGAATAATATATTTCGAATCTAGAATTTCGAATCCTATTCTAGAATGTTTTACTGTTTATTTAAATTTGCTATGATGTGCAAATATTTTCTCATTTAAAAAAATAAATACTGGGCAGTATATAATTATTAATTAAGTGTAAAGAACTAGGAATATGTCTTTGTACAGTGTTGAGAAAAATTAAGGACTTAATCAACATTCCCCCATAACTTAAGTTTTCATTGAAAAGTATATTAAATTAATTACTATAAATTCAACAAAAATAATAACTAAGTATTTTAGATTTTATTTTTTGTGCTAATTAAAAACATAGTTGTTAAAGTGGAATAAATATTTCCAAAAAAAAGCCTGTCAAGTCTTCAAATAACTTTCTAATAATTGCGTCATATTTAAAGGTGCAATAAACCACGAGATTAGCGTGGGTACAGTGACCTACTTTCTTTGTGTGTGCGCGCGCTTTAAGCGCGTCGTATGGGATGCAAAAGATAACGAATCGTGCTTATCTATTGTCGCACGCATGCTGAGACGTTGTGCTGACGTTCGCATAATTGAAGGAACGATTTTTGTTGAGCGATGAATCGCAACCGCGATTTTACGTTTTTAATTTCGAATCCTAACTATTCTTATTGAATTGCTTATAAAGATTCGAATCCCTAGAGATTCGAATCTCAAAGATTCGAAATTCTATATTGTGCATCCCTAACTAAACAAAATGGCGTTTAGTCCAGATGTCAATCAAAGCTCCGAGAGCCTGTAGGAAACCGCAACTCGTGGTGGTCTTTATTCCTTTGATGGGGGGAGGTTATCGCGCTCGCTCTCTCCAGGTGCAGTTGTCTGCGTGGTTCACTCGGAGATTTGACTGACATTTGGACGAAACAGTATTTCATATAATGATTTATTTAATTTACAAAATGGATAGTGGGTGATCATTTTAATAATAAACAACTTTTAGTGAAGGATTTTTATTATAGCGCGCATTACCAGAATCTTTTTTCATTGGGTAATGCGAACTTTAATTTATATAAAATAGTAGTATTATTATACCGGTACGTAGCGCAACTTAAAAAATTAGACATATATATAACATATTTATATCCATTTAATAATGATAGTAACATTTTAGGACATTTCTTTCTAATATAACTATATTGTTACATCACAATTAAATGCACATCAACACACGTTGACGGTCACTCAATAATCTTAAACATTGTCTTTAAAAGCGCTTTTTTGTGTGTGCCTTGCCGCGCGCATTTACTGCACTTAGCGATTTCGCTGACAATGATATGTGTTATAAAATACATGAACTTCCAGTAAATTAAGACACAGCATGTCTCATTTCTCTTCTGGCAAGTAACATAGTTTGGTTAAATACGTAATTAGGTGGTAATTCCAAGCAATAGTTATCTAGAAAAAAACATCTGCTTTAGCTTTGCGTCATTAGTAATTACAGCGGTTTTCTGCTGTATATGCAGGAAAAATAGCGAAAAATTTTTTTTTCGGTGCTCGCTTCGCTCGCGGTTGTCTACCCGATTACAGAATCCTGGGTACGCCACTGGTTGTGGAGCATGTTAATTTTTAATCTTTTTTTAAACTGTTTCTGTCCTTATTTGACCTTTAGTCGGGCAACACTAAGAGGGAAAGAGGGAAGAAGGGAAACTGCTCACTAAAACTACGGAAACTAATTTAAACCCTACCCTGAACACTAACCTAAACCCCAGAACTAACCGTAACTCCAACTTTTGTTTAAAACTAACTCTAATTCCCTAATCTTCATTTTAGTGTGCAGTTTCCCCCTTTTTAGTTTTCTCCCCTTTAGTTTTCTTCCCTTTCAGCACTGCCATTATTGGTGTGTGCAGACTCATTTCAGTTTTATTTCAATTTGTCTTTAATTCCAGTTTATTTAAAGAAAAATAAAACATCCAAGTTAGTATAGTATTTTAGGGCTATTAGACGCACCTAGAATTAATTGCTTTGCATTGGTTTTCGATATGTAAGCATGTCTCTTGACAAGGAGCATATTAAGGACAACAGGAACTAAAGGGAAGGGAAAGCGTAGGGAGGGAAGAAAGAACATTGCAAACTAAAATGGAGGATTGGCGCATTAGAGTTAGTTTTAAACATGGGGTTGGAGTTAAAAGTTAGTTCTGGGGTGAGGATTAGTGTTTAGGGCAGTGTTTAAATTAGTTTTCTTAATTTTAGTGAGCACTCCTTCTCTCCTTTTCTCTTTCCCTCCTTTTAGTTTTATCCGTGATACAACCAATATTCACATTATATGATTATGAGGAGCAAGAGAGATAAATAATGCCTGGGGAAAACCCAAACCGGCACCCTGATTTTTCTCTGCTGGGTGGCGCTATTTATTTTTTTGAAATTATCTGGGGAGTGACTATTTTCAAGTGTT
>CH002406.1:292773-325247 GCA_000149265.1 Ciona savignyi | reverse complement strand
TGACAGCTTACTTTAAGCGCGGTCATTAAGGCCTGCACGATCCCTGGACCTAAGCTGAATGCTGAGGTATACAGGTCTCGTATTTAAATGACTTTAGAATAATAAGTCTTAGCAATTTATATCATAAATCATAAAAGTGAAGACAGAACAAGAAAACTATAACAGAATGCATTAAACTGTAACTGCCAGCAATTTATAGAAATAAACCAGCCATCAAGCAAAGGCTAGACTATGCGGTGGGAAAAGCCTATTTCTTTCATGGTTTACCTTGGCTGTTTGTATAATGTTTTGCTGTTGTGTATGTGGTGCATTTAATGTCTGCTGTTATTGAAACTGAGCATTAGCCTACTGGTTGAGAATACCACTTATTGCATAAACCAGTTAATCCACAGTTGAGTAGCTGATGTGTAGTCTGACAATAAGTACACAGCAAGCACTCAGATACGTAAGTGAAAAATATATATAATAGATCTCTACTTAACTACCCAAATAAGTTAATAAGAATATACCACTTTTCCAATTTAGTTCTTTTTATTAGATATTGTAAAATGCCCAAAGTTAAAGCCACTGAGAAGGAAGGAAGAGTGATTGGAGCATATTGTTTTGCTCCGGGATGTACAAATTCCTATTACAGCACTCGAAATTCCAATCCACCTGTGCTCTTCCATCGATTTCCTCACAACGACAAAAAACGGATGAAGCAATGGATACAACAATGCAAGCGTTCTAAACTACCTCGAAAAAGAACCGCAGTGTGTAGTGCACATATTTGTGACAAGGATTATCATAGTAAAATTGTATTTGACTCCAATGGAGTGGCCAAGATGATGAAAACAAACCGCTTGGTGAAAAATACAGTTCCAACAATTTTTAATTTTTCTGATTATGATTTTAAACATAGTGATCAACCCAGTACATCAAGTGCAACTTCAAGAACTTCTTTATCCAAGTAGATAATTGAAAAATAAGGGCTTTTAGTAGTGCAAGTCCAGTGTGGTGTTATTTTGTGTACAAATGCATGTACATTCATGCAGCATAAACATTCTTGCGGTGTGTCCATAAGAATACAGTTTTTGCAACGGCACCAAGTCATGTCAATAGGTAATGTTTCTAAATAAACATTTTCTTCTATAGGGCTTGCATCTTCAAAGATACTTTCAGACGTTTTCCTTGGTTCAACCGCACATGTGTGAATTTGTGTTATTTTATTGTGTACAATAAAATTTCTTTCATCCATGCCAGAATGCTGAAAACTGTCATCCATTTTAGTGTTACAACATTAACTTAAATTTACTCTAGAAATGAAGAAAACAAAAGAAATTAGTTACAACTTGCATATGTATACCAAATCCATATACATATGCATATGCATATGCAACATATGCACTCTCAGTTTGTAGCCTAGGGATTGATAATAACATTGCTAGTCTATATTGCAGATTATAGCTATATATTGAAAAGCAACAATCATGAAAGAAATAGGCTGTTCCCACCGCATAGTCTGATCTTTGATTGATGGCTGGTTTATTTCTATAAATTGCTGGCAGTTACAGTTTACTGCCTCCTGTTCTAGTTTTCTTGTTCTGTCTTCACTTCTATGATTTATGATATAAATTGCTAAGACTTATTATTCTAAAGTCATTTAAATACGAGACCTGTATACCTCAGCATGCAGCTTAGGTCCAGGATCGTGCAGGCCTGAATGAGCGCGCTTTAGGTAAGCTGTCACGCGCGTACATATGGTTCAGTTAGGCTATATGACAAGTGTTATGCTAAGTCTCCATAAAACAAACAAAAATACAACGCTCCTGCAGGCGCTTCTGTTACTAATTCACCTCTAAACTGGCACATGATTGTGTACAATGCATATAGGCACGAAATCTCAACAACGTCAATGACGTAATACGGGAAATCCCCTAACATAAAATAAAATGCATATTTGCTCATAACTCTTTAACAAAAAAATATTGGAAGAAACTGATTTGATTTTTGAAATCAGCGTAGTTTTTTGCATTTATTAAGATATTCTTAAAATTGACTTCAGTTCCCCTTTAAAATTAGTGTCCGTAATTTTAGTTAGTAGTTCCCCTCCTCCCCGCTTTAGTACAGCTGATAAATAGCGCCATCCAGCAAAAAAAATCAGACTACCGTTCTGTCTCTAGACGCATGTGATAAAAATTTACTTGTTATGTAATAAATGTATGCAACAAGAAAGAGTCCAGTTAATTTTGCAGTTAGTGGTTGCTTTTATCAGTGTTTATTAAGAAAATTTGTTTATAAAACAATTAGTTTTGATAGAAGGCAATAAATCATAAGGCAATACCTGATCCATACATTAGGTGCATGATATATTTTTGAGAAAAATTAAATTTATCCGTAAAATGCAGTTAATAAAAGTAAACACAAATACAAGAAGAAACTTTCACTTTAACACACTAACAAGATGTTATGGTCATGCTTTTTGAAATATATGTTAAACGAAGGTTATGATGCAGGCTAAACTTGAAAAATATAATTTACAACACCAGCATAAGTGTTCAACCAAAGAAAACTAACCTTGGGGTTGTTTCGGTGTTTTCTTTTTCGGCTTTTGCTGGGTCGACTACCATTTTGATTCTTTGTTTAAAACGGGAAGTATTACTAAACTGAAAATCCTACAACATAAACTTAAACAAAACGGTTAAGTTTCACGCACGAAATGGCTCACACAATTTACAACCAAACACGTGAACAATCAAAAGTTCCACGTAGACAGAAGAGGTCAAAGAAACTGATCAGGAATGCAACCAGCGGATCCAAACGCACAAATAATCATTTCGCGGCAAAATGTACAAATTTCCACCGCTTAAACGCTTCATTGCTTTCATAGATACCTTACTGCTTGCGCCAAAAAAATAGCCTGATTAAGAAGCATGATTTAATTTTTTTATTTTTATAGTCAATTGAATAACAACATTGGTGCTAATTTTTACAATAGAATTCGTTCCACCATCACGGACAGTCTGTGAGCTCAATAAAATTGTGCATTGGTAAATCTACTGTAGATATAAGCCCTTTGTCAGACACGTAATCGTCAGAAGTCTTTCAACGGTGGATATGTTAGAATTTCAATGTTCCAATTAAAATGTTCTTTAAAATTCATAATGCTTAACATAAATACGGAATTATTTAAAATTTTGGACGAAGTGCTTATCTAGTTAGATGCCGAACTTGTGGGCCGCTGTAAAATTAAAGTATAGAAACAAATGACTCCAATCATCAGTGTAGGGCGTAGGCTATCTATCTGTTACCCTGTGTAAATACGTGAAGAATTTTGTAACCTGTGTAAATACGTGAAGAATTGAACCTAGTGAGCTTAGTGGGTTACTGTGTCCCCCTTCGGGCGAAGGGTCGCTTTCTGGTGGGTTGTGTCCTTGAGCAAGGCATGTAAAGAACATTACCTGGTCTCATCGAGCTGATCTGACGATTGCCCGTGTGTCCCATTCACGGGGACAAACATGAATATCCTATCTTATCCCATTAGCGCCAGTAACCCTACAGTGGACGCGAGGTAATTAGACGATTAGTCGTCTAATAACGCCAACCTTCCTCTTCTCAATCAGGGATATAATTATAAAAAAACTGTGTTATCTATTCGAACCACAATATTTTTTCTGACAGATTTTATTAAAGAATGTGACAAAAAAGTTTGTTAAGATAACGATATACAAGTATATGAAATGGTGTTAGTCTACTTTCTGTACAAAATCATATTTTTATTTTAAAGCAAAGTGTGTTGTTAAGAATAAATTTTGCGCAAGTAAATTTAAATTATTTACAAATCAGAAAAGGTTAAATGTCCAAAAATGATTTTACGTCTATGGTCCCATACATTATTCTTTTTTTTTGCATAGCAGATACTGTTATTACTTTTTCGCTTTGTTGTATTATTCCACGATGCGCATTTAAATACACTTATTTTTAAAATTCTATAGATTCAGTTATTTTTTACAAAATAATTAAATAAGGCCGTATGAGCTCTACACGAATTGCAACCGTTTTGTCAATAACTTTGCAAAAATTAGTTCTGCGAAGTAAAAGGAGTCTTTTTCTAAAGTTCATCCAAAACCAAATTGCTTGAAGTCAAACATATTCTGTTTTCGTTTCTTTAATTACTTTGCTGTAAAGAAAAACAATTGTCATTAAACTAGCGTTAAACACTTTTATAACGCACTTTTAACACAATTAAACTAGTGTTAAAAACTCTTTTAACGCTTTTTTAACACAATTAAACTAGTGTTAAAAACTCTTTTAACGCTTTTTTACCACAATTAAACTAGTGTTAAAACTTTTTTAACACACTTTTAACACAATTAAACTAGTGTTAACAACTTTTAAAACACTTTTAAAAACACGACGATTACCCGTGTGTTAACCCCCTTGGTTTTCCCATTCACGGGGATAAAGATGAATATCCTATCCTACCCTATATCCTATGTATAATCATAGTACGTATTATGGACTTTTGTATCCATCTATGGTAGAAGCATTTTCCCACCTTGGCTGGTAAGAGTATGGATACGAGATTTTGTCTTCGTCGTCCTTATCTCGTTTACACGACCCGCATATTAATATCAATCCGGATATCAAAGCTGTGAAAAGAACAATTAAAGCATATGACGTTGTTCATAAGATGAGCGTACTTTTTCAAGATTTTGGCTGAACCGTTGCAATTACTTCACCTAGATCTATTTTTGATTAAAAAGCAATATAAACAATATGTTTGAAGAAAGAGACTTATATTTAGCATACCTTTCGGCTACAATACTTTTGCCAACTTTGTTGCGATTTTTAATTTATTTTAGAATTAGATCTCTTTTATTGCTACATATATTTACAACACGATTGATTTACCAGTACTAAGGTAATGTTTGTTTTATGTAGTCTGGTGCTAAGAGTACAAGACGGCAGTTGGTAATTATCGGATTTTTACGGCCACGATAATATGTACAGTCGACTCACTAATAGCTCCGCACACCCATCCGATATAAAGGCAAGAACCGAACTCATATTTGAAGTTTGAATTTTTATACATAGGGTCATAGAATTGCTGCTGTACGTTGACTGCGAACCATATGGTGCTTACTAGTGTACAGGTGCCTGGAACATATGTTAATGTTGTTCTGCGTGTTAGAATGCGGAAAATGATTGAACTCGTGCGCAATTGTGATGCAGACATGGGAAGGTGTGAAATTATGACATCATTCGATTAGCAAACCACACCCATGCGCAAGGTGTCGCTGTAGAGCACACAGCCCATTGGAAAACGGGTGATTATGAAAGAAAGTGAGGGTAAATAGAATCCATAGGTTTTTAAATCGAAATATTTGCCGTTTATTTGAAGTGTTTTTATTTACGTTTTATAACTTTAAGTTTAATGTTTTTAAATACGCTTTCGAAATGTTTTTGCTATTTTTTCAGGTAAATTTTATTACTTGTAGTGAATTGTATTAAAATACATTTCTAAAAGTTTTAGCATCGTTTGGTCCTGAACTATTATCGCAGCATTTCCTGCCGCCGTATGCATATTGTGTCTTTATGCTGCGAAAATACATCCGAGCCCATTCGAATGGGCCTACCATCTCACTCCCCATCTCCCGTTACTTACCCAAGGCCGTCGACACCCAGCCCATGTAGAGGCATGAGCCGAACTCGTATTTAAACTCTTTCTCCTGGTAGAACGGACTGAAGTACTCGTAAGTGACCCTCCATGCATACCACGACACTGCAGCCCCACACATCACTCCTGCAGCATGCATATAAGGAACGCATGCAAAACTTGGAATTACAATAACTCAAAACGAACTCATAAAACCAAATTTCGGTGTGCGTAAGGGTCATGGCAGTATTAGTTTTAAAAATAGCACCGTGTTCTTATTGGAATTGTTATCCTATGGTTATGGGTTCGAGGTTTAATACAGTCACTAGGTCATGCATAGTGTCTTGTGAGCACTCATGATACTAATTTAAGGTGTTGTACACACTGTAATATATTTGGCAACACAAATGTGGGCACCATATAAAATAACCATACAGTCCGGCAGCCCAACACAAGTAATAACCATGTACACCCTGTAATATCTACGTCGGCCTGACTGTGGGTACGTGATGCCTTGCTATCCGTCAATACAAACTGGCTTACCACCAATAATAAACAAACCCAGCGACATATTAAACCAACACTGCCATGCCTTATCAAATGTGGAGATTGGACATGCATTTGTGATGTCACACTGCTGACCGGACAGTATAAACAAAACAGCAGAGGCCACTCCAATATACGACTTGGCTTTAACGTCATTCTTAACCGCAGTTGTACATCGTAAACTAATCATGCCAATAACAGTGCCAAATAGAGAGGTAAGCACGGCTACGATCATGAGAGCTCTCTGGGCTTGCAAAGTCGCTGTAAGATGTGTTAATACAGGGATAATTGGATATACAATAAGACAATGCATATATACATATCAGATTTGACATGAAATGCCCAAATAATCTGCTATGTAGATCTAATTACTATAAAGATAAAACCAGATCTGGAGTAGGGCCGGAAAGTGCAATTTTTCATGAATCGTTACGGTTAACAAAGTGACGCAAAATCTCTACATTCGTAGTGAATTATGCGTCTTTCTGTTATGACGAAAAAATCAGTACTTTCTGACCCTGCTAGAAACCTAGGTAATATAATAACTAACCAGCTATCGCATATAACACGCCAGCTACAAAGGCGACTACGTTCTTAGGCTTGCTGTTGGTTTCCAGCAGGCTGGAGCAGTCGAGGGATAGGAACGAGCAGAGCATAGCAAAGAACGAAGCGATGGACGCGATACACATCATTGCTCGCATGGCCTGGATGTCCGCTATATATTGTGGTGATTAGAATTGTTGTCAGGACCTTAAGCGCATGTGGTTTTCTCGCCTCTCGGGTTAATCTGCGCGAATCGTGACGAATTTGATTTCTCGTTTCTCGGGTTAAATATCGGCGAGAATCGTGACGAATTTTATAAGAAACAGACCGCCATCGCAAAGCGTATAATCTGAATTCGAAAAGTTACGTAGGTTACTTTTTAAGGATGATTAACCCGAATGCGCAATGGTCTAGTGGTATTGGGTTCGAATCGTAGCGAAGACAACGTCGTTTAAGTCAACCGGCATGAGACCGATTTAAGAGCGTTTTATAACGTGATTATCGGCTCGCATAAATTGATTGCGAAGTTGTAAGATATATGACCATGTGTTTAAGTCGTGACATTTAATCCTGGTGGTTAAACTATATAAAGTTCCCTGTTCTAAAACTAAAAGGTCCGGTAACTTGTGGGTGGTTTTTACTGCCAATAAAGCGCTAATACAGGGGTGGGAGCTAGCACGGAAAGATCCAGTATGCCGTGTTGTACATGCATTGGACGCTGTCAAGCCCAAACAAAAGGAAACGATTAACGGCGACTAATTTTGAACCTTTTAGCTCATAGTTTAGAATCCACATGGCTGACGCCTGTCGACTGACGGCTAGCGGCTAACGGCTGACGGCTGACGAACGACACTCTAACCAACTAAGCATCCTTGTCCAAACGATAATCGTCTCATACTGTGGTACCGTACCCCAACACTCACACACTTACACGATGAGTAAATTGCCACTTTGCCATAGTTGTCGCATAAAAAGATTCCCCACTTTGGACTAAAGCATCGCCACCATATACCAGCAAAGTTAGCCAAACGACCGATCAATGGGTCTGACGCTTGCCAAGCACTGTGTTTCCAATCGGGGATCGCCGTGATCAAGATAAGTACAAGATGGACCATAGCTTGCAGACAGAAACAACAGCTGTTTAAGTAACGGACTGCATACATCTTGACAAAACTATTTAGACATGCTCGACTAAAACAAAAATAGGATATTATAATCAATTGTCAAAAAAACAAGTCCGTATAACAATTGGCAATACTAACAAATTTGTACTTTCTTGTGTGCGTGGATTCTAAACTATAATCAGTATATACATTTTGAGCTAAGGAGGTCGTGAGTTTGGAACCTTGCATACTAAACTAAGATACAGCAGCTGATCTAACGATTTTGGGTTCGAAACCAAAACCTCGGAAAAATAAAACGAATCCAACATTTGAAACAGAAATCCTAATTAGCATTTACAACTTTCGAGCAGATTCTGCAGCTAATCTAAGGAATCTGGGTTCGAAACCAGATCTTCTGAGAAAAAAAAACGAATCCCAAAACTTGAAATTCAAATTCAAAATAAAGATTACAAATTTTGAGCGAACAACTTGACTGGTAAAACGTTCAAATCAACTGAGAACACATATAGCAAGTTACATGAAGCCCGAGCTTAACAACGGGACGACACCTTGGTTTCCCGGAGAAGAAGAAATCCAATATTGCGTTGCCCACATCGAGGTTTACGACATCAAATTATTTGCAAACAACACATTTATGCGTGAATCTCTTAACTCGACTTTTCGCATACAAATATAAAGATGTCTGGTTACTAATGTTAGATCTTACGCCTTGACTGAGTGCACAAGGTGTATTACGCTCTGTTAATAAACGTTTTAGCTTTCTTCTCAGAACGATATAAATGAGATATAATTATACAAATAATAGGATGCCGAGTTACTTTAAATAAATCTCACTCCTCGACTGAGTGCACGAGGTGTATTACGTTCCGTTGATGAAAGTGTTAGCTTTCTACTCAGGAGAATATTAATAAAATGAAAAAAGCAATAAACATTGCAACGATCCCGGTAACTGTACTACGAACATATTTTGTTTATGATATCATTGGATGAAATCTAGCCCGAACTTTGTGCATAGAGCCTGAATGTATCAAGCACCATAACACCACGCGTTTCAGGCTACTCGACTGCGAGTACGAGGTAATACTACGCGAGAAATTCCGGGTTTGCACAAACAAATTGCATTAAAAGAATCACCAAAAGCAATAGCTCGTCTAGTAACTCGACTGTTGACACATGGTATCTTATGTCAAGTCCAAAATCCGCATTGCCTACGTCAACCAATTAGACTTCGTGTACTTTTCTCCCTGCATTGGCATTAAGTTATGAAAAAACGTGTTTGTAAAGCCAACGGCTCCTGCTAGTTGACTGTGTTACCACAGTCTGTTTGTTAATCTTACAATTTATATTTCCCGCCCACAAAAACCAACGGTAGGCCTATATAAATCTAAGTGTTTGAAATTGCTTTTTATTTTAATTATTGACAGGCAAACATTGTTAAACGGTATTAAGTGCTTTTAATCCTGCATTAAATAAACACTGTAAATCAGTGCTTCTCAAATGGTGCGCCGCGGCGCACTGGTGCGCCACATGGTTTTGCTAGGTGCGCCACACTTGCAATTCGTAAATTTACGACAGAGTGTGGATAGATCATAAACTATTAAATGGTTAGTGTCTAGTTCGTTCTTTTCCATTGTAACGTAAGTTCTACATTAAGTAATTTCGGTATATGAAAGTTCGGTGATGAAATTAGTTTAATTTTACTTTTAATTATCCACATTTTCCTAAAATGTTAAGTTTTTAGCATATGGTTTTGACTCTACGTGCAAAGTGCGCCCGTTCGTTTCTTAATTGGTCTCGGGTGCGCCACGAGGCCAAAAAGATCGAGAACCACTGCTGTAAATTATGCAAGGAGCTTTATTAAACAGGTAAACGTGCCCATAGTCTAGTTATCGAAGGTATACAGCGTACTGAATGATATATTTCTACAGTAAATATTTCGTTTTTATGTTTAAACCGCGCTTTAGTCCACACTTTTATCTATTGCTGTATTATTATCAATCTTGGTATATTATTTAACTTGCAATTTATATTGCTCTAACTAATTCATAAGATTGAGCCAAAATTTGTTTTTATCACCTGGTGATTTTTCAGTGATGTGTTTATCGACTGCAGTTTAGTCGTGTATTCATTATTTCTTTTATAATTAATACCTATTGTTATCCTAACCGTGACGAAAAATGCAAATAAATTAACTTGGGCTAACCTACCGGTTTGACTTAGCAACGGCTTCCCGTAGTTGTCGCATTTAAACGCCCCCTGTTTTGGGCTGATACATCGTAGAAAAACTCCATTAAAGCGTTTGACACGACCCATAAGGTTTTCCTCCAATTGCCAAACACTATGGCACCAGTCGGGAAAGATAAGCACGTACAGTTTAAGATAGAACACCATCCACATAAAACACAAGGAGCATACTGCTGAACTCTTTAATCCATGGGTGTTTTTCTTCTCAATATTTGCACATGCCATTTTCAAGTACAGTTTTAGGTTCAAATTTTGTGCTAAAAACAAATCCACAACACTATAAGAACAATCACAACATTTTAATTAGGCGATTAAGATTTGTTTTTAAAACCAATAGTTCATTTACTGATAAGAAAACATCATTAAAAAGTAAATAAACCAATTTTCCTTCACTATTTTGATGTGGTAGAAGCACAAAACAATTACAAAACATTTTCTATTCGATTTAGATCATCATTTCAAGCTAAAAAACTGTCTGCTTGTTATGTTTACAAATGAATTTCATACCATAAGTTTTAACTTGCTACCTATAACTAATTATTTATATATTACAAAAAATATTTAAAACGCTAAAATTAGGAAAATTAAGAAACAAACGATGCAGAACAATGTTAATATAGTTTTATGATAAATATTGTGGAAGGAACTGCTAAACGAATTAATGTCTTTTACACTAAATTAACCAATAGCCTACCTTCCACTCATTAACCAAATTGTAGGGACTTATTACACTAGATTTTTTTAATAAATTATGATCAAATGAAGTTCACATAGCTCATCTTTTGAACCAAATTCTATGAAAAATCCAATACCTAGTTTTAGCAATACAAAATCAATCTTATCGCTTTAACTCTTTCAAAGCTAGGTAGCCATTAGCTTTCAGCACATTTGAACACAAACCATGGAATTAGCAGCAGGGCATATGTAGCAACAAGGTAGACTAGGTTGCTGGGTAACAATAGATGCCCACAAGATTATCTCAGTTACAGATGGCGCAATGGATACAAATGGCGCAATGGGTAGAACCATTTTATTTTCAAATGTACGTGGCCACATAGGCAATCTTTCTGATAACCTGTAGGATTATATGTTCTTGCTTATGTGTACTTATATCATAGCGTTTTAAACAACCCATTTAAGTTGATCTTAATAACTAACCGTCGTCTAAACATATGGGTGCTTTTTTATGCTTGAATTGCTTGTAATATGACCAAACTATCCTAAAATGCGTTAAAATAAACGCAATGACACAGCAAAAATGTACAAGTGGATCGCGCAACCCTATGTAACTGTGTGTCAAGTGTTTTTTACCTAATACCCTGTTCGTGGTTTTGTGGTGGTTGTTACGTTTGCAGTGTCCTTTGCTTGTACGCCTGCGTCACATGGTATAATTGACCTTGTAAACATCGTGTAATGTTTTGACCGACTGTATTTTTTTCTATTTTTTACCATAACTTTTTTTACCGACTGTATTTTTTCTATTTTTTTACCTTAATTTTTTTTACCGAATCTAATTTTTCTTGTTTATACCATCCTATTTTTAACCGATCGTTTTTTTCTATTGTTTACAAGCACGATAGGTTTCGAAGCCTATTACCAAGTCCGTTTAAATTGTAGGTACTGGTTCACATTAAAGCTAGGGAGATGGCGGCAGGTGTTTCTTTATACTAATCTTACGCTTATCAGAAACAAACTAACAGTCCGACGATTTGCAAGTTCGTGTGTGGACTCGAACTAAAACTGTATATATAAATCGCCACGCTAACCATTAAAACTACACGACAGTTTTTAGAGCGACTGATGTCAGCTGCCTCCAAAACGGGTGGTGTCAGCGTAACTGTGGTGTTTTGTGATCTGGATAATATCTTTGAGTATATACAGTAATAAACATTACCTTTTGTTGTAAATGTGAATGTTTATTGTATCCTTAAAGATCAAGGCACAAGCGCATTAGGTGCAGAGCCGACTCTATAGTTTAGGGTTAAATCTTAACCGTATAATCCAATTGATAAACGCGACAAACGTGGTTAAATGCAAGAATTCCGTATTGATTCTGTTTTTGTTTGTTTGTTTTTTCGGAGCTTATTTCAACCACGATAGGTTTGTTTTAATGACTTTGCGCTAACAATCCGTTCATATAATTGCTAACCGTAGTTGGCAATGTATCGGTCGTTTTAACCATTCGGCCAAACGACGGTGCTAAACATGCTATATTCGACTATGAGAATTATGAGCAAAACGGAACACCGACTGCGCAAAGGCGAGAAAACCACATGCGACATAAATGAAAGAGGCACATCATAACTGTGTATTCTGTAATACAACATTAAGTTTTAAATTGTTAATCTATATGATTATGCAAACCTGTGGGAAACACTAAAACAAGGGAAAGCGGGAAAGAGGGAAACTACACAGTAAAATTAAGGAAACTAATTTAAACCCTTCCCCAAACACTAATCTCAACCCCAGAACAAACCCCAACTTTAACCCCATGTTTAAAACTGACTTCAATGTCATAATCTTCATTTTATGGTGCAGTTACCCACCTTCCCGCTTTCCCTCCTTTTTGTTTCCCCCAAACATGTTATTGATACAGACAATAAATAAGTTTATTTGGTCGGTTAGCTCATTCGGTAAGACTGTCGGGGTCATATTTGCACCAAATGGGTTGTGCAATCGATACCAGCCGCTTGCTAGCGCGTTATGTTTGTGGTCACTGAAATAAGTGGACATCATTTAAACCCATTTAATTTATGGGTTACCAAAACTGAAGGGACGTCTTGATTATACAAAACAAACGGTAAAAACTCCGATAACCTGGCCAGGACACGATGTTAACTGATTATTAGCTTTAGTTTTTTTCCCCATACTTGTAGATAAATTTTAAATATCCAATGACTAAGTTGTTTAAGTTAGTTAGTTTTTTGCAAACAAATTCATAATTTCATCAGAGTAATCGCCGATATTATTCATAATATGAAACAGAAGGTAGTTTGGTTTAGTCTCGGCAAGAAGTATGCACCGGAAAAATCGATATAGAATTATATGAGATATAGTATGGTGACCAGTCAACTGAACCCCTTACAACTGAACCCCTTACAACTGAACCCTTACAACTGAACCCTTTACAACTGAACCCCTACAATTAAGCCCCTTACAACTGAACTCCTTTTAACTGAACCCATTTAAACTGAACCCCTTTACAACTGAACCCATTTTAATTGAACCTTTTTACAACTGAACCCCCTTTTCAGTTAAAAGCGTTCGGTTAAAAGGGGTTCAGTTGTAAAGGGGTTCAGTTGTAGGGGCTCAGGGTTCAGTTGTCATGGAACCATATAGTATATACAAACTAAGCAATGCTGACCGTGTTGTTTTAGCCAGTTCAGGAATCTATTATAAGATTTTCATTAATGGAACAAAGGAGTCTTCATACCTGATAGGAAGATGCTTGGTTTTCCGTAGTTGCTGCACGTGAAGCCACCCGCTTTCAATGTCATGCATTGCCACCATACACCGTCGTACGTTGGCATTCTCCCATACAGTGCACTGGATGTCTGGACGGAATGGGTCGGTTAACCTAACTGGTTTATACGTGAGGGTATAGAAAATAGAAGATACTGAGCATGCGGTGGTCTGGTGACTCTACAGTCAAAGCCAAAAAAAATAGATGGTTTTATTTTACCGAGTCAAGTTTCGAACCCATAATGGCCTATAAGGCACAATGACCGTTTGTGTATAGAAGACGATATATGTATCGGTCGCGCTAATCATTCGGCCACACGACCGTACCTGGATAGGTTTGTCCTTTCGACAGACTAGTCTGGTGGGTTAGTGCGTCACCTATCAGCCGGATGCAGGTACAAAACTTATCGCTAGCCAGGAGGTTGTGTACTTAACGGGCATTGACTGAACCCGGCGGATTAATGAGTTCTGCTAAATTGAAGGAGCGTGTGAATCAACACAGCACACTGCAATAGCTCCGATAACCCGACGATGGGCTCGAAGTAATATGACGATTGCAGATGTGTTAACGGTTTTGTATTTACTGAGACAAACATAAATATCCTATCCTATATTGTGGGAAGATTTGGTATGGTGGGGTCATTTATAAATTGGTCATTAAACAACTTACTATTGCTAGATTAAAGGAGTTAAAGTAGAACAATAATACTACAGAATACTCTTTATCCCAGAGGATGAAAAAAGAGGCGTTTTACTCGGGCAATCGTCAGATTACCTCATACCAACAGGCAGGTTACCGGAGCTATTGTAGTTTGTTAAATGTAATAGATGCGTTAATTTATTTTGTCCACGTTATTTGGTTAAAACACGTTAAATGAATCGACAAATTACACAGCGGGCTAACTAGCGGCTGGTATTGAATCTGTAACCTTTCGGGCTGGCTATCCGACGCGCTACGGATGAGCTAGCCCGCTAGAACCGAATGTCGAGAAGTAAAGGATTTCTAACGATTTTACGTGTTACAATGCCCACATCTTTTACTATCCTTCGGAATAAAATGAGTAATCTACCTATTAGCATACTGCAAACTAATCAGATAAACAGAATACGTTCAGACCAATATCCACATGACCCCACACCCCACTGATAAATTAACGTCTTACCTGCCAACTACTCATCTTCCAGTACGGCAGAACGCAAGTCGAGAAAATGCCAAGAAAACTTAACGAACCAAGAGCAGCGCATGCCGCTCGTGCCAACGCATTTACCACCATGGTACAATATTCTTATATAATGTTAGATCCTTAACTGCAGTAAAAACGTAAATAATAATATTGGTATACTTAAGTATTGCAACTCGGCAACGGGCACAAGATTGTGGTATTTTCAGAAAATGAAAAACTAACCCTGCGCCCTTATTCCGGACATGTTACTATTGGTTAGAATTTTCGAACATCTCTTATTACTGACTTTTCACACAACTGGTTGGAATTTCCATACTCCTCCTACTTCTAGCGGTCATTTTTGGACACTTCCTACTACCGGTGGGCATTTTGTGACGTGTCAGAATACCGGATGACTATGTACCTTCATTACTTACATCCCTATTACGGAATAAAACACTTTGCACAGGCTTCCCGGAAAAGAGCATAAATCTTCGGTGTTCGGACTAATTTGTCGTCGGTTTCATTTACAGTCGTAGGTGACGAGGAGCAAACACGAAATTGCTGCAACTTTATACAGTGGAAATCTAATCTCACGTTCACAATTGCAGGACAAACATTGTGGTACCTGATTAGATATCGTTAATATTAACCCCGTGGTATTTGACACGATAATTAAAGTATAAATTCCTGTGCGAGGTGAAAAGTTGACAATGCAAAAAAAAACGGAATTTGGAACAGTGCCTATGTCGATAATTCGTTTAAAATACGTTTAGATAACCGGCAATAACTGACTAAATTGCCTTAGCAATGTATAACCACACGATACTTATCTGACAAACACTAAACACAAATAACGTAAACCTCCTGGTTTGTATATGGGGGGTATTTAATGGTGAAAGGGCTTCGGCGACGCATCGATTCTCCACCGAACCGTTTTGGTATTTTAAAAAGCACTATCGAAGCATCATGGTCATAATATACTAGAAAATATTATAAAAAAACATACGCACTGTAAAACACTGTGGAAGCGCGGGTTTTCGCCTTTCCGTGAATTACATTTAACGTCCCAACAAAACTTTAGTAAATCTATATCCCAAACCGCCAAAATGTCAAAGAAATTAAGAATCACATCCAATCTTGTGCTAGTTCTTACCTTTTTAATTTAAATAAAAGCGGTTTTATAGGCCAAAAATTATAAACCAAAATAACCTAGGTTTTTGCGACAATCGTTCATACATGCCACGACAAGTTCTTAAAACTGCTGAACGTGAGCGTTCACAATGACAACGCGAAACTGGTTAAACTCAGTTGACACTTCGCGTCAGAAAAAGAATCAAGCAACCAACACACAACGTACACCAAATCTTCAATACACTTCGGTGCGTATCTATGGCCCCAGTTTATTGCACAACACTTTGGTGTGCGGAGCAAATAGGGCCGATTCTGATAGCCGTAACGGTTGCATGTTTAGAATGCACACAGAGAAATAACGCGTTTTGCCTTGTTAGGCTACCTTGCAGTAAAATGCGGGCGTGTGGTTATTGAACCCTGCGTATTCCGGGTTTGTGGAGTGTCACCCTAAACACTGCTACTGGATTAAACTCAGTTCAGAAACCTTTGAAACTAAGAGTAGTATTTAAAATGGAAAATCATAATACAGTGGAAATGATGGAGTGACTTTACTCACTTTTAATCTGGACAAAAATATGTTTAACATTTAGCAGCCTACTTTATTGAGAGCAGCGGTTAAAATACGTTAACTTCACATTTGCGACTTGTAAACACAGTGTACGAAAGGATAATATTTGCCGATGAAGGTGAAAACACCGGAAGATGGCGCAAAACACCTAATTTTTACAACACAAGGCTTCGGGGAAACAGTTGTACGGTCGTGTGGTCGAATGGTTAACGCGGCCGATACATATAATTATAAAGACTCCCATAAAAATACGGTCCCAGACGAGCGCATCATGAATTCGAAACTTAGACCGGTAGAAAAAACGCATTTAAGGTCATATTACCGGAGGTATGTAGCCATGTAGAAATTCAATTTATCACCAAATTTATTGGTGCCCATGTAGCCTACATGTTAACCCAGTAAGCCTGAAATACACGCAAATCAGATATACACAAAATGGAAGGTAAGTTATAACGATTTCTGATTAAAGTACAGACCTCATAGTATATGCAAAGTAGGATTTTAATCCCACTTGAACTTCCCTTACAGTTTCTGCCCTACATGCATCTCTCGTTTCTGTTTCAGTAAAATTAATTTTTAAGCCAAATAGCAAACCTTCAACCGGGCATAAATGACTCTAATATCCCATACTTTGACCTTAGTAACTAGACTGTGGTTATAGGCACTGTTTGATAAAGTCTGTATTTTGCCTACTAAAAATATCAAAATATGCACAAGTTATTTTTTGTATTAAAACACCAAACTACATGTACTAGTACGCACATTAACAAGATTTATCATGTTCATTATAGGTTGTGCTATTTTATGAATTTAGGGTGAAATCACCTACATTTGCAATTGAAAGAGTTAAATTTGTTTTTTTTTTAATAACGAAATCAAAGAGCACACCATATTTACAAATATTATGTACAATAGTATCCGGTTGTGTAAAAACAACCGGTACTTTGGGGAACTTGACGAGAACCGGCATATCGAACACAGACACAACATTAAAACACCAAAACAAACAGGGGACTGTTAGAAAAATAGTGATTTTGGCAAAGCATTTTTCTAATTGTCATTGGTTAGTTAAAATGCTGCCAAAACAAGACTGTTTTGTGTGGGATAACCGCTGAAATTTGACGGTTAGATATTATAAGTAAGTGTAAAAATACGTTTTAATATAAGGTATTTAAAAAATGTGCCAGTGGGTAAATTGTACAAAATATCTAAACAAACGTGCTTAAAAGGTTAAAATTTTTAATGAGAAAGATTTTTTAAACTTTGCAAATTGCACATAAGGGGGGGGGATGTGCGAACAAAATAAATTATGTACAAATTATTGGAAAACCACACCACGCAATATTTACATAGGGAACAAATGGTAAGGCTGTGGAATGGTACATCACACATAGAATTGTGACGTCAAACCAAGGCATAATGGTGAATGCAACACGATATATTACTATTATTTACAAAATAGGTATGTACAACATGGGGGCGTTTAAGGCAAACGCATTGCACAGAAATATTGACCTAGTTGAGATTGGTACGGTCACAGCAATCGCAGCGCTACGTGGACTAACATGGCTGCGTTAAGAAGCGAAATACTCGAAACGGTGGTGTTCAATCCAGCAACGCTAACCGACCAGTTTTTTGTACCGCTCGCTGGCGCCAAAGCGCGGTGGGATTTACAGTTCTGTCGCAAAATTTTCAGAAGATTAGGCACTAATCGGGGAGTAGTTTATAAGCCCATACATCGTGCAAGGCGTAAACAGGCATGAGCATACGGCCAAGCCAATAACCCTTGGTAAGGAAGGAAGCAATGCAAAGACAAGTTATTTCCGGCGTATGCTTTGACGCAATATTTTAACACCCTGGGTAGAAGTATCATCGGTTTGGTAGAATGCATCCAATTTCTAGTCTTCGATTTCAATGGGCTGATAGTAATAATATAGCACCTTGTATAAACAATGGCATCGGGTTGCACAAAAAGCGTTTTCTGCTGTGCAGTGGTTATCGCGCGTAGACCTAGGAGCACTTCAATAAAAAAGATAAAAAAGTAAATGTTTTCAGCCTGTGTTGTGTACAGCAAGCAGTTTTGAAGCGGGTGCGGGTATAGCTCAATTCGCTTGCGTGTCCTGCTCGGTCACCTGTGCTGGTTTGACTTCGTTCTCATCGCAGATTTCGACCTTCTCTTTAAAGCTTTGCTCCAGTTCTATTATCGCAGTCTCGGTGGATAAGGTGTTCGCAGCTGGCTCGACCTCTGTAGGGCTAACGGGTTGCACATCCGCTGGTGGTTTCATCATTGGTTGATGGTACTGCTTTGGCGGCAGCATAGGTGGCGGAGGCCCGCCGTTGATCAACGTAAACTGCCCCGGGTGCGAGTAGACGAAGTTGACCGGTGGAGAGATACCGTTTTGCGGGATGAAGTGGTTCGAATTCGCCGATAGCTGTTTCGGCGGGCATGTTACCACTGAGTATGTGAGAATAGGTTGCTGGAGGCCTGGACTTAGAGTAACCAGCGACGTCATAGTAGGTGTATTGTTGCTGCATGACGCGTTGCTGTCACTAGATGGCGTCGAGTACGGGATCACATTCGGAGGCGGTGTGTTCTGTAGCGCCTCTGGTGGTGTGCTGGATGGAGCCACAGCGCCGTTCAGTGGCGGATTTGGCAGAGGGCTTGGAAGTATCCCGTTGAATATCGTCTTAATAGGACGGGCCTGTAAAACATAAATGAATCGAAGTTTAGATAAGTTTTGTTTTATAAAACAACAATCAAGCAGCATAACCATGGTGGACATTAAACTGATTAAGCCGATTTCACTGCATTGTTTAAAAGACTTTTGAACAAACTGATAGAGTTTTGGTGACCCGACTATAGGAATAAGATCATTTAATACTTACCAGTTGGTATAACGACATTTAAAGTGCCAACTAGAAAGCCTATTCTACTATGAAAAGAGTCTCTTTTCTACATTTTTTAAATTTATTCACGATATTGTCTTCAGTACTATCGAAAAACTGACTCAAATAAACTACTAAACACCAATCGGATTATAAGGATATACGAAGTCCAAACTAGGCGGTCTATCTCACTTAGATAGGATAGTCATCTCTATGTTTTTAAATGTGTTTACGATATTTGTTCAGTAATACTTGGACATAAATAGCCTTAACTAAGCCACCAACCAAACTGTACCATTACGGTTTGGTTGTGCCAGTACCCGGGGGTGAATTTCGCAACCAAACTGTACCATATGTGTACAACCAAACTGTGCCATACCTGATCGCACTCTCCATCTCTACAAGCCTGGCATAGCTCGGCGTTATGCTGGTTCCTTGGTCGACCCGGGCGTCGGTCAATGCGAATCGGCGGTTGCAGGAAGCCGTAGTAAGTCTGGCCCACCTTGTTGTAAACATTGCACATCACCTGTGAAGGATGGGGTGTTATTATGGTCGGTTCAATTAGGTATTGGTGGTTTGGAGTACAGTTGTGTGACCAAATGGATTACGCGTCCGACACATATACCGAATTGTATATAAACTTGGTGAAACTTAGCTCGGTAAAAAGGATTAGAAGTTTGGATTGACTTTTAGCATTAATTATAATTCCAGTCCGATTAGCTTATAAGTAATGTCGTCGTGCTGAGACGTGGTATGATCAAAATCAACGAATGTCACTATCGTATACCATACTTTAACAGTTTCGGTAAGCTAGAGTGAACAAGAGCTAACTTAAAAATTCCATCCCCGGAATAAAGATAAATATCCCAGACTTTGAGCTGCACTAAAGTAAAGCTACGACAGAGGTCGGTGATTTTTTAAAACGTGTAGGGGAAGAGTGGGTAAAATGGGCCCTTTAGTTGCAAATCGGATTTTTTACTGATATAAAGCCCGCTGGACTTAAGTTTTTTATGTGGTGTCACCTAATACCAAAGTCTTCACACATAACATGGTAACTTTCTAATATTTTTTGTTAAATATATTTTATCAACAAAGAAAAATATTTCGTTAGTGGCCCATTTTAGACAAGGGTGTAGTCTAAAATGGGCCCCGGCCCGTTTTCGATATTAACATTTCGCTAGATAACAGTATCAATATTCGCTTCCCATATAAACAATGTTATTACTTTTCCTTTTATGATGTATTTTTTTTTTAATTTAACACTTTGGATTACAGCAATTACTTTTTATTTAATACCCAGTTACTAGTATACTAATGCAATAACACCTTGCTACTTTAGTGGAAGCATAACTATCAATTCATGTTATTAATAGCATTTAGAAAACCCTTTTAGTTTATTGTGAAACACATAATATGACTGTTAGTGCTAAGTCTAGCCCTATAGTACTGTTAATGCTAAGTCTAGCCTCGTTAGTTACCAAATGAACACAGGGGGCCCATATTAGACAGGTGCCAACATACGACTTAAAATCTGTATAAAAAATTATTTAAAAAAGAAGTTTTATTACTACCAGTAAAAGTAGGTCTAGGCTATATAGTTCTATTTAACTACAGTAAAAGTTATTTTAGTATTTGATCTTTTCTATTATATATTAGGAGAAAACAAAAATTGCAAATTTAGATTCAGACCTTCTCAAACCGAAATAACTACAGAAAACATTGAGTTTGGTGATTTCACGCTCAAACTTCGGTTTGGAGATTCCATAATTTGATATACTGACACTGGTTCTCGCAGCAAATTTTATTCTTCAAAATATATTGAAAATTGGAGGGGGCCCATTTTACCCACGTGGCCCATTTTACCCACTTTTCCCCTATTATGTTCCCATTACCATCACTGATACGAGTGTTTTATTTTAACTTTTAAAGTTGAGTGCCTTGCAAAACTTTTAAACACATTCGTGAATAAAATGTTGAAGCAACCACTGGAAATTTGCTTACACAATTTGACTTATAAACATGACTCATATAACGTCTAATGTGTAGTATTCATACGCGTTTTAGACAAAATGGGAATGATTGGCAGGAAACTGCATAATAATCAGTTTATGTTCCTCATTTTGTGGAAGCGCGGTATAACAATGGGAATCGAACAAGGCCTTAAAACAAAGTCCAGCAAGCGTTTGCAGAAATAATGGAGAAGATTTCCTCTCGGACCGCTTTAGTGGAGCATTCACACACTAAACATCTTTCGACGAAAACATGTGTCTCGTTGTACGGTCATGTGGCCGAATGGTTTACATATACCGACTTACATACAAAAAACGGTCTTAGCAACGAACCCACAATAGGTTTGAAAGTAAGCCCGATAAAAAAAACAAAAAAACATGTGTCTAGTTGTACTGTCGTGTGGTCGAATTGTTAACGTGACCGATACATATGTCAAATCACATACAAAAAAAACAAAAAAAACATGTGTCTAGTGATCGAAGTGGTATCATATTATCACGTATTATTACCACGCAATGTCCCAATACTTGTCACGCGTGTAGAGCGTAACACCTTATACACATGGCAATCCTAGTTTTATATCTACTACTAGATGTGTAGGTACTAAAAGAATCAAGAATCTACACAATGATTTTTTTTAACCTGGCTCAATTTCGAACCTGTGCTGAGCTCGTTGATACAAAACTGTTTTTTTTTGTAAATATTCTGCATATGTATAAGTCCCGTTAACTATTTGACCACTTGACCATGTTATAACTTTAGTGACTCGGGTGTACAAACAGGGTGCCTTACGATACCCATGGATAAAGCAAACACCCACAACCTACGATATTATAATTAAATGAACCACCTACACATTGATTTATTGGTAACCCGACTACCATCGAAACCGATCCATGAATTCGGCTTCGGAGTTGGGAGCAAAGAATAGTTTAGGCTACTCATCTTTATTCGCGTGGACGAGACAGGTATAAAGGGATATTAAAACAAGATGGCCACTTATCCACAGTCATAGAGCCAAATGTTATTACAATGTGTTAAAATATGATGAAAATATTACTTTAATTAGGTTTCAATTCCACACTATTTGACTGACAGCTTACATTGGCATATAAGGTGTTTTTCTAATAAGATCCAATTGCTCATTAGCATAAAAAAATAAGTGACATAAACATCTTATACCTTTGACACTTCCTCCGGGTACCACATGACGTATTCGAACTTGCCGCTGTTGCATTTCTTGCACTGCTGGCCGTAAAGCTTGAATTGCACGAATCCCTCGTTTGTCAGGTAGTTTAAATAGAACCAGAACGTAACTCTGCCTTTCATAGATGTCCAACCGTTTCCGCAGTCCTGGATAATAAATTTTAAACATTAGAATAATTGCAAAAGAACTTAACGGGCAAAACTGTTTCATAGTTTAGCTTAAAAGACCAAAACTATTCAGTATATGTAAACATCTAAAATGCCCCAAACCCTTCCGCACAGTTCAGCATATAAAAACCGCAAAACAGTCAAGGATTATTCAGCATAAAAAAACGCGCAACTGTACAGTACAGTTTCAAATGCACAGCATCAACCCCAGTTATCCATGTTAGTAAATGTGGAATTAACGTTTGGAAACTCGTGATGGATGCGTTATTTGTATCCTGGTTATTGGGAAAATCCACGTTAAAGGCTTTGGGGACAACTATCTTTTAAAAACTCATGGAGAAATCCATGTATTGAAAAGTTATTATTTGTGTAGTCATATAATTCCCAAGATTCAGTTATGCTATTACAGTGTACTGTTCACATCGTGCTTGTATATAATATTTGTCATGTTAGCAACATATTACCTGGCAACAAAAGCGAACTTTAGCGCTGTCCCGGTGGAACTTCCATTTCTGTTGCGGTGCTTGGTTTGTGATTGTGAGATACCAAACGTGGGGAGGATAGAAATTGCTGAACAATCGACTAAACTCTCCGTGCCACACTACCTCCATTCCACTGCGGAGTACAATGGTTAGTTTCGCCTGAAACAAGATCTAGGTCATCTGACCTTAGTAGATGGATGTGTCATAACTATTCTTGTGTGTGTGTAGAAATAATTTTAAAGGTTTATCCACGGTTATACTTCAGCTAACTCATGTCAGTTGTTACATCATAAAAACAAGTACCGACAATGATTAAATTGTGCTACATAACAAAACTATCTAATATAAAAGATACAACTTAAATTTGTTTTTATTACGTAGATTTCTGTTAGTAATCTATACTCCCTCCATCATCCATATACTAATATTTAGTTTTAATACTTTGGCTCTCAAATAACTTCGAGCAATATAAGCCCACATCTTGCCTACGTAGCGGACATGTAATCGGATAGCCTATCAACTGTTTATAACTTGATCTAACCGTTTTATAGATAGGACCTAAAACAATCAATAGTTCCTATTGTTGTTAAGTTAAAACAAACAAAGTTGTATTGCACAGTGCTTAATATGTAGATATATTTAATAAATGCACTATAGTACTGTTTAAAGTCAGACAACTGACTAATCAAAGAATTTTCATTATTCTTAACCTTATTGTATTAGCTTAAACACATTAAATTTTGCGTATAGTGAAGAGTATGTGTGGATGTTTTGGCAGCGTGACTCTTATTTAATATTCAAGTAACGTTACATTTTGAAATGTTCTGTCATTTGTATGTATTTCTGTGCTTAATTTGCGCATTAACCTTTCTGCCATTGAATGTAAAACGAAAACGAGTTAAATATAGATTATGTCGCAATATTTGGTGTAGAGTTTCAGTCGAAATACGATTTGTTACGAAATAACACCTTGACCTTGTGGTGACCTTGCTATCGTCATCAATTATGAACGAATTCGAATCTAGCATAAATGCCATTATTACGTTAGCGGGGGCGTAGTGACTCGGGTGCGTTTTTGTAAAATTAATTATTACTCAAAATGGCGTCTTCAGTCGGTGTCGCTGGACGTTTGTCGGGTGCGTATTACGCATTATGTTACGAATTGTTTTCGATATACACGCAGTGCACCTAAGATAAGAGCATATCAGCATACGGTGAGTGCTGTCTGGTAAAATGGAGAGGAAGCTTGATCAGGCAGCTTCCTGCTCAACTATTGTTTCCCGGACCAGCAGCCAGCTATAACGCAGTGCTGCCGTAAACTCTAATCTGCGAAACAGGCGGCCTGCCGCAACGCCGCGCGCGCATCCGATTTATGTAGTGGCAACACTGCACAGGAACTGTAAACTAAACTGCTAGAGGCCTATGTGATGCATTGACACCGGGCATAACATGCTAAACTTATATTAAACGATCGCATGAATATGTAAAACTACACGCTTAAGTAACATTAGCCTTTTACAAGATAATCAGTTGAACTATTTTTAAAGAACTGTCAAGCGATCTTCCTGTAAAAGTACACTTTACCTACTTACATTTAAAGTGAAATGAAATGTTAAGCGTGGACCGCTGTTTTTACAAAGCATTTAAAGTGAAAGCAAAAGTAACTGACAATTCAATTATAATTTTTATTTACCCGAACCGTGTTTTAAACCTTTTGGGCGAAAGGTCGAATTTTAAACAAGGTATATTAGATACCAGTTAGTTGTACTGAACGTTTACGCCCGACAGTCGTACAATATCATTTGTAGGAACATGCTGTACTTACTCATTGTAGCATCCTCCGCCCACTGGCACCACTGGGACTTGAACTGGAACTGGGATCGGTAGATTCGGGTAACTGACCCCGTTGGCGGCGGTTGCGGCTGGCATGCTGGTTGGGGGGCCCGGCATGGGGCAGGGAATTCCCCCTGGGACAGGTCCTGGAATCATTCCTGGGTAATTCGCGAAGAACTGAGGAATTGCGACTGTAGAGGTCATTTTGTACAAACTCCGGTTAACAAATATATCTTCTGAATATCTTTTGATCTTCACAACTCTTGACCAAAACACAAAACACACTGCTATAAATTGCCTTTACTCTTCCCTCTGCAAAATCTGAATAAATGTGCCGTGTAGTTATCTAAGCATTGCCAGGAGATGAGCTACACGCGATTGAAACGGAAATGGTGTGAAGAAGGCGATGCCGCTTGCGTATTCACACGTATTGAAGCTAGCCCTTATTGATGGTTGTCTCGTCACTGTATGAATAAACGTACACACTATATCACGCGTTTACTAAGTCACAACACGCTCAGACCCGGTTGGCAAAAACGAACATGTAATAAATAAATGCCACGCGTAAAACTGTCAAATTAGACGCGTTTTATGCCAGAACCGTGAGTATAACGAAATATAAACACTCGGTACTATTTACACCGATAGGTCGTTACTACAAGCTGCAATTGACTAGTAATACCATAAAGGGAACTGTCACGATCATTTATAAGAAAGCAAGGCCTTGAACGCGGATTAGAGCGCTGCATGTCGAGTCAGACGTCAGGATTGATCCGGGTACCATAGAGAGCGATTTTCACCTTGGATTAAATTTGATTTGCTCCACGATTAAAAAAAATCCGGTCGAAATGATAAAACAAAATACCGATTGGAGGCCCTTTCGATGAAAGTTATGTCTATTTAATGCATGTTCAATCATAAGCTCGAAAACACATATGATCGAACCATTTCGTTCCGAAAGTTGCTTCATCACCAATAGTCGAAATCTGCGCAGTAAGCAGTCGATTTTCGATTCTTTGACCGTTTTTGTTGTTGTTTTTTTTTATCGGCGTAAGTTACGAACTCATGATAGGCTCATCCCCAAGACCGTTTTGTACAGAAATAGGCATATTATGTATTGGTCGCCTTAACCATTCGGCAACACGACAGTACATTGATTGCCGATTTTCGCTTCTTTGACTATTAGTCTGCACAGTGCACCAGTACAAGACGATTTCTCTGAAATCTTGATTCTCTGACAGCCCGGTATATTATGCGTTTCTGAATTGCTTGAGCAGTTCTTAGTGCTTATATGCCCATGACAAGAATATGTGTAACTCTCGCGTCTGTTGTGTGATATGTTGTTTATATTTTGTAACCTTTTTATTAAAAAAGCGCGTTATTTGAAAACCTTAATGTATTCATTTGAATATCGTATTTTCACAGAAGCAAAATACTGCTAAACTAAATACGCCATAAACTGGCACGTACAGTATCGTTTCTTTCTCATTTGCACCACAGGTTTTATCCAATGGTTATTGTTGCCCGTTTGTGATTCATCGACAATGTGGCAATAAAAAGTCGTCATACCAAAGTGTTTTGTTTCAAGGTCAATTTTAATCAAGTTTTACTATCCTGTTGATAATTTAATTTACCGTATATGAAAAAGGAAGCATTATAGCGTGCGTTGCAGTTTGTGAAAACTTTCCCCGCAATTGGCGCAATATACAGCAAAGTTGTGGACAGGCCATCCATCCCGACAAGCAGTACATGCTCCTGGCAGGCAGCTTAATTTGGCTGGGACGGAAACATACGTTCTTCACGAAGGGATGATAGTAATTTGGTCCTTTGAAACTAAGCTTTATCCCTCGTCCAGTACCCATCATCATATGCTCACGCCAAACTACACAACCTGCTATAATGATGACTTGTTTGTTTTCAATGAAAAGCAGACGAATCAAAAAAACTACAAACGTGAATATTTAAACTTAAAAAAAGAAACGAAACTGCACATACTGCAGTTTAACGGTGAAATGTTATTGTTGTGAAAGTAAATTTGAGTTTTAGGCTGTCGTTTAACCTTACAAAATTTAAAAATATATTGTTTTACAACGAAGATACAAGCTTATTATACTATTTGAATAAAAAAGATGTTTCAGTTCTACAAATGCAATCTAATGATAATAGATAAGGGAATACTAGAAATACACATGATTAAATTTCTTTTTTAAGTGTGTAAGTACCGGCCACTAAAGTGATTTCTTTGGTGTTTTAAATTACAGTTATCTGTATACGTGATGTAATTACTGCATCCGATGAAAGCACGCGCACCAGCTGGTATCGTTTCTTACTGGATAAACAGGAAAACCCTTTCCTTTGTCATCGACTGACTAGGAGATGGAATGTTACAGTTTTGACTTTAGAATCTGATGCCTTTCTTCACGATTACTGTATAGGCACATATGCCGTTTCTTTGGGGTCGCTTTATTGTTGGGCACTATTGTCTATTTTGCAGAATTCCAACATCTTTATCGGATTGTTTTGTTGGAGTCTACATACGCACGCTCGCTAGGTGGCGCACAGGTGTTGTTTTATAATGGCAAGCATACACTCGCTGGCAAGTACGGTTCAGTGGCTGAATGATTGGCACGTTCGATTCATATGTAGCGTTATATTAAAAAACTTCAAGTCAAAACTAAAACGGTCAAACAATTGCTAGTCATTGCGGTAGAGTGGCTAAATTAACGCGCCCGATACATATACCGATTAAAGCATAGGATAGGATATTCATGTTTATCCCGTGAATGGGAAAACCAAGGGGATTAACACACGGGCAATCGTCAGATCACCTCGCGCTCACCGTCGGGTTACCGGACCTATTCTAGTGTTGTGTATGATTCGTACGTTCCTTCAATTTAGAAGAACCTAATAATTCGATGTGTTCAGGCAATGTCCATTAAGTACCTTTCCAAGGACACAACCGACTAGCTCGCGAACAGTTAAAAGTTTAAACTAGTCAGCGCCCAATTTAAACAGCAACGAGCCTATAATTTTAAACCGGTTAAAAAACACTCGCGACCCGGCTTAAAAGAAACAAACCAACAGTACGCCGGCTATGTTGCGTGTGTGACTGCACGTTCATAATGTATGTTCCTGCATGTTAGTACATCGTAGTTTCTTCGAAAAACAAAATTGTTTTCAAAATAGCCGGCTTGTTATTAGGTGCTTGATTTATGTTGTGCCGTTACTCCGGCTTTATGGTATAGAGCAAGGATGTCCAACATGCGGACCGCCTGAGATTTTCGTGCGGCCCGGTAGTCATTTTCACTCCAAGTAGTATTTTGAACTTTTAATCTTAGCCTTATTAAAATGTATCAGTCTGCTTTTAGGGGCGCAGTAATAGTAGGCTATAGTATGGTGGCAACAGGAATACAGAATTATATATAGCTATAATGGTTTTCAATTGTTTCTTTATGTACCCATTTTTCTTAAAATTTAATAGGTTCTGTGGCCCATTGAATTATTTCAAGTGACAATGCGGCCCAATACAATAAAAGGTTAGACATGCCTGGTATAGAGTGTCGCTGTGTGGGACATTGGTTAAATCCGGTGAAAATTAATATACAAGAAATTAAATGAATATTAATAAAAGCCGCTGTTATATATAGTCACGGGATGGTTTTATGTCAGGCCTAATACCATAGTCGGTTTAAGCATTGGTTTCCAACCGTAAGGTTCTGGTACCGAAACCGGCAATGATGCAGGGACAATTTACTTTAGCAGCTGGCTTAACGATTTTGGTCTTGGTTAATTCACTAAAGGACATCGCCTAAATCAGAGTAATAATGGGTTCTAATGAAAACTAAGGACAACCTTAATAACGTACAACACACTGCAATAGCACCAGTAACCCAACGATGGATAAGAGGTTATCTTATAATTATCCGTGTGACACAACACATCTTTGCGTATTCGCGAGGTACTTGCCCATATACACACTCTTCCACTTTTCTACATGAATTTCCTATTCAAACCACATTTCTTGACAAAAAATTGGAACGAATCAATAAAATTTATTCTTGCTACGATGCATCTGAATTAATAAGCACACGATAAAGAGGAAAATATTAAGAGAGAGACCAAGCTGTAAGTAAACATAATATATAGAGTTGTTCGGTGTTACAGAAAAAAAAACGACAACTGCGAATTGTTAAAACGTTCATTGCGATAAAAAAGCAGCAAGAATGAAGACAATTTGCACCTCAATTGCCAAGCTACTGGTAAGAGGGGATAATTAAATTGGTTAATGGCACCAGGCTATAATTTATATAAGGTCGTGACTTGTTTTTGGTCGTTTTGATCAGGGGCAGGTTGGGGGGCGGGGGGTTGGGGAGCAGGCTCGCCGGCGTTGAAGAACTTCTTCTGTTCCTCAAGCTGCTCGACGAAGGTGTCTTCCAATCTCTACAATAATAAGATGTATAAGATAGGATATTAGTAAGGGACGTTATCACACACACAGTCGCAATATTTCCTCGCGTCCATCGTCGGTACTGGGGCAACTGCAGAGTGTTGTGTACGATTGAAGGTTCTTTCAAATTTAAAGAACTCACTAATCCACTTGGTTCAGGCAATGTCCGCGAATTGTTTTACCCAAGGATACAGCTGACTAGCTAGCGACCAGTCGGCCGAAAAATGACTAATTTACCAATCTATTTGAGGTTTACCTCAGAAGCTTGCAAAGATACCTATATTGTGATAGTAAAAAAGCTGTATTCATGGGTGTATAAGACAACATATTTCCCCAGTCATGTCGCTGAAGCTATTGTATTGTGTTGTTGTATTGATAACCTGTATTTACATGCAGCTTAGATACCTTAGCTTTTATACTGTGCATAAGATTTCTTTAGGTATATATACTTATGGTTAAAAAGTCCGGCTTTAACTAGAGACATTCCTATGTGTACAGTTGAGTTGTTATAGATATTGTTTGACAAAGAATTAGGAATTGCACATTTACACAAGATTATAACACTTCAAATTATGATCCGACATAATTAAAGTGCCCGACAAAAAAAGTGATGTTCAAATAACGATGATGGTATTGCACTGAGATACATTGATTAATTGCAAGTATGTGATTGGAATTAATTAATTGAACTGAAATCAAATTAAACTCATTGGTTATCGTGCAGAGGAATTGTTGACAACGATTTCTAATTTTTCAAGAAATTTTTCGATTTTTTTTCTCGGTGAAGAATCATTGTGATGTCACAGCAGCTAACAATGAACCTCGGACAGAACAGACACCGGCTCCGACGTCTGGCGCTTGTGGACAATGGAAGGCTTTGAGAAAACGCTCTCGATCGACTGCAAGCTTAAAGCGCGGGGCATCTTAAGTGAGGGGGGTGGGGTGATCAAACCGTCCATATCATCCACATTGCTCTCATATTTCTGCACAAGTCTCATCACCCCAGGGGAGGTGTAGTTGGCCATCTCTACTTCCAACGCATCCTCAAGCAGCTTTCGGTGGAAATAATCAACATGAACGGGATCCCACGAAATTCCGAGGGATTTTTAGGACAATTTTCCATATTACAAACCCTGTTATAATAGTATGGGCGGGTCCATGGTAGCACTGGGACCAGGAATGTAGGCCATAATATGTTACATTAGTATGGGTGGGTCCATTGTTGCGATGGGACCAGGAATGTAGGCCATAGAATGTCCGTTACCGTAACTGAGATCTTAGACAGGAATGGTTAATTTAAAGCGAATTTTAAGCGATTTTTACTTAAATAATAAATATACGAGACCTGGGGGAAAACGCATACAGAATACTGTGCTAAGCTAGATGTTTTTAAGAATAACTAAATGTGTTTTTGAGATTTAAACAACAAGTAATATTCTATTGCATGGTTTCTTAACCAATGTGCCAGTGCATGCTCGTGTGCTGTAAGAGCTGTACCAGTTTGCCGCAAAAACCACTGTATTTCAATTTTCGTATGTCATTATGATAATGATGTCAATTAGTTGAGAATGCAATACATCGGCTGTTGCATTAAGGTCAGTGAGGCATTTTATTAAAACGGCCCATAAAAAATATAAATTTTTACTAACTCTTTACCAAAAAATACCAGTTTTTATCAATTCTTTACCCCAAAATACTATTTTTATTAATTCTTTACCCCCAAAATACCATTTTTTATCAATTCTTCGTTTTTTGCCTTTCATAATTATATTTTGAAGCAGTTTATGATCATTATGAAATTCACGTTAGTTGCGTTCACATGGTTAGACTTGCTGTTTTGAGTTTGCACTCGCGGTCAAATATAATAATCCTTCCTTCAGCATTTTGAAGTTTGCTCAAATTCCCTATTAATAATGGACAACAACATTTTTTATTTCAGGAAAACTACCACCACTACCAAATAACAGTGAGATGGGCCGCATTTTTAAGCTATTTTTTATTTTCTCCACCTTCCAACTATTCACACATAATCATATACAAGACCCATCTATCATACAGCTGAGAACATCACCCAAAATTCCTGCATTTGTTCTAAGTGTCATATGTATTTATTGTGACCTATATTTCTTTTGTTTACTTCACCAATCTATTCGTATGTCATTATGATAATGATGTCAATTAGTAGTTGAGAATGCAGTACATCGGCTGTTGCATTAAGGTCAGTGAGGCATTTTATTAATCTTTACCCAGTGAGGTTAATCAGTGAGGCATTTATTATTCTTTACCCAAAAATACCATGTTTTATTACTTCTTTACTCCAAAATACCATTTTTTATCAATTCTTTGTTTTCTGCCTTTGAGAATTATATTTGGTTACATTTGCTGTTTTAAGTTAATCCTTCCTTCAGCATTTTGAAGTTTTGCGACATATATTTCTTTTGTTTAATTCATCTATTCGCATTACCCATCTATTAACATCAACCAGTTGACCCCCACAACTCGACCCACCTTCTTCCTGGGTTTGAGTTGCTCCTTCCACATCCGGACTTCCTCCTGAAACGACTCATCGAGGTCCTTGATCTTGAGGTCTTCGTGCTCCACCACGATCCTCCGCTTCTCGTTCTGCAGCTGCGTCAACTCCCTCAGATTCGCTTCGATCCTCGCGTCCATTTCTTTGATCTGTGATGATAAGTTGTTAGGAGGTGTCATGGGGTGAGGGGTGTCTTAACCAGCTACCATTATGTTAGGATTAACCACAATAATAATATGAGTTTACCCCCTACCATTATTTAATAAATATGGGTTAACTATTAACCCCTATCATTGTGTGAGTACATAGAGTTAATATTACCTCTTTTAAGAGTCGGTCAGTTATTAACCCCTAAAAATATGTGAGTCTTGAGTTTTAACTCCTACCATTATTTAAGGTACTAAGAGGTTAAGTCTTTACCCCACAATAAGTTAATTAGAAGTCAGATTCTTACTGCTACCATTGTGTAAGTTACTAGTTACGATTAGAA
>CH002406.1:249451-262089 GCA_000149265.1 Ciona savignyi | reverse complement strand
AAAAAAAAATAGCGCTAGATCACCTGCTCTACTTTTTATCAGATTTGGTGAACGTTAGTGTGGTAGACTCCGCTGAACCAATGAAAAAAAAGAAAGAAAATACATAGGGAAATACCCTAAAAATTATGATTTGTTTCTAAATCATGATTGTGACCGGCATGCCATATTGACCCGACATCTTCAACAAGGAGTCGTCAAATCGGATTTAAACTTTAAAAGTTGTTAGGCAACATGACCCAGGTATGTAAAAACAGAAGTTTAACGAACTAAACCCAGGGGAATTTCCCGAAGCCATAAAAAACTAAATCGGGCTGTTTTGGAATTTTGCTTTGTATCACTACAGCGCATGACAAAAGACCCATAATACATAGGGAAATAGCCTAAAAATTATGATTTGTTTGTAAACCATGATTGTACGTGCCTTGTCGCCTCGACATCTCCTAAAAGTAGTCGCTAAAGCGGATTACAACTGTTTGTTAAATTATCTAACAATCATCTAATTTAGATTACAAAACATGACTCAGATATGTAAAATTATGTACTAACCCCATGGGAATTCCCCGAAATAATTAAAAACTCAATCGGGCTGTTTTGGGAATTTACCTTTATTTTACTACAGCACTCGACAAGAGGCTTAAATTTAAAAAAAATGTGGTAAAATGTTCGTAAATCTACCACGCTTATTCTTTTTTTAACTATACATGGAAAAGAAGGTAGGTTTAATAACTATGAGACCCATGCGTTTATGCTTGCAAAAACAAACTACATACCCGGAGTATTAAATACAAATTGTGGTTAGGAACCCTGTAGAATGAATATATGGCATACACCTTATGTTTTACAGATAGCGGTGGTTAAACACGGGGTTGACACTCTTTAGTCTTACTTGTGTCTACTACATGAGATGGTGTAACCACATGTAAAGTAAGCGGTGACCTACAAAAGAATAATATTATGTTTGGTATTCAGCTGTTTGCAAGGGATAATTTATCAGGCAAGTAAAATTCCCATTCTTTGTATAGTTTGTTTTTTCTTTGTTTTAACAAAATAACTACCGGCCATTTTAACTTGCATACTTTAGTATTTGTTGCAGCAAACCCCATTTTGCAGAAATGACCAGTTTTGGCATCTCAACTAATATAGACTAACAATACGTGGTTATTACCACGTCTTAAGATTACCAAGTAATATTAATGACGCATTGCACAATTGGAGGTGGTCATGTTTCTCAGTTGGTTTACCCGACAGTCTTGAAACGTCCTTTGATTTAGGCGACCGTGTTGGACGGCAGCGACCAGATTATGTACCGTCCATAGCATACCCCACGTGACTAGCGAAAGAGACATGTTTGACGCGACCATTGTTTCCCCATGCGACAAGGTTATTGAAAAGATACATCTCGTAATAAACTAAAGAGTGTCAACCACGTGTTTAACCACCACCATTTGTAAAACACATTTTATATGCCATATATTCATGCTACAGGGTCCCTAACCACAATTTGTATTTTATACACTGAGTATGTAGTTTGTTTCTGCAAGCAATAAACGCCATGGTTCCCATAGTTGTCCAACCAAACTTCTTTTCAATGTGTAGTTAAAAAATGAATAAACATCTTAATTTACTAACATTTTACCTTAAATGTTTTAAATTAAACCTTTTTAATAAGCGCTGTAATGAAATAAAGGAAATTCCCCTAGGTTTAGTAGATGAGTTTCTGTTTTTAAATATGTTGGCAATGTTATGTAACAATTCTTTAAGTTTTAATGTGATTTGTCGACTCCTTGTTGGAGATGTCAGTGCGATATGGCATGCCTGTCACAATCATAATTCAGGAACATATCTTCGTTTTTAGGGGAATTACTCTAAACAAATGTTTTCTATCTTTTAATTGGCCTAAAGCAGGGGTGGGCAACATACGGCCCGCGGGCCGGGTCCGGCCCGTGAAGGGATTTCGACCGGCCCCCAGACTGTATCTAACAATAACCTGTAATGTGGCCCAGTTTCGGCCCGCTATATGTATCCAACCACACACTAATGTGCTCCGACGTATCATTCCTGAAAGTTGCCTATCGCTCTACTCTTACCGCACTGGTAATAATGCGAGCTGGTGAAATAAACAATTGCCTTAGTGAACAAACAATTGTGTTAGCACACTTTTTAAAGAAACAATATAAGGTCAAAACAAAGAGCGTTGCAAACATCTCCCACTACTGGGTACTGTGTAACAACGTGATTGTTTGGGTTAGTTTTTCTTTATCCGTTATCAGTTATATTTAAATTCTAAATATAAATGGATTTTATGAATTATTAAGGATTATTAACCATGGTTAACCATTAAGGATTATTAACCATCCTATGAAACGTAAATTAGAAAGAAAGTGTCGAGCATTTAACAAAGATTGGATAACAAAGTATTTTTCACAAGGTTGGCAACAAAGCAGTATGTTTACTGTATGGTCAGAGTGTTGCGGTATTAAAAGAGTACAACATTAGTCGTCATTATTTGACGAAACATAGAAACTATGGCTATGATTTAGTAAATAAAAATGTGGTTAAGTTATTGAATATTATTCATCTTATAATCCGGCCCACCAAGGACTTCATTTTCCCACATCTGGCCCGCCGACTAGAGAAGTTGCCCACCCCTGGCCTAAAGTGTCTAATAGTCTAACATTTAACCAAATCTGATCAAAATTAGAGCAGCCGTTCAAGCTCTATGCCCAAAAAATCTAATTTTTAGAAAAAAAATGTTTTGGTTTTTAACGTCTCAGGGGAATTTCTCTAGATTTATTACCCAAAATTTTGGTTTCTGCTTATCTAGACCATGTCCTGTTACAAATGTCAAATTTTTATTGTGATTTCATTTCTCCTTTTGCTAGATTTCGGGGCAACATGGCATGCTTGTCACAATCATAATTAGAGAACAAAATCCGATTTTTAAGGTATTTCCCTATAGGTTATTTTTTTATTTCTTTTAAGTGTTAAATCAGTGACTAATGCACTTACATTCCACCAAATCTGATTCAAATTGTATCGGTCGTTCAAGCGCTATGCCCAAAAAAGGCTATTTTTTTAGAAAAAAATACCGTTTTGGTTTTAACGTTCCAGGGGAATTCCCCTAGATTTATCACCCAAAATTTTGATTTCTGCATATCTAGACCATGTTGTCCAACAAATCACCGAGTTTCATTGCGATTCCATTAACCGTTCTGGTAGATGTCGGAGCGACATAGCATGCCTGTCACAATTTATCATTTAACAGCAAAAGTTTAATTTTTAGGGTATTTCCCTAAGTAATTTTTTTATTTCTTTTAAGTGTTAAATCAGTGACTAGTGCACTAACATTCCACCAAATTTGATTCAAATTGGAGCAGCCGTTCAAGCGCTATGGCCTAAAAAGCTAATTTTTTAGAAAAAAATGACCGTTTTGGTTTTTAACGTCCAAGGGGAATTCCCCTAAATTTATTACCCAAAATTTTGGTTTCTGCATATCTAGGCCATGTTGTCTAAAAAATCACCAAGCTTTATTGCGATTCCATTATTCCTTCTGGTAGATGTCGGGGCGCCATGCCATGCCTGTCAAGCGTTTGACGAAGAAAAAAAAACAGAAAAAAAAAAGAAAAAAAAACGGACAAAAACAATATGTGTCCCATTTTTTCAAATGGGACCCATAATCCCAGTTTAGCCACTCCCTACAGCGACCTTAAGAACGCTGTGATCCGTAAGTTCACTTGAGTAACGAACAAAATTAAATTCTTTTCACGAAACGTGCGTTTTGGGAAATTATTCGCCGAGTGAATTTGTTTGTAAAATGTGTGCGAAATTAGAAGCCGATTTAAACTTTAAAATTTAAACTTAATTCGAAATCTAATTTCGGACTTCTCTTTTGTAAACATTACCACTGGTTTCAGTGTTTGCAGTCATTTCCATCCATTTTCTAATAGCATCTATAGTTAGCCAATCTATAACCGCTATATTACACACTTTTATTACGTAACAAGGAAATCAAGACTACCTCCGCCAACCACATAGGATACGATAGAATATTCGTGTTTATCCCCGTGAATGGGAAAACCAAGGGGGTTAACACACGGACAATCGTCACATCCCAACCGTCGGGTTACCGGAGCTATCACAGTGTGTTGTATATGATAGACACGTTCCTTGAATTTGGTAGAACCCATTAATCCGCGGGGTTCAGGCAATGTCCGTATAAAAGTGCCTTGCCTTGCCCAAGGACACAAACGACTAGCTAGCGACCAGTTCCGTACCTGCAATCTTTTGATTGAAAGCCGACGCATTAACCGCTAGGCCAACCGGCCAGACCATGATCACGTGACTTCACCATTATGCTTTTGACGTCTTTCAATCTAACAATTGGTGATACGGATTCGCCCAACCCTCATCTTTAAACAAAGCATTGTGATGTAAGGGGGAAATACCCTACCGCAGTAGCTAATTTTCGCTTCTGTGACAATGTGAATCATTGAACCAATGTCCATTTGGTAATCTTGTTGCTTAAAAGAAGATTATGGATTTTAGCTGGTAAGTCTGAGATTTTTCAGTTTTATTATATACCTGTTTAGGTATGTTTATACAATATTTATATATCGAGTATGTGTATATTATGTTTGGCGCTATAAGAAAAAATGTGGTTATTATCTTATCAACCGACAAATAAAATTTACTCGCTTCAAAGTGTTACTTATAAATCCATAGGTAAATATAATACACCTATTACCACGTATATATAAAATAGCTGCAAAACACTTAAACCAAAACAAATCTGTTGTGAATTTCAAAGTGAACAAAATAGATTTGGACAGTAATCGGTTTGCACTAAGGCCATATAATAAGAGAAATGAAATTAACGAATAAGTTTTTAGGGGTGTTAGGTAATGTTCATTTGTTACACAGTGTCAAATTTGCCGATATTCTTAGATTTTCGATATCTTAGAACGAGAAAAGACAATGTTACGGCCGCTTTTCTAATGTCCGTAGAATTAATAGCACTGTTGAGCAGTTACTCACTTCGAATATTTCACGAACAATATTGCTTTGTTTGTGCTGTGGAAATGTTTCGTTAATATATTGAAGAGGTAACTAAAAAGAAAACAATAAATCCGTAATAATCAATTTAACACGCCTACTTAAACTTCATTGTAAAACATTTTCACACCTAAAATTTGGCGTACGGTCGTTTAAAATATAACGCTACTCGGTTTATGCAGTTTTAAAGATCGAAAGAATAATGAATAAAAAACGAAAAATGATTTGCTGGTCTACGCCCAAAATACGTGGCATGATGCAAATACATTAAAATAAAAACAACAAGGAATCCTGGCAACACTAATATTTACGACTGGCAACAATAATAATTACGAAAGTGTAGCATTTCGTATAATCTATAATTGTTTTAATTTATTTTATGTATGAAATATTTTGTTTTTTTTACGTCGTTTATTTTTGCGTTTGAAGATTTTCAACTCTCACGTGTTATTACTCGTTACGTAATTATCACCTCACCGGCCTTTGTATCTCCGCAATTTAAATTATTAACATAGTTTTCCCACCTAATTTCCCGTAGTTAGTAAAAGATGTGAAAACGTTTCACACCCTAACTTTTTGTACCTCGTAAAATTCCCTATATGTGCTGGAAAGTTTAAATAGTAAAATATAACGTACTTCGGACAAGGTAGCTGCGTCATGCTGTATAACGTACTTGAGATAACTTGCGTCATGCTGTATAACGCACTTTAGTATATAACGTACTAAGTAACTTGCTTCGCGAACATAACTGTATTTTAAATGAGACGCAGAATACAACAAAACTGAATCAAGAGTTAGACTTCGATTTAGGATAGGATAGGATAGGATAGGATATTCATGTTTATCCCCGTGAATGGGAAAACCTAGGGGGTTATCACACGGGCAATCGTCAGATCACCTCGCGCCCATCGTCGGGTTACCGGAGCTATTGCAGTGTGTTGTATATGATAGACACGTTCCTTCAATTTGGTAGAACCCATTATTCCGCTGGGTTCAGGCAATGTCCGTAAAGTGCCTTGCCCAAGGACACAACCGGCTAGCTAGCGACCAGTTTCGCACCTGCAACCTTTCGATTGAAAGGCAACGCACTTAACCGCTAGACCATCGGGCCGGACAAAGTTTGAGATCTAGACTTTTCAAATCGTGACTACTATAATAATTAGTAGGCGTTCTGTGGAAAGTAGACTTTCCGCTGCGCAGCTCGCCAGAGACCGTAAGGCAGCCGGCTAAATCAAGCTCAGCCAAAGTCCTGCCCAGAAAAGGTCACATCAAAAAAGCGCGAGCCCACAAAAGCATCAGCGGCATAAACCTAATTCCCGCAGCTATATAGAGACAATTCAATTATATTTTTTTAAAGTGTAAAATAAACCGGAAATATAGCCAACACAAATTAAAGGTTTGCGCGCTTGCGAACAGGTGTTTGTTTCATCATAGTAAGCGAACTTGCGCTTTCTTCTCTTAATTTGAAAATGTCGATGTTAAAATTCTTGTTGGTTTGTTACTGGGGTATTACCCTCGGTCGAAAGTAATTTTTTTAATTTGCAGCTTATTTGGTTTTGACGATGTTGATGCAATAGGTAATGATGACAGATCGCTTGATATTACCAGCGGTGAACGTTTTCAAACTTTAAGTTCCTGGGGTCAAAGTTCACCACCTTTAAGTCCCAGAAGTAAAAGTTCACGACCTTTAAGTCCCTGTGGTCAAAGTTCACGACCTTCAAGTCCCTGGGGTCAAAGTTCAAGACCTTCAAGTCTCCGGGGTCAAAGTTCACGACCTTCAAGTCCCTGGGGTCAAAGTTCAAAACCTTCAAGTCTCCGGGGTCAAAGTTCACGACCTTCAAGTCCCTGGGGTCAAAGTTCACGACCTTTAAGTCCCTGGGGTCAAAGTTCACGACCTTTTAGTCCCTGGGGTCAAAGTTCACGACCTTTAAGTCCCTGGGGTCAAAGTTCACGACCTTTTAGTCCCTGGGGTCAAAGTTCACGACCTTTAAGTCCCAGGCGTAAAAGTTCACGATCTTTAAGTCCCTGGGATCAAAGTTCACGACCTTTAAGTCCCAGGCGTAAAAGTTCACGACCTTTAAGTCCCTGGGGTGAAAGTTCACGACCTTTAAGTCCCTGGGGTGAAAGTTCACGACCTTTAAGTCCCAGGCGTAAAAGTTCACGACCTTTAAGTCCCTGGGGTGAAAGTTCACGACCTTTAAGTCCCTGGCGTGAAAGGTTACGACCTTCAAGTCCCTGGGGTCAAAGTTCACGACCTTTAAGTCCCAGGCAAAAAAGTTCACGACCTTTAAGTCCCTGGCATAAAAGGTTACGACCTTTAAGTCCCAGGCATAAAAGTTCACGACCTTTAAGTCCCTGGGATCAAAGTTCACGACCTTTAAGTCCCTGGGGTCAAAGTTCACGACCTTTAAGTCCCAGGCGTAAAAGTTCACGACCTTTAAGTCCCTGGGGTGAAAGTTCACGACCTTTAAGTCCCTGGCGTAAAAGGTTACGACCTTCAAGTCCCTGGGGTCAAAGTTCAAGACCTTCAAGATCCCGGGATCAAATTTTTCTAGGTAACGGTGTATTTCGTTAAAAATTTTTCTAGGTAACGGTGGGTTTGGCGGCCACGTCTAAATATACCTAAAGTAAATAATTATTGGAATTACATACATTTTAACGACTGTCATTTTGCTGCTTTTTCCAGTTTCCAATTTTTACATCAAAAGTCCTGCTTCGTGTTTTCATGATAAAAACAAAAAATAAACTAAACTAAAATCAAAACTTAAGAGATCAATGTTTAAGAGGTGACTATTCAAGTGGTGATAGTTTATGTAGTATTATCGACTTGTTTACTAGGCCAAAGATCCCTGGGTCAAAAATCTTATCAACGAACACCACAAAATGGATTTCTGGAAAAAACTAGATCCAAAAATTTACATCCAAGGTTAATATCTCTACCATACCCATCTCTATGGGCCTTTTTAACCTTTAAGTTTTAAATATTGGGATGGCATATTCATGTTTTATCCCCCCTGGCGTTTAAGTGCGTCGCCTTTCAATCGAAAGGTTGCAGGTGCGAAACTGGTCGCTAGCTAGTCGGTTGTGTCCTTGGGCAAGGCACTTTACAGACATTGCCTGGACCCAGCGGATAAATGGGTTCAAATAAATTAAAGAAACGTGTGAATCATACACAACACACTGCAATAGCTCCAGTAACCCGACGGTGGGCGCGAGGTGATCTGACAATTGCCCGTGTGTTAACCCCCTTGGTTTTCCCATTCACGGGGATAAACATGAATATCCTATTCTATTTTTAAGTTGTCTACAACATAATTAGGTATGATCATTTTATTGCTATGTTACTGGTATGTAAAGCATTTCTTAAATTTTTAAATGCCCAAGGGCAAAAACGTTTGAGTAAAATTGTATTAGAACATTAAATAACCATTGTCTTCCAATTAAGTGATTTTTTATCCACCTACTAGTGAGAGCATCAGAAAATTGCACATAACCAATGAAGCATTTGAATCGGAACCTCCAGATTCATTTCGAACGCACTCTGTTTTTCCCACTGTAGAAGACATCACCAGAACTGACAAACCATTCTTAAGAAAAAATCCCATTTATGGCTCATATACAAGGTACAAACTGTTCATTTGAAATATCCTAATACATAATTGGGACAATAAAAGTGTAGAACACCATCGTGCATCACAGCCTCATTAAATAAGCTACTACTCTGTGCTTTATTTAGATGGCTTGTAAAATCATAAGTCAGAGATTCTGACGTGAAATTGACTCAGACAAAACTTTATTTATAAGGTCATTTATACTTATACATTTTAAATACCTATGAGCTTTAAAAAGTTTGTTTGATTTGCAGTGAAGAAGAATATTTGGATGTTCAGTTTCGGTTGTTAAAAGAAGATTTTGTTCGGCCATTCCGGAATGCTGTTATCCAGTATAAGAAACTTGGTATTTTGTAAGTTATAATGCAATATATCGGTGTTTATTGCCATGTGTTATACAGGAACTGATGCCAAAGATCATGAAGTCGCTAAATTGAATGGCATCAAGGTTTATCGTAATGCCCGCATTTTGTTTCCAGAACCGACCAACATAGGTAGTACTATATATTCTTTTATTGCTACTTTTAACATTCATTGAACCAGGAATGCAGTATGTTGTACATTTCAACATTGATACCCTGCAAAACATTGATTGGGATAGTTCAAAACGCTTCATGTTTGGAAACATAATATGTTTATCCACTGATGATTTTAAGGTAAATATTGTGAACAATTCTAATATTGGTTTTGGTAATCTTGGGGCATTTCATTTAATAACTTGGAGGTTTTACTTAAAAAGGATGGAGTAGAATGCTTATGTGTAAGCTTTGGGTGGGAAATGTAGGGAGAAGTTAATATATTACTATTAGTATGGAAAAGTCTTCCCAACTTTCTTAGCTGTCAAATAAATTAAAAATTTGTAGGAAAATTTCTTGTTTGGAACGGTGACAGATAGAGAGACAAATACACTGAAAAAAGGAAAGCTGATGGTACAGTTCATAGAAGGTGATGATAATGGTATGTTGTGTCTCATGTCTAGCGTATTATTCCGGTTCTGTATGGCTTGATATATAATTACAGATTAATATTTCTGATACCCTTCATCATTATTATTATGTTGTAGTTATCCTTATTTTATAGCAAGAAAAGTTTATTTCTACTTAGTGCTCAGTCCACAGTCTGGATGGTGGTTTATTATTGTATTTTGTATATTTGTTGTAACAGCTCTTCTATAAATCAAGTATTAACATACTCTGTTGTTTAAAATTTTTTTAAACTAGATCAATATGAGCAATCTGGTAAATTTTAATGAAAGTCATTAACCTAGAAGAAGCTTCTCACATTGATATGTCAGTGGAATACACCCTGGTGGAACCTAATGCTTTCTTTGCTGCATACCATCACGTTCTAGCTGGCTTGCAAGGTAGAAAATGTGTATATGCTGGATTATTTAATTAATTCTTTGTTTTAGCCAAGTTACGAGTTGTTAGACAGGTTTGGCTGTCATTAGTTTGTGTTTAAAAACTTATCTGCTTTTTGCAAAGGCCCTAGCTGGTTGGTTGTGTTAAACAGAATTGTGTTGAACAGAAATGGCAGGAATGTCTCAATCATATACATCATGGGAATGAGGTATTCGGGCAATTACCCATATTACAATCCCTTTACATTTTTTTCCAAATATGAGTAAAATGTAAATCGATCATACACTATGACAAATTTGTTTCGAACGTAGACCTCCACCTAATATTTTAAAGTACAAATCGACATTTAAAAATAAATACAACCTTAGATTTAGCTTTGTCTGGATACTTTGAAGTCACACAGCATAACAAAAGCAGTGATGCAAGTTAAGCATTAAACACTGTTTTCAGTCATACATTGATCTAACTGTTAATAATCCCTCAAATGTTAATAATCTCTCAAATGATATTAAAAAGCTAGTAGTATGTTAAAGATATACTAGCATTTTTAATGTTCTATAGTAGTATAAAACAGACAGTTAGGATAGAATAATCCCACACTATAGGTATGAGTAACACCCCAAAATGTGCCATGCAGAGATAAGAGATTTGCCATTGAGTCGATACATTGTAAACTGCCTCCCGGACATGAGGCCACCGATGTATTTGAGAAACTTGTCCTTGGACCATGATTTCACTTCTGTGCAAGGTGAGTGGTAGTGATATGTTGTGTGTAGAGATTTGTTCAATATTATTCTACCAGGAGTCAAGTTGTTTAAGACGATAAAAAAGTATGAGACTACATTTACCCAATGTCCACTGACTGTATATGCTTTGCGGAATATTGCGGGTAATTAATTAAATGCAGATTTACACCCAAATGTCATAACTTCTCACAACCGAGTTTTTTTTTTAAATTGCGCATAAACAGGAATTTAATTCAAATAACTTTTGAGATTATTTTAAAACCATTTTTAATTCTATCATTTATATTAACCAATAATAAACCCGCATAAAAAAACAGAAAATAAATACCATCCACGAATTAATGTTTGTGACCTTGAACGATGGCCCAGTGCTTCATTTGGTTTGGATAAGTCACAGCTACATGCTCTACAAACGGCACTTACAAATGAAGTAGCATTGATACAAGGTCCGCCAGGAACTGGAAAGACCTATATTGGGCTTAAAGTAATGCGACTTTTATTAGCAAACCAGGAACCCAGGTATTATGATAGTGAATTCATTATTGGTCATTTAACCAATCACTTCATGTTTTGTATATCAAGAAGAATATTCGGTCCCAAACACCCAATCTTGGTGGTTTGCTACACTAACCACGCTTTGGATCAGTTCTTGGAAGGAATACTGAAATTTAATAGAGGTGGAATCATAAGGGTGGGAGGTCGTTGTAAAAGCAAGAAATTGGAACAATGCACACTAAAGAACAAGAGGGAAAAAAATTCAACATTTCAGAGAGCTAAAGGTGTTATTTTCAAGGATTTGCCTGAAATTTATTAAACACAGCTTGATGCAATCTGCAATCCTTATTCTTGACAGTAATTTTAGTGGTATCTATTTGGGCAAGTCGTTTGACTGTCGTTTAAATTAAGTGGCTATGAAGTTACCATTAAAAATTATGATGATTCTAATTAATTCCCACACAGGAATAATATTACTTGTTATTGTTGGATATTTTGTGGCTAAGTTGACAGTATTAACAGTGTGTGTAAAAATAGGATATATTCATGTTTATCCCCCTGATTGGGAAAACCAAGGGGGTTAACACACAGGCAATCGTCAGATCACCTCGCGTCCACCGTCAGGTTACCAGAGCTATTGTAGTGTGTTGTATATAATACACACGTTCTTTCAATTTAGAAGAACCGATTAATCCGGTGAGTTCAGGCAATGATCTTTAAGTGCCTCGCCCATGGACACAACCGACTAGCTAGCGACCGGTTTTGAACCTACAACCCTTCTTTTTCAACCTACAACCCTTCTAGTGGATATTGCTGTTTTTGAACTCTGGTTAAAAGCTGTAAAGACATCCCATTTTATGCACTGAAATAGCTCTGGTAGCCTGAATGTAAGCATAAAAAACTGGCAATTGCTCGAGTTGCCTTACGTGTACTCCCAACAAAAGGATAAACAGTAGTACTTTATACCATATCAAAATTGGTCCACCAATAGACGGAAATAGCATTTGCTCTGGACCTTTATTATTTGCAGATGATATAGAAGATGCAAAACGATCATTGATAAAACCATCTAAGATGTTACATGCTTCAAATCAATGCATTGTCAGTCTTGTGCAGTTGGAGAGGGTTATTTTACCAAGGTTGTTTCAACAATTTGTTAAGAACTACAGCTTGGGTAATTGATATATTTATGTTAAGAAATAAGGGTATTAAAGAATGTTATTCACAGGAAAATTCAACAGCAGTTACAACATTGCATTGCTAACATGGTTGGGGTTCAGTGAACCTCAGAATCTCACACCTGCCAGTTACATTGTGCAAGGTGATTTGTGTGTATTTTTTAAGTTAAGAGTTAACAAATATGTAATGTAGCA
>CH002406.1:171935-241174 GCA_000149265.1 Ciona savignyi | reverse complement strand
TTTAATCAAACTACACTGTACAGCGGTTCTCAACAGGGGGGAATTCCCCCTGGGAAGGATTTCAGGGAAGAAATTTGTGCATTTTTATATTAATTTGACACTAGAGCTACTTTTTTTATTCATGACATTTGTTATTATTACGTAGTCCTACTTTTAGACCTATATACCTATATACGCAACACTGTGGTTTAGCAGATATATTATGAAGTTCAAATAAATGCATCTCTAAATATGTGTATTTCTTTATTTCTTCTGGTAGTGACTCCAATATGGGTACTTTATACGGTAGGGGAGGAATGAAAAGATTTAAAATAGGCAAAGGAAGACATGCAACAAAAATGTTTAGAACCACTTACTTCACGCGACTTGACAACATTATTTTTAACATACCTTCCGCAGCTACTGTAATTAGTTTAATATTTAGAAACCTGTTCTTGATTCTAAATATATGTTGTTAAGCAGGATTATATTCGAGTTCTATCAATCATCTAATGTTGGGTAACCGCATAAAATTTGGCAGTAGGCATCATGTGTATCGGTTCAAAAAACTTAGTATTCTGTTCATTGTACATCACCTTTGAGAGTTACTGGAGCAATTGCAGTGTGTTGTGTATGATTTATACGGTTCTTCAATTTGGTAGAACCCGTCATTTCGCTGGATTCAGACAATGTCCGTTTAGTGCCTTGCCCTAACTACGTGGTTAGATGACCGCATACACAAACGAATTATGTGTTAAAAGGAAAATCTCAAACGTTGAAAACAAAACAAAGTACAAGAAATACTAAAACCACTTAAATGTTTTGGGATATTACCTTTACTGGTAATATCTTTGATGGGAATTTGGTACATTTCGGTATGGGCATGCCTTTCACAATCATGATTTAGGTACAAATCATAATTTTTAGGGTTTTAGAGTCACGGGGGAATCCCCTTGAGTTTATCACCCAAAATATTTGTGTCTGCATATCTAAACCACGTTGTTTAACGAATGACAAAGTCTCATTGCGTTTCCATTACACCCTCTGGTAGATGTCTGGGCCACATTCCATGCCTGTCACAATCACGATTCAGGAACATATCTTCGATTTTAAAGGAATTACCCATAGTATTTTTTTCTTTCCTTTAAATGGCATAGAAGTGGCTAACGGCCCAACATTCCACCATATCTTATTCAAATTGGAGCAGCCATTTAAGCGCTATGCCCAAAAAGCTAATTTTTCAAAAAGAAATACGGTTTTTGGTTTTAACGTCCCATGGGATTTCTCCTGGATTTATCACCCACAATTTTGGTTTCTGCATATCTAAACCATGTTGTCTACCAAATGACAAATTTAATCTAATAATTCTTAAAACGTTTTAATCCGATTTGACGCCTTCTTGTTGGAGATGTTGGGAAAATATGGTATACCCGTCACAATCATGATTTAGGAATAAATCATAATTTTTAGGGTAATTTTCTAGGTATTTTTTTTCAATGGTACAGCGGATAGGGCAGTAAAAAATTGGAGCAGCTGTTCTAGCGCTATGCTCAAAAGAAGCTAATTTATTAAAAAAAATACCGATTTTGGTTTTAGAGTCTCAGAAATGCCCTAGAATTTATTACCCAACATTTTGGTTTCTGCATATCTAGACCATGTTTTCTAACAAATGACAAAGTTATATTACGATTCCATTACCCCTTTTGGTAATGGTCAGGTCCGCAAACCATACCTGTCACAATCATGGTATAGGAATAAATCTTCATTTTTAGGGTAGGTAATTTTTTTTATAAAAAGTGGTAAAGCAGTTGCTAATATACTTACATTCCACCAATACTGATTCAAATTGGAGCAGGCGTTCAAGCGCTATGCCCAAAAAAGCTAAATTTTTAGAAAAAAATACCGTTTTGGTTTTTAACGTCCCTGCGGAATTTAAATTTTTAGAAAAAAATACCGTTTTGGTTTTTAACGTCCCTGCGGAATTCCCCTAGATTTATCACCCAAAGTTTTGGTTTCTGCCTATCTAGACCATGTTGTCTTCAAATTACAAAGTTTTATTATGATTCCATTACCCCTTTTGGTAGATGTCGGGTACACAAGTCATGCCTGTCATGCGTTTGATGAAAAAAAATGAAAAAAAAAACGAAAAAAAAATTTTGTTTATATAGAATGTAATTGTTTATATAGAATGTATCGGGGCCATCGAGGCCCGACCTGGAACAACTTATTTGACAAAAGGGCGCCCAAAATAAATGTAAGTGACTTGGTGTTTCATGTAATTGTGCCAACTAAGATTTTAATTTATGGTTTCTTTACTAGGTTAACTTATACCTAAATATGAAGGTTGCATTTACCAATTCGTTTAAAACTAGCAACACCCATTTTACCTTGCTTAGGTACTTTTGCAAAGAAAATACCCTTTATAGATGAGTTGTATTTATACAACAACTGTCTATATTTTATCGCCATTCGCAAGCTGCTTAGCAGCATTGTTAAACCGTAATCTATTTCTCAACTGACTTTCTAAGGGCCAGTTCCGAATTCACAACGTTTTGGCTAAAAAGCACACTAACCTAGCAAGCAAGTTATCGGCCGTATCGAATCATTTTTTATTTCATTAATGTCTGGTAAACAAATAAACATGGGTTCTATCTACAGTGGAGTTATAACACTTTAGCACAAAAGTGTAATTTGTTATTTTATTGCAAATGCGATTTTAAGGAAGAATTCCAATTTTCATTATCTGTTTCTTGCCTGTAAAAAAATATATTATAAGTTTAAGTATTCTATTACCAATCGTGCAATTTCTAGTCTATATACTTAGTTATGTTAAATTATATGTTTGCTACATTGCTCCTAATCTTTAGTTATAATTAAATTGTAGGTTAATCACCGACATTTTGTCAGTTTTAACTATTTAATTTAGAATCGTGACGTTGAAGTAAAAACACGATTTTATTGCGACGAAAACGTTTTGTAGATAAATGCTCAAAAAATAAGTTACAAACCTTCGCATGGTGTTCTTTGATCACTTTTGATCCAATATCTCTTTAACATCTGAAAAAAACATCTTAGTGAAATTAAATACGTTACTACAGAGAAAACGAAATTTGTTAAATGCCGTACTCCATTTTTTTTATTTCGCAAAGCGATGGACACAGCATTACTGGTTCTATAACATCTGGAAACCTGACGTAAAATTCCACCAATCAGTTCTATACTAATTACTTAAATAGTGCGTTTTCTATGTTTACCTTTAAGAATGGAGCTATCTTTATCCAAGGACGACATATCGGATTCTAAAATCAGAAAAGGATGATTATATTTTAACGGATAAAAATGTAAATTATTTAACCATCACCAACCTTTTTTTGGTCTTTGATCTGAAAACGAGTAAATAAAGTGTCATAATTTCGTAAATAAATAAATGACAGGTGTTGTAAGACAGTAAAAAGGCAATGAAACACGATTTGGAAAATCTAAAAATAATTTGGATATTCCTGGATAACTTTTGTCGATAAATTTCTAAAGCCATAATATTAATATTAAGTGGATTGGGGACATACAAGAAGCGAAAACGACTTTTTTTTGTATGTTTGTCTATATATATACGTGTATCAGATGGCTTTAACCGTACGGCTACACGACCTTTCAGTAGTTTTCATCAAATGACTCATCAACACTGGATATGGTACTTACTCCACTCCCGACGGCGGTCTATTCTGCGGCGACCGAACACCCAAGCATCCACACCTTCATACGTCATCATCAACAAACCGATCAAAACAGCCACGAGAATCAACTTGTTCATCTGTAAAAATAAGGTTAAAATGGATGGAACATTCATGTTTGATCCCCGTGAATGGGAAACGTGGGAGAGATATTACAATGCAATATTCGGATTACTTCTTCCACCATCGGATTAACGGAACTATTAAATGGTGTTGAAAATGATCTAGACGTTTCTTTACTTGTAGTACAGCCCAATAATCAATTGGGTTCAATCGAAGTCCACTAATCGTCTTGTCCAACGACAGTACCGACCACACTAGCTAAATGCTAAAACAAAACCAACAACACCAAACTTACCTTGTTTTGGTACTTTTGCAAAGTGAATACCCTTTATAGATGAGTTGTATTTATACCACAGCTGTCTATTGTTTATCAACATTCGCAAGCTGCTTCGCAGCACAGTTTAACTGTAAAATATCTGTTGGGACAGGATATACTTAGATGCTTACAATCGATTTGAAAGGGACCACTTAGTTCTATTTTTAGCGATCTTAAATCAGAACTTATTTTCTATAGTATAGATTACGCGGGAAGGAACTATTAAGGATATTACTCGTTGAAACAATCAATGTGAATAGTCTAACTGCTGAAACTTCTGTAAAAAATGGCTCTACATTGCAAAAAAGCGTTTGCTGCAAATTAAAGCAGTTTAGAGGACTATACAGCAATCCTGTGGCGATATCTTCGCGAGATGAGGTTGTCAACACATCGTCCAAACACAGTTCAACCAATTCTGGACGCAATATCGACATTTATTCAAGCTTGTTCACGGGACATATTTTTCTGTCCCAACCCATAGCAATTCATGCCTGTCCCATCCCATCCAATGGGATTCCCATCAAAAAAAAATTGAATAAAACTTGTTAAATTTGTGACAATTTAAGTCTAATGTGTACTGTATAGGAGACTGCATGTACAAAGAGAGACACAAAAAGGCAAAAAATATTGTCTAAGTTTACGGCTCACTTTAGTGTGCATCAAAACGTATTTTTTTAAAGGGCAAAGTTCAATCGCCTCTCACAACAGGCTGGAGCCTATAAATGAACTTATCACAACACCGTATAAAATGTCGGAGAACTACAATTTACAATAGAAACATACCACAACCAGCACCAGTCGTGGTCAAATGCGTAGTCAAAAAAACAGTCGTGGTCAAATGCGCAGAAACCGAGGTAACTGTGACCTGTTCCACAAGAAGAAAGTCCAGACTTCATTTATTCTCGCTATGGTCGTAAAATAATACCTCATTATCGTCGTGATCTATAGTTTTTTCGAAGAGAAGTTGTGGTCATTGTTATTAATAAAGCACCTAAAATTGTTGTCCCATAACTATCGTTAACTTTTAAAGTGGAATGTAGTAACACTAGAGAGTGTCAATTAACCACGTGTAAATCACTACTATTTTAAAACCAATTTTAAGTGTCCGTTATATTTTTCTGCGTGCACAATAGGATATTTATGTTTATCCCCGTAAATGGGAAAACCAAGGCGGTTAACACACGGGCAATCGTCAGATCACCTCGCGCCCATCGTCGGGTTACCGGAGCTATTGCAATGTTTTATATGATAGACACGTTCCTTCAATATAGTAGAACCCATTAACCCTCTGGGTTCAGGCAATGCCCGTAAAGTGTCTTGGCCAAGGACACAGCCGACTAGCTAGCGACCAGTTTCGTAGCCACAACATTTCGGTTGAAAGGCGAAGCACTAAACCGCCAGACAACAGTTCTCTTAATTCGACTCAATTAACCAGTTATCTTAATTTTAAGTTCTCTTTAGTTAAACAGTTCTATTAATTCGACTTAATTACAACACGATAAGAATTCTGATAAAAATTTATTATAAGTTTACATGGCTCTATATAAGGGCATGTAGTGATGTAGCACGATTACAAAACAATACATTGCACTGTGACGTAGGACGATTGTTGACGCGTGTTTCAGTTGGACGTCATGCCAACGGACTGCATCTAACACTCTGTTTCAGAAATATTCGCGATTCTTTCGCCGGAAACGACGACTTCCGTTACTGAATGGACTTTAACGCACGTTGCGCTTCTTCGTAAACCTAAGAATAGGATATTCATGTTTATCTCCGTGATACGAAAACCAAATGGACACACGGGCAATTGTCAGTTCACCTCGCGCCCATCGTCGGGTTACCGGAGTTCTTGCAGTGTGTTGTGTATGATTCAACAAAGGATAGGAGGATATAAAATATTCTATTTATCCCTGTGAATGAAAACCAAGGGGGTTAACACACGGGCAATCGTCAGATCACCTCGCGCCCATCGTCGGGGTACCGGAGCTATTGCAGTGTGTTGTGTATGATTTAGACCAGGGGTGGGCAACTTCTCTAGTCGGCGGGCCAGATGTGGGGAAATAAAGTCCTTGGTGGGCCAGATTATTAGATGAATAATATTCAATAACTTAACCACATTTCTATTTACTAAATTATTTCCATAGTTTCTATGTTTCGTCAAATAATGACGACTAATGTTGTACTCTTTTAATACGGCAACACTCTGACCATACAGTAAACATACTGCTTTGTTGTCAACCTTTGTAAAAAAATACTTGGGTATCCAATCTTTGTCTTGGGTATCCAAATGCTCGACACTCTCTTTTAATTTACGTTTTTTGGCTATTGCATTGTTAATAATCCTTAATAATTTATAAAATCAATTTATATTTAGAATTTAAATATAACTGATAACAGCTAAAGAAAAACTAACCCTAACAGTCACGTTGTTACACAGTACTCAGTTGTCGGGGGTGTTTACAACGCTCTCTGCTTTTACCTTATATTGATTGTTTAAAAAATGTGCTGACACAATTGTTTGTCCACAGCTCGCATTAACAGTGCGGTAAGAGTAGATCGATAGGCAACTTTTAGGAATGATGCATCGGACCACATTAGTGTTAGGAATGATGCATCGGACCACATTAGTGTTAGGAATGATGCATCGGACCACATTAGTGTTAGGAATGATGCATCGGACCACATACATACAGCGGGGCCGGACCACATTACATTGTTAGATACAGTCTGAGGCCGGTCAAAATCCCTTCACGGGCCGGATCCGGCCGGCGGGCTGTATGTTGCCCACCCCTGATTTAGACATTCCTTCAATTTGGTAGTACCAATTAATCCCCTGGGTTTAGGCAATGTCCGTTAGGTGCCTTGCCGAGCAAAAAGCTTGCTAGGTGTATTAAGTACACCAGTATAATTCATTTAAATGTATAAATTTTGCGCAGTAGTGTAAAGTGAATAAATTAAGACACACTCTTCTTCAGGGCTCTATATCGTTTGGTCTTAATTGAATTTTGTTTGCTTAGTAATGTTCTTTCGCCTAGGTTTGGCGGCCGCATTCACTATATTTATTATATTATATCCTTTTTTAATGACGTGTTTAACGACTGTTTGTTTTGCCGTCTTTTCCCGTTCCTGTGTCGTTATTTTATTCGTTTGCCATTTTTTAAAACTGGGGCAAAAATGAATAAAGTAAGAGAAATATTAAAAAATGTATTTTTATTCGTGTAGGTTCACTACAATTAACCTTGAAAGTGGGTGAAAGTTCATGTTACGTCTTCACAACCAGTCACTTCAAAAACTCCCAAATCTTTCAAAGGACCAAATCTTACACGAGGTATAAATATTGCGCACAATAGGCATTGTTACGTCTAATGACCTCATTTATAATATTACTCCCCAGTGTATACGTATGATGGAGTGATTTCAATGTAACAGTTCAAAATCCCGCCACTAACCTCTGTAAAAGGGACGTCCTGAAACAATTCCTGAACGAATCTTCTGGTGCTCAGCCTGAAGCTGTATTCGCTCATTACCGCCACCACGCGGTTGTATAACGACAGTGAATCGAAGATTTCAAAACGTTTTTCTTTCAGCCTGAAACGCATTGCGGACTTTCACATATAGAACATGCAGTCGCATTGGCTAACACAACATAATTACAACACTTGTTTAAAAAAAAAAATATCCTTAAAATTTTCGCTTTCAATTCAGCTTTTAAACGGCTAACTTTGCCTTCACATTCATAGTGGTAATCTATTGATTTCATGGGTCAGGCATACAAAAATGCCCGAAATTCATCATACCCATACCATCTTGCATATTTATAGCAAAATGGTGCGGTTATGATTTATTGTTAGTATGTCAAAGTCATAATCAGATTTTGAGTTTACAGTAGGGGTTGAAACCAAGGGTTTAATTTAAAATGAAAGGGTGCAGTTTACAGTACCGATCGCTTTTCGCCACAGTTTGCACATATCAGCCACAGTTTGCACACATCAGCCACAGTTTGCACACATCAGCCACAGTTTGCACACATCAGCCACAGTTTGCACACATCAGCCACAGTTTGCACACATTAACCACAGTTTGCTTGATTTGAAACCATAAGCGCAAATACTTACAATAATAGAGAAGTCTCGTGTGTTTTGACTCCAACCGAACTTCCAAGGTTGACAACAAGCTGCAGTATTTCCTCGTGGAATAGTTGGACGAATTCATCGCTGTCTGGGTCCACTGCCTGTCCACCTGTGTATGGGACGGTTGTATGTAAGATGAGGTGAGATGGGCTATGGTGAAATGAGAGCTCAAGGGTTAGGATGCTCATGGCTGCTGTAAGTTATAGCAGACATATTACAATGTGTATTTACAGTGCTGGAATAAAATGGTAGCAATGGTGGCATTGTTACGTGGAATGACAAATAGGTTAGTTTTATTTTTAGCTCCTTTATTAAATTAAAAGATATTTCAGGTTAATTGTGGTAAATGGGAAAACCAAGGGGGTTAACACACGGGCAATCGTCAGATTACCTCGCGCCCACCGTCGGGTTACTAGAGCTATTGCAGTGTGTTGTGTATAATAGACACTTTCCTTTAATGGAGTAATCCAAGATCTTTATGGACTAATGTCGGATTTCTATGGTATAATATAAGATTTCTATGGTATAATAGAAGATTTCCATACCTATAAAACAGAGGCCGCTCGATTCGCTGAGCAGGCTGTCGGGTGTTCTTGCAAACGAGGCGTTTGATTGGTTGCTCCGCACTGATTTCGTTTGTTTCGTCATAACGAGCGTGTGCGCTGGCCCGTAGCCGTCCAAGCCTCGGAATTTATGGCGGGTGGGTTTGTTGGGGCCTTCCCCTAGATCTAAAAGGGGTGACCTTAGTGAGTATTTAAAGCAGTGCTTCTTAAATGGTACACCACAGGGGTTAGCTAGGTGCGCCACACTTGCATTTCGTAAATTTAGGACAGTATGTGCATAGATCATAAACTACTAAATGGTTAGTGTCTATGTTGTTCTTTTCCATTGTAACGTTATTAGTTCTACATTAACTTCCGAAAAGCAAGAGCGATCAAGAAACAGTTTCGTTGTATGGAAAAATTGGTGATGAAATTATTTAAATTAAACTTTTAATTTTTCCTAAATTGTTTGAGTATTTAGCATATTGTTTTGACTCCCAGTGCAAAATGCGCCCGTTCGTTTCTTAATTGGTCCTGGGTGCGCCACAGGGTAAAAAAGGTCGAGAACCACTGGTTTAAACGGTCCTCTTCGTATGATAGAGGAAATTGAATCTTTAAAATCAATGGGACAAAACAAAGCAAAAGCTAAGCAGGCATATCCTAAGTAGTTTTATACCAACTATGTAATAGGTACCACTATAAGATAAGTTTTTAAAACCTGGTGTCCTAGCTACAATGCAGCTTAAGTAACAATATATGAAAACTAACGACCTGGAAGCCAGTGGGGTAATTTTTCTAACAATATGTATTTCATCCACTAGTATTAGGAAGGGCATTTTTCTATATACTTTCTATTAATTTCATCCACAAGGAAATCTGTTGTCTCTAATTTAAAACATTTTGCTGTTCACATGTAGTGCTGCCACTTTATAAAGGTTGGGGTGGTAGAATAGTCTTTAAAAAGTTTACAGAAAAAATTGACCATCGTCCTTTAAAAGTTCACAGAAAAATATTTTCGTTTATAGTTTGCCTAACAATTACATAAAGTGTACATCTTATTGATTTACTATGAAACGAAATTTAAACCCAAACCTTCCGAGTCTTGTGCCATGCTTTCATACAAGGTTACCAGCGATTGCTTGGATTTTTTGCTCTTAACCTCATTATCAGAAGACCCCTGTGAATAGGATAGAATAAAATATTCATGTTTATCCCTGTGAATGGGAAAACCAAGGGGGTTAACACACGAGCAATCGTCAAATCACCTCATGCCCACCGTCGGGTTACTTGAGCTATTGCAATGTGTTGTGTATGATAGACACGTTTATTTAATTTGGTAGAACCCATTAATCCGCTGGGTTCAGGCAATGTCCGTTAAGTGCCTTGCCCAAGGACACAACCGACTAGCTAGCGAGCAGTTTCGTACCTGCAACCTTTTGACTGAAAGGTGACGCACTAAACCACCAGACTAACCGGCATATACTTTCGTTTAAATATATGTAGCAAATGGAAGTAAATGTTGAGACCAAAATGCAGTAGCAATAGATGGTTTACTTACTGTAATCTTAACTTCTAGGCAGCTTGTTTTAATTAGTTTGCTGAATTTATGAGCTTAAACTTGGGTTTCTTTATTACATTGTGGGAGTTTTAAAAACTGCACACAAAAAAACTCTTTTTAGGTTGGAAAGTTTTCATGCTTTCGTCCATTTTTACCAGACATAACGAGAAATCTTGGCCAAACAAAAAAGACTTAACCTACCAAATAACAATTTAACATTGCACAAAAGCACTAAATCAGTCCCAAAATATCATTAACAATCAACCTATCAAAACACTCAACAACAGTCCCTTAAATCAATAAACGGTCAATCTACTAAATAACAGTAAACAGGCAAAAATCAGTCTAAGCACAAAAATAACACTAAAACAGTCCCAAAATATCATTAAACAATCAACCTATCAAAATACTCTAAAACAGTCCCTTAAATCAACAAACGGTCAATCTACTAAATAACAGTAAACAGGCAAAAAATCAGTCTAAGCACCAAAAATCACCAAAACAGCCCCCAAAATAACAATTCCAACCTGCAAGAATAGCTTGACATCAGTTGGGACCACAATTCCCACATAGCGGGTGAATCTTATTATTTCTTGCTGTTCGTCATACGAGATGCTATCCCCTCCCGACTGCGTGTGGGTCCCGGGTGATAGTGGGGACTTAAACCCGTGTTTCGGTCTCGCGATTCTCCACTCCGTGTTTGGGACAGAGGCCATTGTTGGGTCATGATGGACTATGATGTCATAATTCGGCAGTCGCACCGGCGAGGACAAGGAGTCGAGAATAACGCCGGAGTCGACGGAATTTTGAGTGTTGCCGCGTAATCTTTTTAAATCCATTTTGTCCCTCGCATCACTGGGAACTTTTCCACTGGAATCACTGAGTTTTCCACTAGACAAATTTTCATTGGGGAGTTTCTTACTGTCAACACTGGGAAATATTTCATTGGCATCACTGAAAAATTTTCCACTGGCATCACTGGACAGTTTTCCACTGGCATCACTAGTATTTTTAGAATGTCCGAGAATAATTGAATCGTTCTGCAGTAGAGCACATTCTTTCGTCTCAACTTTATTATAATGAGGTAAAAAAACAGGGGACCTGTTCTCACGGGGCAAAGTGTGGGAACCGTTCACCTGCGCGGCAGATTTAAGGGGTAAATCGAGTTTTGGGGGTACATTAATCAAAGGTACTGTTTTTTCCGCTATTTTGTGGTTTTCTAAAAAGTTTAAAGTTTCCTTCTTCGATTTCCTATGCAAATTAAGTGTATTGGGGATTTCCCTCTTTGTTTCTACTACGTCAAGCATATCTGGCAACGACCTTGAATGTTTGGGGCGAATTTGATCCACTTTTTCAGTGTTTCCAGTCGTTTCTTGGTCATGCAGTGTTGACCCGACCTGTCCTGAATTGTTGGTGTTCCATAGCAAAGGCTTGGTTTCCTTCTCGTGTTGGTCAACACTCCTGCGGCCATTGGTTATCTGTGCTTCATTTTGAATCATGATGTCATCCTTAGATGATGTCATCACATTTTCGTTGATGACGTCATCATTGTTTGATGATGTCATCGAACTCCGACCGGCGTGGTTTGTATTTGCTGCCTCAGGTGGCTGATATTTATGGTTGCCGCGGTAATCCTCCATCACCAAGTGATCATTGGTTGCTAGGTGATCGGACACGTAACCAGATGAACTATCATCGCGATTGTGTTTATGGTGGAGCCCCTGTGATGTCACAATGGGATAGTGATACAACAAAGCTAAATTGTAATGTTGTGACCAAAATGCGGTAGCAATAGAAAGGATTTTTTAATTTCTGCAAAATAATTTCTAGGCAGCTTGTATTAGTGAATTTGGCAGTTTAAATTCTGTTTTTTTACTACTTTGTGGAAGTTACAAAAAAACTGCAAACAAAGAACTTTTGATGTTAAGTTTGTATGCTTTCGTCCATTTTTACTACACATAACAACCCACTAACCCAAACAAATACTTAAAATATCAATAAACAATCAAACTACCAAAAAAACACTAAAACAGTTGCCAAAATGACACAACTCACCAACAAGGAGCCATATGCGAGTGACTTGCTTCGATTTCTCTTTGTGAAGAATTCTGAAAGCATAAACATTACATTACTATGACATCACACAAGAATCGCATGACATCATAAAACAATGTTACTTTATTTTTTTGCAGCAGTATGGCATCATAAATCAGAGGATGTGACATCACAAAACACAAGGTATGACATCACAAAACACAGGGTATGACATCACAAAACACAAGGTATGACATCACAAAACACAAACAAACCACAAGGTATGACATCACAAAACACAAGGTATGACATCACAAACCACAAGGTATGACATCACAAAACACAAGATATAAAATTACAAAACACAAACAAACCACAAGGTATGACATCACAAAACACAAGGTATGACATCACAAACCACAAGGTATGACATCACAAAACACAAGATATAAAATTACAAAACACAAACAAACCACAAGGTATGACATCACCAACCTAAGAATCGGTCTTTGATTCTCGGTTTGGATTCCGACCCATGTTTGGAGCTCCTGACTGAAGTAGCAGATGTTTCAAAGGAGCTAGCATCACTTGAAGTACTCATGGGGGAGATTATTGTGGCTGTGGGTGAAGGAATGGGTGTTTAGGAACGGTAGTGTAATAATTCTAGGGTTCGCGTATAAGACCTGTAGTTTACGGCAAATCTTGTATTTGTAAACACAGTAACAACACAGCAGTATACAACCGCTTGGCAAGATGTCCCAAAAATACCCAAAAAGTATATATAGCTAACACACGTACTAACGATGAAAAGGCGCAAATACATGATACCACTGATTAGTTCACGCTAAAAAGGAAGCAAGGCGCACGCTAATAATGACAGGCATAACGGAGGAATTACACTGTTACAGTAGCCAAGTGGTTAATGCGGCCGATTAATATACAGCTACCTTTATATTAGAGAAGTTATTTTAGAGATCTTAACGTTTTTTGCATATAAGCAGTATTTCATAATTGTATTTGTCAATGGATGTAAAAATTAGTACTGTTTTGATGATTTATAAGAAAAAAACACCTAAGCAGTCAGATTCATTAAAATATGCCATTTAAGCAGATTATTAGGCCTAAAAGACAAAACTCATCGTTTAAAAAGCGAAACCAGCACATTTATCTATGTTTTTTAAACTTTAACTTACTGAAGGTATCAGAGGCATTTGATTGGTTGAATGAAGTAATGGGACTTGTTACAAATGAATGGCTATTATGATCATCATGTGATGTTGATTTCTTCTTTGATCCTGGAATTTTAAAGGAAATTATTAAAATTGAAGATAAAGGTTTAAGTTGCTATCATTTGGCTCAATTTTAACCCTGATTTTTATTCATACATGGTTATTAAAATATTTCTGCTAATACTCTGGAAATGTTATAATTAAATAAGTTTTAAAAAATAACAAAAAGTATTGACAATGATAATAAAAATAATAATATCTCTATCAACATATATCAACACATTTGAACATAGAATTTATTCACTAAAATTCACTAAAAAAAAGTAAATTTTTAAAGTAAGAATAATTAACAAAAATCTTGTTAAAGAAAAATATACTTCTTGATTTTGATGAGCTGTTTCGGCTGAGTGAACGTGGTTTTACCGGCTCCTCATTGGTGGAAGAAGTAGGTGAAAGTTCACTGCTGATGCTAAGGTTGCTGGTGCTTCCATCAGGACTAATTCTGAGTGGAATTAATAAAAAATGTTTTTTTATTTCGGGAATTTTGCCAAGGGCTTCATGCAATTGTTGGTATATTTTAATAATGTAGACTTATTGTACACAAAAGAAGACTTTTGTTGCTGTTCATAACATTTGATTTTTTTTTTTTCTGTTCATAACATGACCAACTATCTGTAAAGTGAATGTTTTAATAATCACTTTCACCTTGAATCGTTTAAAAATGACTAACATTTAGATAAAAACCTTACAAAATACTACAATTGTTGTTGAGCATTTGAGGGCCATATTTTTTACATCTCTGATACACAAAAAGTAGTTTTCCGACTTTTGTTCTTACAGCAAATTATAAAGCTAGTGTAAGTTTATTTGCTTGGGCAGGTAATAATTTATTAATTTTTAGTAACTTTTATTGTAAAAAAAACTATTTGGTATCATTTTACAGAACTTTCAAAGCAGTATTTTTTGCAATTTAAAACTATTTATTTACAGAACTTTCAAAGCAGTATTTTTTGCAATTTAAAACTATTTTTTTACAGAACTTTCAAAGCAGTATTAAACTTGATATTTGTATCAATTTGCAAAACAGACAGCAAAGATTTAAAATGCTGCCGACACTACCCACACTGGGGAATTAGTCACCCTGTTCCCTCTCTCTGAGCAAAACAGGGAGGAATTATTGGAAATATGTTTCAAACCTGTTTGATTTTGAGTTGCTACTCAGAGACAAATTGGATTTCTGTGACACGATGGACATCGATTTCTTCACGCTGTGGTTGCGCCTTAAATGCGGGGTGCATATGGGTGGCACAGGGGTGATGGGGATTTCCCTTTCATCATCAAGGGTGTTAACCGTGTTAAGGACACTCTGTGGGTGAAAGGTCAAGTTGGGTAAGTGACTAACCCCTTTTTGTAATTTTAAAAGTATGAAACGAACAATTTTAAGAAACAAAACATTGTAAACCTATAACTCAACCCAAATAGATTATACTATATACAAACACACATATATCTATATACATAATGCATCCAAGCCACCAACAGATAACACATGTTTACAACCTTTAGCAAAGTTACAGTTTGCAAACAATTTGCCTTATGGCAGTCTAACAGGTATTTTTTACAACTTGAAATTTTACTTTATTAAAATTTTACACTTATATACTTGTTATACCTTTTTTCATGTTTAAAACTATAGGGACCCAAAAATGTTATTAAAAAATCATAATTTCCACCCCTTCACCACTATATTTGCACCACTGCAAATGAAAGCAGTTCTTACCTCCCATCCAGCTTGCCTTAACACCTCCACGCCCGGTATAGTCTGTGCAATTGTGCATAAGCAATAAATACATGTCCCTTTGACTGAGGCTTGCTTGGATTGCCTGGCAAGTTGTCTCATAAGCGGTATCCCTCCACTGTCTTTTAATAAGGGAAATCCCCAAATTGTAGAGCCAATATGCGCCTGTATGGTGAAGAGTTTAGTTATTCCTAATTAGACAAGTTCAGTACTGGTATACAACTATTAGGAATGCTTTATTTAGTCTGGGAAAAATACAGATTTGGGTATAACTTCCATCATTGGAAAGGAAATAGCATAAGTTATCAAACATTGGATATTATAATCTATATCCAACAACTTAGCCAAAAGAAGATTCATTAAATTATTTTATACTTTATTACTTTGTATTATTTTTATTCGACAAGATTAAATGTTATAACAGCATTGGAAGAATATCAGACTCACCAATGCCCATAACCAGCTTTTGACTTTTAAAAGCTGATCTTTCGTATTATTGTTTTGAGGTATTGATGACAATAACCCATTGTCTTTTTCAGTACGATCGTGCGTGTTGTCGTTGGAAACATTTTCATCTCTCGTTGGTGAGGTATGACTCGTTGAATCTTTACCATGACTCGTCGGATCTTTACCATGACCCATCGAATCTTTATCATGACTCATCAAATCTTTACCATGACTCATCGAATCTTTACCATGACTCGTCGAATCTTTACCATGACTCATCGAAACTTTACCATGACTCATCGAATCTTTACTATGACTCATGGAATCTTTACCATGACTTAACGATTTCACATACTGACTCAGCATGTCAACAAGTTCATTACAAACACCAGAATCACGAAGGATCTTGGCTCCACGCTCATGTTTGCAAAGCTCGCCATACAAATGTGCGGGAAGATGAACCGACTGCCGGAATTTCCTTTAAAACAACATAAAAACCATGAAAATGCATAAAAGATTCCAACCGCATTTTTAAAGAAAGAGTCTATATGTAAACCAGCAAAAGTATATTTAATTTGGGAGAGGTAAACTTAATCTAGGAAGATATTATTTAAATTAGAAAAGTATATTTAATTTAGAAGATATATAATTAATGTAGGAGATAAATAATTAAACTAGCAAAATTACTCTTAAACTAGAAATTAATTAAACTAAAACAAGTATAATTAAAAAAACACAGCCAAAACTCAATTGTCGCATTAAGGTAAAGTTTTTAATATATTATAAGAAAAAAATGTTCAACAGTAAGTCCCAAGTTTAAAATGAAATTATTTCACCTATTTCCACTTCTTCTAACAAAACCATCTTCTTTATTTGCTCGTTCGAATGTGGTCATGGAAAGCTTCAATAGCTCCTCTACATGGAGGACGTACTTCTCGTTGTACATGTTCCTCCACCTGGGGGGTGGGGGTTATCTTTGGGGGGAGGTAGACTGTATATGTGGCCGGGTAATTTATTGGGTTTATGGTAAGGTTATTTGCACTGGGGTGGGTATATTCCAAGGTATATCTTTGTGGGGGGAGGAATACCTTATACATGGGTGGGTAGTTCTTGGGTTTATCTTTGGGGGGTAGATCTTATACATTGGTGGGTAAATCATGGGGTTATCTTTGGGGGGTAGATCTTATACATTGGTGGGTAGATCATGGGGTTATCTTTGGTGGGGAGGTAAACATTAAACATGGGTGGGTAAATCATGGGGTTTTATTAAGGGGTGTACATCTTATACATTGGTGGGTGGATCATGGGGTTTATTGAGGGGTTATCTGCTTCCGGTGGATGGTGGGGGTATCTTTGGGGGTGAGCTAGAGCTTATATGTGGTAGTTCTGAGGTATATGTTTGAGAGGTAGACCTTATACAATTATAGATGGGTGGGTAGATCATGGGGTTTTATCTTTGGGGGGTAGACCTTATACATTGGTGGGTAGTTCATGGGGTTTTATTGAGGGGTTATCTACTCCAGGGTAAATGGTGGGGCTATCTTGGGGGGGAAGCTAGACCTTATATGTGGTAGTTCTAAGGTTTATCTTTGGGAAAAGGTAGATCATGGGATTTATATTTGGGGATAGACCTTATGCATTGGTACAGTTGGTTTAATATCACAAAGTCAAAAGTAGGGATGTTCATTTAGAATTAAGATTGGAATGCTCCTTGTGGAACAAAATGAGTTTTATTTATATAATTTTGACTTAAAATGAAAAAAAAGTTGTTAAAATTTAATTTTTAGTTCACGATGATGATGATAAGGATTAAAAATGACAATTGTTTCATAATATTTACATACAATAATATTTTTTGAAATCAAATTAGTACTAAAAATGTTTTATGCATGCTCTTTGAGACTATTTCAGGGTGGTTCAAAATTTTAGAATCAAAATGATTGATTCTAGAATAATTGTAGAAATCAAATAAATTCGCGTAGGGACTTTTCTACTCAAAAGTTAAAAAAGCAGTTAAATACAGACATTAGATTAGATTCCATACATAAGATTATTTAAGAATAAGTAAATTCATTTAAACACCTTGCGCACGCCTGTTGGCAATAATCATTTATCCGCTGCTTCTGCGTGTTTGACCTCTGCTATTTATTTGTGGCACATTTGCTTTTCGGTTTAGTGGTAGTTGACTGTTCTATTGTTATTATATTGAGTTTCCTTTTGTTTTAGTTAAACAGTCAATTAAACCTTAACAAATAAGGATTACGATAAGAATAAAGAAATTCAACTTAAAATTGACCTGTCCAGTTCGCGAGTCAAGTAATGGTTTTGGGTGAGGCAATCAAAACCTTTGGGGTCGGATAGGAAGCGACAAACAAGTAACGAACCCCGATCTCCCAAGTGCAATAGAGTGGGGCGCAAACGGACAACCGACCGCAGATAGTGCTGTAAGAAAGGGGTGATTTTAAGTCGGTGTGATACCAGATACAACTGAGTTGGAGCAATGTAAAGCAATAGGTCCATAAATGCATCCTCCGTTCCAGTTAGAGAACGGAAAACAGGGTTGTTATTGTAGTAAATTTAAGTTTGTGCGTTTTTGACAAGAAGCAGTGTTGTTTTAAGTGAGTTAAGTGGCTTGGTAATGTCCACATCCCCTTATGCTCACAGTCGAGTAGGTAGAGATATTAATTTGTTAAAAATCATTTTAATTTTAGACATCCGTATGATATCACCTTTTAACAATGCTATAATTAAGCTTGTGGATAATTAGACAGAACTTTCTCGTGTAGATGACTCATTGGATACCACTGGGTTGGAACAGTGTGAAGTGGCTTGGTAATGTCCACTGTAATCGCTTCATGCCCACAGTCGAGTTGCTGGAGCTATTACGTGGTTTAAAATTATTTAAGACAGAGGTAACTTTACGTCTGTATGATATTAACTTTTAACAGTTCTATAATTAAGCCTGTGCATAATCAGTCAAAATTATTCATGTTGAAGACTTATTAAACACTGGTTTGAAATATAGTAACTAGGCTTACTCAGGTGAACAGTAATACACCTGATACCACACTGAAGTCGCTGATGCTATTACATTGGTATCATGAGATAAGACTTTCAATTTGGAGGCTCATTAGATAACACTGGTTTAAAGCAATGTATAGTGGCTATCTCAGATACACAATAGTACACCTCATACCCACAGTCAAGCTGCCGATGCTATTACATTGTGCGGATAATCAAAAAACACTTTCAACTTGGAAGACCTATTAGATATCACTCAGTTGGAGCAATGTAAAGTGGCTCACTAATGGAAGTGCACAGTAAAAGACCTGATGCCCACAGTCCAGACACTATTTACAAGATTACACCTGTTGTCCAGTATCTGGTGCTCTTAGGTTGTGGAAAATCAGACGGGACTTGTAATTTAAATGATAAATTAGATACTGCTTGGACAATGTAAAGTAGCTTGCTTAGGTGCACAACAGCAAAGGTAACTCATCATGACTTAGGTTAGGTAGCATAGGAACTAGAATTTCCTGAATACTGGTTCCAGTTCGAATATGGACACAAAAATAAGACTAATGCCTGCTGCACAGCATAGAATAGATGAACCCCCACACACAAACCTTATTATCGCAGGCTTCGTGGAGAATATCAAAAAACGATTTAAAGGGTACGTTCGTATAAACTTGTTTTTTTGTAATTAAAGAAGGGGTGAGTTATATGCCTAATGCATGGTACAACACTAAGAACAGATTAATCCACACATGCAAACCTTATTATTACGCAGGTCTCGTATATTACGATTTTCCCTATTATTGAATATATCACACTACGCCTGCTGCAACGCTTAGAACAGATCAACACAGCCACACACACACAAACCTTATTATCGCAAGCTTCGTGGAGAATGTCGATCGCTTCGGTCGTCACTTCGTTGCTCTTGTCGAACAATTGGGTGGTGAGCAACTCTGCCCCCCAGTGGTGGAACGCAGGACAATTGGTTCGAAGCAGCACACGGAGGAATCCAGTCGCGTACAACCGCGACGCCTTGTTATGTCATAGAAGATAATTACCGTATTTTACGGACTATTAAGTACCCTTTAAATCATTTTTTTCAAAATATTGCATGTTTTCTAAAAAAATGATTTATAAGCTAATGTGCCTAATATATGGATGAGTCAGTGCTTTATTGCCTACACTCAAAACCAATACCAGTACTACTGTTTTATAAACAAATTGCCATCTTTTGCATATAATAGCCCGGTGCTTTTTTAATTGACATGGTGCCCTATAATCCAGTGCGACTTTAAAATACGGCATACGAACAAATGAAAAAGTGATATAGGATAGAACAGGATAATTATGTTTATTCCTGTGAATGATAAAAATCAAGGAGGTTAACACACGGGCAATCGTCAAATTACCTCTCGCCCACTGTCAAGTTACCTATAGGTATTGCTGTGTGTTGTGTATGATTCACACGTTCCTTTAATTTGGGAAAACACATTATTACACTGAATTAAGGTAATGTCCGTTAAGTGCCTTGCCCAAGTACACAATCGAATAGCTAGCGACCAAGTTTATAACCTGCAACCTTTTGGCTTAAATGCGTCACTATAAACCATCAGACTTATCGGTTGGAGTAATGTCTAAGAATGCACTTTTAACTACCGTAACCGACTGAATGTGTGAATAAAGCGAGACAGCAAAAAGACAAATTTATGAGTGTTTCACTGGGACATAAATTGAAATAATTCTAAAGAATAAAACCACCATTTGTTTACCTCGTTGCAAGTTTTCAAAACTTTACTGAACACGGCTCTTGCTTGGCCGTCCATTGTATATGATAACCCTGAGATCATCAGCTTGATTAGGCTCTCATGGGTGGTCTCGCATGCCAGCTCCTGGTAACTGTGAATGGGGAATACTTTGGTAACTGTAGTAGGAAATATTGGCAAGTGTGGATTGAAAATACTTAGTAACTGTCAATAAGACTTAATTTGGTAACTGTAGATTGAACAACTTTTTTATAAAAAAACATACTATAAAACATACTATGTTTTTTTTTATTTAATGTTTAATGTTGTAATTTAAAATAGAATAAAATGTGTTTTTTTTCAATCAATATTTAAGACTGTAGTTAAAAATACAATAAAATAAGTGTTTTCCATTTATAAGTGAAGGTTGTATGAAAAAAAAAAGAAAAGTTTTTTTTATATTCAATATTTTTCGGCTAGGTCAAAAATATCCCAACAGACTTACTAGTGATACACTTTGCATTGCTGTAATATCTGTTCACCTTGTACATGACCTGACAATGAACCCAATATGAGGTAATAATCACGTGCACAAGTGACCCCAAGTGAACCTATTGACCTGTTGTAACCTCCAGCTTCTGAGTTCGTCTGGTGGAATAAATAGAGGGAATTTTAAGGTTCATTGGTGGCGTGAAATGGTTCATAAAAGGCCACAAAACAGCGATACAATTTGATATTCGGATTCACTAACATAAGGATGTTTCCTGTACAGCTGCGTGTTTGGCTTAAGCACATTCTTTCTATGTATTGATAACTTGTACTATTGCTTAATGCATTATATAACACAAAAGGAAGAATGCTCTACAATTGTGTTTTGGTATGTAATTTCTACTGTTCCTTAACTTTTACTATTCCTTAACACATTAAATAAAACATGAATTATATATCAAAACACAGTTGTAAAACATTCTTCCTTTAAAACTTTGACTGTCTTGGTACACTGAAGGTATTAAAATAGAAAAATATTCTATTTAGTGGAGTATTAGCATATTCTTTCAATGTTTAACATTATCTATTATTGTACAGGAAAATTAAAAGCGTTAAAAATATCGGATAATTGTGATCTAGTCAAGCCAAAACATAGTTATAATAAATATTCTTTCATTGTATTGATACTTGTGCCATCACAATAATGCAAACCATTAAAAAAATGTGTGTGAAAGGTGTGTTTTAGGACGTAGATCACATTTAATACTTTTAATACAATACTTTACTATTTTTTCACAGTATTAGTACAAGATTTTAAAACATGGGTAGAATATGATAATACTCTTTTAAATAGCAAACTCTTTTGTTTTAATACTTTTTACTATCAGTGTGATAATAACGTTAAAGTTTTTTAAAAATGGAATGCTTTACAACTGTATTTTTCCTTTGTCTAAATGATATTTTTGCTTTAAAACATTCCAATAATTCCCTGACAATAATAGTAGATTGTATTACAACAGAACAGTGAAAGAAAACACAAACTCACACAATTATAGTTACCTTAGCCAACATTGACTGTTTAATCTCGTTATAACAGTCAAAGAAATAAAAGACAAATCTAGAATAACGAACAAGTTACTTGGTTTTGTTACAAAGCACGAACCTTAGGCAGAAAAGCCAGGATGTCTTCGATCAAGTTCCTGAGCAAACGTTGTCCTTCATCGTCTGAGTGGGAGAGGAACTGAACCATGTGGCAGGCAGTGACTACATATATTCTGGTGGAGTTGGGGGGGGGTTAACATACGGCCAGCAATGTCTTATTTGCAAGAAAGTTTCGTTAGTTGCATAACTGTTTGGGTTTATTGTTATTGAAATAAAAACAAAGAAAAAAATTGACTCTAGTACTGATAAAAATCTGAAAAAAATTGACTCTAGTACTGATAAAAATCTGAAAAAAATTGACTCTAGTACTGATAAAAATCTGAAAAAATTTGACTCTAGTACTGATAAAAATCTGAAAAAAATTGACTCTAGTACTGATAAAAATCTGAAAAAAATTGACCTACTGCCCACAAGATTAAAAGGCAAACAATTGACTATAATCCTGATGAAAAATCCTATAAAAAGGGTTAAGATGATGCCAGTGGAATAGATACTGCAAAGAATTCTGGAACATTCCGCAGAACTCACTGGTTGTGGTCTTGAGCCCCATCCTTAACGAGGTCGAGCGCTGAGAACAATTTGCTTGCGGGGAGGTAGAAGTAGATGAGTCTGCGGAAGAATCGTCGAACTGTCTCGTCCCCTCCCACGTTGTGAAGAAGCGTGGGGGATGGGGGGGAGAGCAGGAGGGCCCCGAGAGCCCCCCAGTCCCAATCACCCTTCTCTTTCGTGTTCAGAACCTGTGTATGCGGGTTAGATGAAAAGGGGGGTAGGTGGTTTATCTGACCCCAAATTATTTACATATGTACGGTATAAATCTGACCTGCACTATTTACATATGTAGGGATGTAAGTCTGACCCACACTTTAACACTCTTACATAAGTAGAGGTGTAAATCTGACCCCGAATTATTTACATAATTAGGGGTGTAAATCTGACTGCTTATAATTTACATAATTAGGGGTTTACATTCAATCCCTTATTATTAACATATGTAGGGGTGTAAATCTGACCCCACACTTATTAACACTTACTTACATATGTTGGGGTGTAAATGTGACCATCAATTATTCACAAAAATCGGGGCGTACGTTCAACCCAGAATTAGTTACATAAAGAATAGTCCACAGTATCACTAGTAATTAGATAGAACAAAATAATACCTTGGTATTCTTGAGTGCAAGTAGGGTTTGTTCTTCAGGATAATCTCGCATGATGTTTAACGAGCGATTTCGTCGTAATAAAGTGAAGGAGGAGGGTGGGTCTGAGGTCCCGATCGGTTGTGCGCGCGTCCCAGATGGGTTGTGTCTGCAAGGTTGCCATAAAGGGTTGATTGGTATTCCAATTTGTTAGAGTAGAATGGCAAAAGCAGTAAAAAAGGCTTAAGGAGTCAGAGAGGAAACAGTTTACGTTTACATCTTCGTTTACAGCATATGAGCCTTTCCACCATTGGCAAAAGTTTTCGCAAATAAAACCATGCACCATTTACCAATTCCGGTCACCCACCCATACACCCGCACACTCAACCGCCCACCCACACACCCCCAGACACACAAATACACGCACACCCATTTACCCACTTGTTCGGTTGTCGCATGGTAAACAAAATATGGCTGAGGTAAACGCTATACGGAGTGGGCTTGGCAGAAAGCATGTGGTGAACTTCTTGCAATCGCTTCACTGCTAAGTTGATTTGTCTGTGAAAGGGTTGTGATGTCATAATGGGTTTTGTTTACAAACAAAATGTGTCTGACTAATTAGCTTGGTAGGTTAGTGCATTGCCTTAAAACCGAAGGGTTGCAGGTTCAAAACTAGTCACTAGCTAGTCGGTTGTGTCCATGGTCAAAGGCACTTAACGGACATTCCCTAAATCCAAAGGATTAATAGGTTCTACCAAATTTTAAAAATGTCATATCAAACTGCAATAGATCTTATGATTACCTGTGGTTATCCCTTTGCATTTTTTCATTCATGGGAATAAACATGAATAACCCATCCTACTCAATCAAAGACCTCTCAATACAATCCACACACTTTTGTATAATTTACGCTTTAATTTCCAATATTTTAGCAATCTTGGTGAAACTTACAAATTTTCCTCTAAGTTGTTGCCGGTTTCCTTTAATAGATCAGGTAACAATGGTTTTGAATCGTCATTGGGAGGTAACAATTGGACACTCAAGTGCAACAATGAACCAAGGATGATGGTAGCGGCGATAGCGGATTGCGCATCACTGCTCACGGCAACACTGCTAAGTGCCTGCAATAAAACAACAAGAATTTTGAAAAGGATTTTCATGTTTATTTAAGGTGTTGGAAGGCAAGGAACATTATCACATGAGCAATTATCTGATACCTAATGCCCACGGTCAATTTGCCATATTTTATTGTGTTAACCGCACACTCTTCTTCAGGGCTTTATATTATATTGTTTTGGTCTTAATTAAATTTTGTTTGCTTTTTATTGTTTTTTCGCTTTGGTTTGGCACCCGCTATATTTATTAAATTATATCATTTTTTAAATGACTTGTTTTAACAACTGTTCGTTTTGCCATCTTTTCCTGTTCTTGTGTCGTGATTTTATTCGTTTGCCATTTTTAAAATACTGGGACAAAAAAGGAATAAACTAAAAATTAAACATTAACTTAAATAAGATGGAGAAATTGTTAGTTTTTGTTCAATCCATTAATCTATTGTCTTTGGGCACCAAATTTGTTAATCATTATTTCTTTTTTCAACCTGTCCTAATATTGTCATAATCCCAAGTTGTTTACCTAAATACCCAGTCTCCAACAGCAAACTTCTCACCAACACTGACAGTTTACCTATCGGCGTAAAGACTCAATCACTAATAGTTTCTAATTTTTAACCTTTAACACTTCAACAGACTTCCATCCTTTCCCATGCTGCCAACACTGCCCCTACATCACCACCACAACTGACAATACAATAGTATGGGTGGGTATAAGTACCACCAAGACCAGGAATGCAGACCATAATACATTACATTAGTTTGGGTGAGTCCATGGTAGCCCTGGGACCAGGAATGTAGGCCATGATACATTACAATAGTATGGGCGGGTCCATGGTAGCACTGGGACCAGGAATTTAGGCCATGATACATTACAATAGTATGGGCGGGTCCGTGGTAGCAATGGGACCAGGAATGTAGGCCATGATACATTACATTAGGAAGGGTGGGTCCATGGTAGTACTGGGACCAGGAATATAGGCCATGATACATTACATTAGGAAGGGTGGGTCCATACTGGTACTAGGACCAGGAATGTAGGCCATGATACATTCCATTAGTATGGGTGGGTCCACGGTAGCACTGGGACTAGGAATGTAGGCCATGATACATTACATTAGTATGGGTGGGTACACGGTAGCACTGGGACCAGGAATGTACGCCATGACACAATACAATAGTATGGGTGGGTCCGTGGTAGCAATGGGACCAGGAATGTAGGCCATGATACATTACATTAGGAAGGGTGGGTCCATGGTAGTACTGGGACCAGGAATGTAGGCCATGATACATTACATTAGGAAGGGTGGGTCCATACTGGTACTAGGACCAGGAATGTAGGCCATGATACATTCCATTAGTATGGGTGGGTCCACGGTAGCACTGGGACTAGGAATGTAGGCCATGATACATTACATTAGTATGGGTGGGTCCATGGTAGCACTGGGACCAGGAATGTAGGCCATGATACATTACATTAGTAGGGGTGGGTCCATAGTAGCACTGGGATCAGGAATGTAGGCCATGATACATTACATTAGTAGGGGTGGGTCCACGGTAGCACTGGGACTAGGAATGTAGGCCATGATACATTATATGAGTATGGGCGGGTCCATGGTAGCCCTGGGACCAGGAATGTAGGCCATGATACATTACATTAGTATGGGTGGGTCCACGGTAGCACCAGAACCAGGAATGTAGGCCACAATACAATACAATAGTAGGGGTGGGTCCATGGTAGCACTGGGACCAGGAATATAGGCCATAGACCCTGTAACTCCAGCTCAACTGACCACACAAATGTTGATCACCCACCTGCATGAGTCCACACTGAAGGAACGCTGATAGCAAGATGGCGAGGTGTGAGTTGACGAGGTCGGGCCGCGATGATGAGCCGATCGGGATGAGACTCTTTGTTTCCGCGACAACAAACCCTTCCGAGTGACGCCAGGTGTCACGGAAACTTCCAGGGGCTGAAGGGTGTTTTAGGGGTAAATTGGGGTAACTGGTTTAAAAATGGATTTTTTTACATTACAGTTTTAAAATAGTGAATTAATCGGGTTTGAAAAGTGATGACAAAATTCAGTAATAAAAGCTGCTTTTGAAATTATATTTTTTAATTAAATTTAATGTGTTTTAATTAACAAAGGCAAAAGTAGAATGGCGAATTAGGAGGTATAGAAAGAAAAGAATTCTATTTTAGAGTTTAAGGGCAAGTTTTAGGAGTTAGGGAAAAAGTTTTTTTTTAATTCAATTTTAACAGTAAAACTAAAAGGGGAAGAATATAAACAGTCTGACAAATAGAATGCTGATAGTAATAGGTGTTTTTAAAATCGATATTATTAAAAAATGAAAGAAAAAAAGGTGAAAGTCCACACTTACCTGCTGCCTTTAAAGCTGCATTGAAATCATCGGACCAAATCGGTTCGTTGAAGTAGAAAAGTTCGCAGATCACCATGAATATTCCTCTCTGTGGGGTCGAACCAAACATTTGAACAAAAGATTTCGGTAACTAAGAATAGGATATTCATGTTTATCCCCGTGAATGGGAAAACCAAGGGGGTTAACACACGGGCAATCGTCAGATCACTGCGCGCCCACCGTCGGGTTACCGGAGCTATTGCAGCGTGTTGTATATATATGATAGACACGTTCCTTTAATTTAGTAGAACCCAATAATCCGCTGGGTTCAGGCAATGTCCTTATAGTGCCTTGCCCAAGGACACAACCGACTAGCTAGCAACCAGTTTCAAGCCTGCGACCTTTTGATTGAAAGGCGACACACTTAACCCCCAGACTAACCGGTTGGACATAACTTATATATGATTATATGAAAATTGCTTAAGTAGTTAAATAATATGGGTAGGCATCACAAAAAAACTAGGTTGTGTTAAAGGTTATTACAAAAAACTATGTTGTGTAAAAGGGTATCACTAAAATGCAATTTCAAGTTGATAAAATTTCGATAATTTAAGACATCAGTACAACTTATATCAGAACTGACTAATCAATGTGTATTACATCACAATGTGCAATTTGACAAAACTTAGGTGATTTACTTAAATAATGCACAGTCATAAAAAAGCAGTATGACATTACAATGTACATTATGACGTAACCCAGTTACACTAGTTAAATAATGCACAGTCATAAAAGCAGTATGACATCACAATGTACATTATGACATAACCCAGTTACACTAGTTAAATAATGCACAGTCATAAAAAGCAGTATGACATCACAATGTACATTATGACATAACCCAGTTACACTAGTTAAATAATGCACAGTCATAAAAAGCAGTATGACATCACAATGTACATTATGACATAACCCAGTTACACTAGTTAAATAATGCACAGTCATAAAAAGCAGTATGACATCACAATGTACATTATGACATAACCCAGTTACACTAGTTAAATAATGCACAGTCATAAAAAGCTGTATGACATCACAATGTGCATTATGACATAACCCAGTTACACTGGTTAAATAATGCACAGTCATAAAAGGTAGTATGACATCACAATGTGCATTATGGCATAACCCAGTTACACTGGTTAAATAATGCACAGTCATAAAAAGCAGTATGACATCACAATGTACATTATGACATAACCCAGTTACACTAGTTAAATAATGCACAGTCATAAAAAGCTGTATGACATCACAATGTGCATTATGACATAACCCAGTTACAATAGTTAAATAATGCACAGTCATAAAAAGCAGTATTACATTACAATGTGCAATATGACAAAACTCAGGTGATCTAAATTATGCACAGTCATATGTAAATTATGCAGTCATATGTAAATTATGCACAGTCATACGAAAATGTTGCACAATCATAAAAATCAGCATGATATCACAACGTGCATTATGAACTCACCCTCACACAGTCATTAGGCACGAGCATGGCGTCGATGAAGGAGGTGAGCATGTCCTTGGAGTGAGTGATGTGGAACAAACCATCCCAAGTTCGGAGCAATGATACGATCGCCATCCTACTCGCTGTGAACCTCATCCCTAACTCATCTCTGTGGGGTGTTTGTGGGGGGGTTGGTTGAGAGGTATTATGCGGGTTAAATTCTGGGCCCAGGGACACAACCGACTAGCTAGCGATCAGGTTCGAACCTGCAACCTTCCGTTTAGAGAGGACGAACTAAACCACCAGACTAATCTGTCGAACGTGCATACACCTTTCTTCCAATGACCTCTGTATCTAACTTAGACCACAACAGTCCTACCTCAAGAAGGGACCAGGAATAGATTACAGAATAATAGATTACAGGGTTTTAAGACTTTTTAACCCAGGAAAAATTTGCTTGAGAGAGGTTTGGAAGGTATTATGCAAATTTTAAGACTTTTTAACCTAAGAGAGTTTCAACGGGAGTGAAAGGGGAAATATTATGGGTTTTACGTATCTTTAACCCAGTAGAATTGCAGTTGGGGTGTTGGGGAAGGTGCAATAGGGTTTTAAGAACTTTTCAATGGGGATAAATTGTATAGGGGTTTTGGAGGAAGGCATATTGGTGTTTTAAGACATATATCCCAATTTTTCGGCGTTATTGTCATTGAACACAGCTCCCATAATGCCTTTTTTCCACCACTGCTACCTCCTTACAAGCAATAAATGTTCAAACTCACTTCAACTTTGAATCATCAACATCAGGATGGAACCGGTAGTTAAGCTCGGTGTACGGCGCAAATATGGCGCTCATGTCCAGTTCCGTGGGATGCCAGTGGCTGCAACGGGAATTCATAAATAACCTAATTGATTTTTTTGTGTTTTTTTAGAATTTTTAAAATACTCACCAAATTTCTTTAGAATTAGTTATCTTTTGGAAACAGAGATCCTTGTTTATTAAAACACCAACAATAAAGGAATTAAACTACCCAATAAATTTTCACAGTTTTTTCGATAAATTTTAAAAATTTTCACCAAATGGATAAAAATATAGTGTGTTTACCACTAGGTATATTGTGAACCAAAAAGGTATATTGTGAACCAAAAAGGTATATTGTGAACCAAAAAGGTATATTGTAAACCAAAAAGGTATATTGTGAACCAAAAAGGTATATTGTGAACCAAAAAGGTATATTGTAAACCAAAAAGGTATATTGTGAACCAAAAAGGTATATTGTGAACCAAAAAGGTATATTGTGAACCAAAAAGGTATATTGTAAACCAAAAAGGTATATTGTGAACCAAAAATCATCTATTCTAGTTCACAATATACCCAGTGGTAAACACATTACGTTTGCACCCCTCTCACCTTATATCAGGATGGTTAATAATATGCATGAGGGACAAGCACAGACACTCATTGATTCGCTGGTAGAGATGACATTCCATCACGGCATTAATAAGAGCGAGAACTCCATTGCAACGAACCACCAACCAAGGTTGGAGCAATGCTGGGGGGAGTAGGTGGTCGGGTTTAATTAGTTTAATTCGATTATAATCCTGTTAACTGGCAGAGGTCAATTAATGTGACATTTTAAAAGAGATCAAATTTAGCTGTTAAAGGTGTTTGGCCTAAGTATATTTTTATACAGCACTGTTGCATTTAGCAAAATATTTTATCCAATATACAGGGTGTCCCAAAAAAATGACACCATTTTAAAATCACATACTGAAAACCTGTGAATTCCAGAAACTCAATAAGCACGTGTGTTGTACTGATGTCAACTCATATGCCTGTTAAATTTCATTGATTTCGAGTTCATACTTTTTGTGATATTTGCATCTTAATTGGTGTAATTTTTTTGGGGACACCCTGTATATATATTTAAATGTCTATTTATCTGGCATAGGTAACACAATGTGTCATTTGAAAAAAGATGCAATTCTAGACATGAAACCTGTTTTAACATGGATAATGTTAACTAGGCAGCATTTTCAAACAAAGTATTAGTTTTTATCTGACATATATATGCCTATTCATCTGGCAAAGGTAAAACAATGTGACATTTGAAAAAGATGCCGATCCAGATGTAAATGTTGTTTTGGCAAGGATATATATTAACTAGCATTGTCACACTAAATAGTACTTTTTTTAGAAACACGTGTCTGTGCAAAAAATTTGGGGGTGTGTATATGTAACAAATAACAAATATATATATAAATGAATATTGCATAGGCCTAACCAACTGACCTATATCTACCTGTACCTCACACAATCGAAACCAGTTGATGGTTAGTCGGTTGTGCCCTTGGGCAAGGCACTTAGCAGCTAATGCATGAACCCGGTGGATTAATGGGATGTAATAAAACTAAGGAACGCAGCAATCATATACAACAGCGGTTCCCAAACTTTTGTTGATGGCGGCGCCTTTTGTAAACCTTAAACCTTCCACTAGCACGCATTTGGATAACCATTCAAACTCTTTAAGACTATTCACTGAGGTGACAAACAGTCAACTAATGCAAAGCAGTTATTTGACAAACCATTATTCGAAAACAATGCATCGTAAGTCAGCAAATAGTGGCAGTTAACACCGAACAATAGATTTTAAAAAGTAAAACGAATACTTTATGTATGGGGTTGCACACCAGGCTCGTACATCTCCAACTAACACATGTAATGTAATTTTTTGTGAGGAAACAATATAATAAATGCAGCAACTTCTGCATGCTTTTGCGGCGCCCCTGGCAAAGTTTCGGCGCCCAGTTTGGGAACCGCTGATATACAGCATGATCTCCGGTACATTAGCGGTGGACTGAGAGTCATAATTTTCAGTCTTAGGATGGGGAATTCGTAAATTTAAGCCAGAAGAAAGGAAAATGTCCTAAATTTGACTAAAAACCTGGGGGAAAATAAAAATATATAAGTACTGTCAATTTAAACATTTTATTCAACACAAGGGCATAAAAAAATGAATATCATGTGTTGTGTTTGAATAATTAGAGAGATTCCAACCCACCTAGCTCACACAAAACTGCAAGCGATGTCCGATAAACTCGGTCTCTCTCTTCTGCGCCACCTAGTGACACTGACACCAAGCACGAGGCTAGCGACATCGGTACGATCGCCTCATTGGTCGATTGTTTCAAATGAGCGATCTTACGGACCAATCGGATCGCTTGAATCCGTTCTACTTCGTTAAAATGGCTGATGTCAAGACACCTTCGATTTAACAAAAAAACATTTTATTAACAAATTGTCAAAAAATACATTTTATTTGTATGATTTATTTATAACCTATCAAAATACCTTTTATTACCAAATTGTAATTAGGAAACATTTGTAAGCTATCAAAACACGTTTTATTTTTAAGTCATTGAACATAAATCTTTTTTTTCAACTTATGAAAAATACATGTAAGGGTAAAAATGTACTCACAGACATGTGGGTAAACATGTCCACATGGGTAAAAATTTGAGCATAAACCATGTGTATTTAAGGTGAAACAAAGTGGGTAAACATGCCCATAAATAATTGGGTAATAATGCCTAGATAGTTTAACATTCCTTTATTGAAAAGTGGGTAAAACAAGCTCCTATAAACAAGTGTGTAAATAAGCCCCATATAGACAAGTGTGTAAACAAGCCCCATATAGACAAGTGTGTAAACAAGCCCCATATAGACAAGTGTGTAAACAAGCCCCATATAAACAAGTGTGTAAATAAGCCCCATATAGACAAGTGTGTAAATAAGCCCCATAGGGGACAATTAGTTAAACATACTTTGTAACAAGGTTGTCAAGGTTAAGGTCGATGAAAGTTTGCTTTCCATGCTGGTCGTTGATGAGATATCGAAGCGCTCGAATTCCCGCTGCTCGTACTTCTTTCACCTCAGATACCAGGGTGGGTTTCAAACTGGGTGGGTGTATTGATTGGGGGGTTATATGGTGGTGGGTGGTGAATTGATAATTAGGTCTTGGGTGTAAATTTCATCCTGTTGTATATTTGGTACATATGTATAAAGTTTAGGGGAGGAGTGCAAATTACACCACAACTTGGGTTTGGTAGCATAGGGGTAAAGTATATGGTGTTGATAGGGGGGGAATTACACTTTTAACATCAATCTGGTATCATAGGGGTAAAGTTTAGGGTGAGATAGGGGGGAAATTGCACCACAATATGTATATTACAAAACGCAATCTAATATGGATTTGATTTCCTAGACATTATGCACCTCTTGCACTAAACAGTTTACAAATGTAACCACAAAGTTTTGCAATGGTTAATGCATAACAACAGCAATTGTGTTTGTAACTTGTAAGTTGGATATAAAATAGGCCTCGTTGACTTGATCACTTTTATGACAGCTGGTCTGTGGTATATGGAAAAAAGCCAAAGATCATAGAAAGGTCAAGTTCATATTAACCATAAGGTCGCGAACTCCTATCAGGCAACAACCTATTTTGGAGTGTGTGTAATGACTTTGGTATGTATTTTTGGAGTGTGTATTTTTGGAATTACTTGGCAAGGTGGCAAAACAAAACACACAGTTCAGGTATTATACAAAACAAATAAACAACAATGTTTAAAAACGATTGAAATGGTTAAGGTGAATTTGAAAAGAACATACCAAGTCATTATGATGTCTATTGGGATAGTGATGGCAGAATCATCATAGGTGCTGCAGAATAACTGGAAAATAGGGGATTGGGAATAAAAATTGCTTGAAACCTATTCTTCTTTTATATTTATGGCTTGTAATTCTAGCTTTGTTGTTTATTTATGATGTTATAAATATATGTCTTTGTCATAACAAACAAACAAAGAAAACAAAATCTATTTTAAAATAGCTCCAGCAAAAAGTTTCTGAATTTCGAAAAGAAATACACTTATCAAGAATGTATATTGAAATTATGGGATGTAATCAATATATTGGAATACTGAAAATGAATGGTTGTGGCGATTAGTCACAAAAAAATAAAATGAAATAAAAAAGCATCAAATAAATGTACTTTTTAACCTTGATTTGTGCAAATAAAGAAACTTGACAATTTTATGTTTTAAACAATAAATTAAAAAAGTAAGGAAAGTCTAATTGAAACATCAAAGCTTTTATAAATGTAATGCTTTTATTAAAACAAATGCTTCAGGCTATACGTTAATCACGCCTATTTTTTCAGGAGAAAATCCATTCATTTATACCAAAATAAATCCACACATAAATCCTATTCATTTCAAGATGCAATCTTTAAACCATGCACAGTTAGTTCTATGTACTCGGTGTTAACCACGTGTTCAGATTACAGTAATACAGATTATAATCCCACAATCCCACAGTACATAGACATATTGCACAAACATTCACACTAAGCAATGAAACCCAACTGAACTTATTTCTTGGTATTAATGAGAGTTGTAGAGCTATCTTGTTTGGAAAGATTCTTTCACATATGAATGCCAATTTAGATTTGTATTAGAATCGTTATATGTGGCCTTAATATTTAAATTAATTCTACAATGCCGGTAATAGCAAAAAATACTAATTTGAAGTTAGAAATAGATGATTCAGAAATTGATTATCTTAACATAGATAGATGATATCAGTAACAAAAAAAATTATTTATGACAATGTAAATTTACGTATCATAACTAAGTTGTCTTGTATAAGAATAAGAAAAGTGTTTCAATGTCAATAATGAAGAAAAAATTGAAAAAAATGCGGGTAATGAAGAAAAAACATAGATATCGGTAACAAAAGATATTATAATTGTCATTTTAGTCTATGTACCAGTACATGTGGCCTTATATATGAGTTAAATGCATTCTGCATTGCCGGTAATAGAAAAATATTCTTATTCGAAGTAACAAATAAATTATTAAGAAATTGGTTAATATATATAGTAATCACTAAAAAAAGATATTATAAATGTCAATTTAAATTCACCTACCAGTATTATATGGCCTTATATATTATGTAAATTAATTCTTCAATAATGGAGAGAAAAAACTAATTCGAAGTAACAACTAATATATTCAAAAATTGGTTAACATATATACCTGTAACAAAATATATTAAAATGCAAGGCAAAAATCCAACAAAATTTTGGGTTCTGAATTTTGGACAATTTCATATATCATTTTCATGTCTAAAACACAATAGTACTAAAAGCTTTACTTTAATAACTACCTATTCATAATTATTCACCGTAACACACAAGTATAAATTGTATTATTTGATTACCTAACTCAGATTACTTTACCTTAACAAAGTTATTTCAAATAGCTTGTAAACGACATTGGTCAACACTCAACATATTTAATTGTTGGTGAAAAATTAGAAATTAAAGTTAAATTTCAATATAAAAAGTATAAATTTTGGCTAATTTGGGTCTTACACCATTTTCCTGCAATCCCATGCTTCTGAGTATAAAATTTTGCTTATTGGGTTTTAAACTTTTCATTTAATTCCATGCAATGTTTCTGCGAGTATCACCCAACCTACCTTGACAAAGTTATTCAAATGACCGAGTTTCCGCTCCGTTGACACGCGTTGCTTTGCGCAAACATTGGTGAGTATCTCCTTCAATATCTCGTTCGGGTCTGAAAAGATTTAAATTCAATTTAAATCTATATTTGGACCTTTATATGAATCATGATATAGAATGTTGGGTTTTCGTTATATACCAGTTTATTGAATGCTATCATTAGTCCAACAGTTTATTCTAGTGGTTAATTGCGTCGCCTTTCAATCGAAAGGTAGCAGGGACGAAACTAGTCGCTAGCTAGTCGGTTGTGTTCTTGGGCAAGGCACTTTATGGACATTGCCTGAACCCAGCGGATTAATGGGTTCTACTAAATTGAAGGAATGTGTGAATCATACACAACACACTGCAATAGCTCCGGTAACCCGACGGTGGGCGCGAGGTGATCTGACGATTGCCCGTGTGTTAACCCTCTTGGTTTTCCCTTTCACGGGGATAAACATGAATATCCTATCATATCGTATTGAAAAAAAATTTAGAAGAAATAGTTAACACAGTTATGTCAAAGTTACCTTGGGAAAGGTCAAGTGGTATGGTCTCATCTTGGCGTTCTGAACGTGCTGAAGGTAAATCAAATATGTTAAAAATCACAATTTGATTATTAAACCACCGTTAGTCAAATTAAAATTCAAGTCTTATTACCCATACAGCAAAGGACCCATCAACTTAAGACTTTACATTGCTTCAAACTGGTAAAATCCAAACTACACCCTTATAAATGCCGGGGGTAATCTAAATAATAACTCTGGCTAATAATCACTTAATGGTTTTAAATTTAAAAACTACCAATATATATACCAACATGGGTATTTTACCAAATGATACATTTTACACCTATGATTCAATCTGAAGAATCGTCCAAAGTACTCATACAAGTTAGAAACAAACACACTGTAATTTAATTTCAAATATTCAAGTTTTTGTTAAAAACACATACACATACTGTAATTCACTTTAATTACAATTATTCATTTTTTAATTTATACAATTACACATGGTACTTTAACACAAAAATGCGAGAAAACATAATATTTTACAAACCCTAATTAAATAGTCACTTTTGTTACTATGCTGACATGTAGAATAGTAACGAGATTTGACTACATGCAATTTAAATGATAGAAATGTGGGGTGCCTCTAAATACTACAGGATCGCTTGGATCGCTTGGATCGCTAGGATCGCTTGGAGCGCTAGGATCGCTTGGAGCGCTTGGATCGCTTAAAGTGCTTGGATCGCTTAGATTGCTATGGAAAGTAATTCTAACCCTGTCCCAAACACTAGTCTCAACCCAAGAACTAACTTTAACCCCAACCCTAACATTAATATCATCTTTATTTTAGTGATGGAAGGTTTCTCCAATGTGATTACGAAGTATAGTAAGTTATCCAAGCACTCCAAGTGCTCCAAGCGATCCTGTAGTATTTAGAGGTACCGGAAATGTTCGATCAACCCACCTGATGTACTTCTTCCAGTTCTGATCCGAAGGCTTTTGATCCTACGTGATGTTGCAGGGATCGGTGCAAGCATTGCCATTTTCACCACTCGAGGCACATCATGCTCTTAGCACCAGGCATGTGATTCTGTAAAAATGTTGTTTATGTTGAGCGCATTTATGAGGGGTTGGTAAGGGTAATGAAAGAGATAAAATAAAGTCTTGTAACTTAAGCTGATACATTGCGTTAATACTAAACATGGCATAATCTCCTGTTGGATTATAAGTTGTTTTAGTTTAGTTTAGTTTATTTTTTGTTTTCACGATGAAAACATGAACAGGACCGTTGATTAAAATTTGGAAAACGGGAACAACGGCAAAACGACAGTCGTTAGAACACGTCTAAAAAACCAATAAATTATCAAATGTTGGTATAATTAGACATGGCAGCTAAAAAATGTTTATAAAAAAATCACACTTTTACACTAAGACTCGAAGAAAAGTGTGCGGGAAAGCGACCCGTGCAATGGGGGAGCCAGCTATAGAAGGGGTGCTATTTTAGTGTAGTAATTTTGAGTTATTACCCTGACACTGTATTTATATTCGTGCAATAAAATCAAAGTAATCAATCCAGAATATTAAAGATACAACCTAACACATTCAGCGCATATCTGCATGTATAAATGCATCATTTCTACCTTTGTGGGTGGAAAAATTCACCTTGAAAGACTAATAGTAAATACTTATTTACAATTCACAAGGGGAAATCCGAATCTTAATTTATTTATGACTGGCGTTAAAAGATTACGATGGTCATGATTAAGTTGTCGTTAAATGCACTAGAGCTTTGCGTTAAATGCACTAGAGCAAGATATTGCCACTGGATTAAGGCAAAGTATATGAAATGGTTTATTCATCTAAGGACACAGTAAGCAACTGGTTAGTTTCCCGGTGATAAGCTTTTTATTGTCAGGCTTTGAACCGGTAACCTTCTGGCTTTTTTACATTACATTACATTGTAAATGTAAAACCTTCTGGCTTGCAATTAAACCCACCACCACTAACCATATCAACGGCAACACAAAAAGGAGGGAAAGAAGGAAGAAGGAAAACTGTTACTAAAACTATGGAAACTAATTCTAACCTGACCTTAAACACTAACCTCAACCCCAGAAGCAGAACTAACCCTAACTCCAAGCCCATGTCTAAAACTAACTTTAATGCCCTAATCTTTATTTTTGTGTGCAGTTTTCTTCTTTCCTCTTTACCTCCTTTTAGTTTTCGCCAACATCAAAGCATTAAAGATAAGTTTAGAAGTATGACCAAATTCGAGGGGCAATTGTGTGTGCGAAAAGTTAAAAAAGTGAGCAGCTCCAAAATAAATATTAACTTGTAAAGCAACATAAATTCAGGCAAATGGCGAATCAAGGTATTATATGAAAAACGGTCAGCGAGTTACTAGATCAGCGTTTCCCAACCTTTTTTGGTCGGGGACTATTTCCTTACCAGCGAAAGTCTTTGCGGACTCAAAGTGCAACACGCAATAAAAGATGAAAGTTGTTACTCCTAAGGACTTTATAAAATAGGTTATTCAGCCACTACGGTATTACGGAACATCCAAAGCGAGTGCTATGAATAATAAACTTCCATTTAGTTACTTAAATCGGTTGGTTCCAAACTTAAAATTACCTTGAGTTACAATGTCTCGTTGATAAAAACATATCACTGCTGTTTATAACGATCAAAAACATATAAAAGTTGTACAATTTGTTGATGTGCTTGCGGACTCATTTAAACCTTCCACGGACTCATTTGAGACCGCGGACTTGGGTTGGGAAACACTGTACTAGATAGTACTCTCACACTACCACCATACTTCTGGTAACAGTATAAATACAATGATGTGATTACTGCTTTATTACTTCTTTTTTAGTAGGCCTAATCTTCTTAAATGAAATTCTAGAAAGCCTAATAATACACATACACAACTATGGGTATAAAAATATTGAAAGAAAGAGTAAAAACTACTCTTAAAATTACTATAATAGCTTCTTAGTACACAAACTTGTCTAAAAAAGTTTTAGATTTACCTTAAAATATAAGATTTTGATATATATCCATCAAAAGTGCTTAAATGTTGACAATTACTAAAGAACTTGACATTTGCGAGAACGACAATAACAAAGTTGTAGATTTAATTCATAAACTTATGTAAATATGACGTAGCTCATAGAGGTTCTGTTTATATTTTCAATTATGGAACAGGTTTTTCACTTTGGGGACAGCTTGTAGCGATCTGGCTACGTCACGGTCTATGAACCGAAGCGGGCTTTGCCTTTTTCTTGTGTTTTAACCACGTTGTGTTTAATCCATTATTTCGTTGTTCTTTTACTGTTTGCAAAAATACAAGTAACATCTCTACATTGGTGACCCCGATTCCAAGAAAAGTAATTTCTTGGAGAATACGCAAAGCAAAGTATGGAAAGTCAAGACGTAGTCCCGCAGAATGCTGTTTCTCTAAAGCTGCCTACGTTTTGGAGTGCACAACCACGTGTGTGGTTTCAGCAGTCAGAGGCACAGTTTGCCTTGAGGAAAATTACCAGCGATCAAACCAAGTACTACTACGTAGTTTCATCCTTGGATCAGCAAACAGCAAGCCGACTATTAGATTTACTTGAAGAGCCTCCAGAACTAGAGAAGTACCAGACAATTAAGCAAAGATTGATCAGCACGTTTTGTGATTCCGAGTACGAGAGAGCGGCAAAACTTTTGAAGATTACCGAGCTCGGTGATCGCTCACCATCGGAGTTAATGGACGAAATGCTATCGCTCATGTCTGGTCATACTCCGTGCTTCCTCTTTCGGTATTTATTTCTTCAAAATATGCCTGAAGAAATAAGAATTATCCTGGCCAAAGAGAACTTTGATAACCCAAGGGCGCTAGCACAGCGTGCTGACATTTTGTGGCAAGCAAGAAACGGCATGTCATGCACAATTGCGAAAGTTCGAAGACATAAGCCATTACAAAGAGCACCCAGCCCAGCTAAACCCCAAGGACTATGTTTCTATCATCATCGATTTGGTGACCGAGCACACAAATGCCAACAACCGTGCACTTATCAGGGAAACGCCCCCGCCGGCCGCTTCTAACAGCCTCGGCGGCCGGCAAGCAACAAAACCTATTCTATGTTCGTGATCGGCGATCAAACCAGAGATTTCTAGTTGACACTGGAGCTGAAATCAGTGTTTACCCGGTTTCAACAATGCAACGCCGACAGTAAGCGTGTGGACAAACACTGATTGCAGCGAACGGAAGCAGCATCAAGACCTACGGCACAACAACAATCAAGCTGGATTTGGCACCTGGACAATTTCAATGGAAGTTTACCTAGGCAGACGTGTCAAAGCCTCTTTTAGGAGCTGATTTTTTGCGCGCTCATTCACTTATGGTGGATTTAAAGCACAATTGCCTGTTACACACGCAATCATTCTCCAGCATTCCAATCCGCAATTCCAACCAAACAGCGCTGCAGCTAAACGCAATCAACGCAAGCAACAACATTTACGCACAACTACTAGCAAAATTCCCAATCATAACAACCGCCGAAGTTTGACACTTCAACTCCAAAGCACCATGTGGAACATTATATTACGACCATTGGGCCTCCCGTACATGCAAGAGCCCGCCGCTTGTCACCGGAGAAGCTCGAAATAGCTAAAGCAGAGTTTGCAAAGATGTTAAAACTGGGAATTGTAAGAAGATCGTCGAGTCCGTGGTCATCGCCTCTTCACATGGTACCAAAAGCTTCAGGTGAGTGGAGACCATGCGGTGACTATCGACGTTTAAACGCAGCTACGCAAGCCGACCGCTATAGCATACCGCACATTCAGGACTTTTCATCCCGCCTTGCTGGATCAGTCGTTTTTTCAAAAATAGATTTGGTGCGAGGCTATCACCAAGTCCCAGTTGCACAAGAGGACATTGCAAAGACAGCTGTTATAACCCCCGTTTGGGTTATATGAATACCTGCGAATGCCATTTGGGTTGAAAAGTGCAGCTCAGACTTTTCAACGGTTAATGGACACCGTCTGTCAATCACTAGACTTTGCCTTCGTGTATTTAGACGATATTCTAGTTGCAAGCAACTCACAAAAGCAACATCGTTTGCATCTCATGCAGCTCTTTCAGCGACTTGCGGACAACGAGCTGGTAATAAATCTGGAGAAAATGCATTTTTGGAAAAAAATGAGATTGATTTTCTAGGCCATAAAGTGAATCCAAGTGGTGTGCAACCCTTGCCAGCTAAAGTGTCAGCTATCCGACGTTTTCCACCGCCAGCCAACGTCAAAGGCCTTCAGGAGTTCGCTGGAATGATCAACTTTTATCACAGATTCCTGCCATCGGCGGCTCGAATTATGTCACCGATTTATAAAGTGTTGGCTTCGAAACGTCCCAAATTGGAATGGTCGGAAGAATTGCACGTCGCTTTTGAAGAAGCAAAACTTGCCCTGGAACGCGCAACTGTATTGAGCCACCCGCACCAGCAAGCACCTACTTCTTTAACGATCGACGCTTCAGACAAGGCCGTTGGCGCAGTATTGGAGCAACACATTCAAGGTACGTGGCGACCACTTGCATTTTTCAGTCGACATTTAAGACCCAGCGGAAATAAAATATAGCACGTTTGATCGCGAACTGTTGGCATTGTATTTGGCAGTTCGACATTTTCGGTATTTTCTAGAAGGCAGAGTTTTCACTGCATACACAGACCACAAACCTTTAACTTTTGCATTCCGGAAAGTTTCAGATCCATGGTCAGCTAGGCAGCAGCGGCACTTAACTGCCATCTCTGAATATACCACGGACGTACAGCACATTGAAGGCAAGCGCAACATCGTCGCTGATGCACTATCCCGTTCGTATGTCGGGGCAGTTAATCAAGATATGCTCGGCATTGATTACAACGCTCTTGCCGCTGCTCAACAAGATCCCGAGGTACAAGCTTATCGCACAGCTGTTTCACAACTAAAACTTGAAGACGTTGCATTTGCGCCGTCCGGTAAAACTATTTTGTGTCACACCTCCACTGGGACCCCGCGACCAATTATTCCAAAAACATGGCAAAGAAAAGTTTTTGACTTGGTGCACACGCTTGCTCATCCATCAATTCGCACTACACAAAAGCTTGTGTCGTCAAAGTTCGCCTGGCACGGACTGAACAAGCAAGTTCGTACGTGGGCCAAACAGTGCTTGGCCTGTCAGAAAGCAAAAACACATCGACATACTCGTGCTCCGCTGCAACACTATCCCCTACCAACAACCCGATTCCAACATATTAACATTGACATTGTCGGACCGCTTGCGCCATCTCGCGGCAATAGATATCTGTTTACCATTGTTGATCGATTTAGCAGGTGGCCGGAAGCAATCCCCCATCCCAGATGCGACCACAGAGACTTGTGCGCGAGCACTTATATTCCACTGGGTCGCTCGATATGGTGTACCAACCGAGATCTCTTCAGATAGAGGAGCGCAATTCACGTCGCAACTTTGGACAACAGTTACCCAGTTAATGGGTATCAAACAAAACTGCACAACAGCATTTCACGCTCAAGCGAACGGTTTGGTTGAACGGTTTCATAGACACCTTAAAAGCTCACTAATGGCCCGGATGAACACCCCTAATTGGATAGACGAGCTGCCGTGGGTTCTGTTAGGAATCCGAACCATGCCGAAGGATGATCTCAAAACGACTAGTGCAGAATTGTTGTATGGAACCACAATTACGCTACCTGGCGATTTTCCCAGTGCAATACGCAATACCGCTGAACCATTAGAATTTTTACGTTCATTACGCAATTCAGTTAAAAATGTATTGCCAGTAGCAATGTCACGACATCGCGTTTATCCCGTGGCAATTCCGCGTTCACTTTATAACTGTGAATTTGTTTTTGTTCGCAAAGACGCATATCGTCCTCCTTTAAACCCTCCATATGATGGCCCGTTTAAAGTGTTAAAGTGCAGTGAAAAATACTTTACAGTAGATATTTCCGGAAAACCTCAAAATGTATCCATTGACCGCCTTAAGCCTGCCGTCGTTGACCGTACACAACCTGTCACAGTCGCTAAACCGAAAAAAAGAGGACGGCCTCCAAAAAAATGATAAATCCGCTTCTGGGGGGGAGTAATGTAGCGATCTGGCTACGTCACGGTCTATGAACCGAAGCGGGCTTTGCCTTTTTCTTGTGTTTTAACCACGTTGTGTTTAATCCATTATTTCGTTGTTCTTTTACTGTTTGCAAAAATACAAGTAACATCTCTACATTTATTTTATTTTTATTATTTTTTTACGTTTTACATTATTTAAATTTTTTAATGACATCGCCTTTCAATGGAAAGGTTGCAGGTGCGAAACTGGTCGCTAGCTAGTCGGCTGTGTCCGTGGGCAAGGCACTTTACGGACATTGCCTGTACCCAGCGGATTAATAGGTTCCACCAAATTGAAGGAACGTGTCTATCATATACAACACACTGCAAAAGCTCCGGTAACCCGACGGTGGGCGCGAGGTGATTTGACGATTGCCCGTGTGTTAACCCCCTTAGTTTTCCCATTCACAGGGATAAACATGAATATTCTATCCTATTCTAAAAAAATGTAGACCATGGCGTCAAAGCAGAGTAATTAAATATTTTGGTGGGGTTGCCTTTCTGGTTATCGTACTGGTAAACGGTTAAAATGGAAATAAAATCCTTATAGGCCTATCTTATTTGACTGTCGCAAATTTTTGTTTTGGTTTTAAATATCGGGCTGCTTTATATAGCTTAATACGTGGTAATAGTGCATAACCATTGTGTTTGTATATTATTTAGTGGAAGTCCAAGAGTAAAGTGAGTTATTTCACTGTGAAATTACTTTACCAATATCAATTTATACCTCTGCAAGTTTCTTTAAATTTTTAAGACTACCGTTTTTAGTTTTAAGATATTGAAAACCAACAGAAATAGGATCATGTAGCCTACATCTATATAATGTGTGGTGACATATGCGGAAGTTTTATTCCTCAGTTGTGTTACATATAAATTCTACTTTCTTCTTTTGTAAAATATTTCTTGGTAAGAAATTTAGAATCATGTGTACGTTTTATCACCCTTACCTTTGTTGTTAGTCGTTTCGCTTAGTCGGTTGTGTCCTTGGACAAGCGGGTGTTACCTGAAACCATTGGACAATGAGTTGATCTGAAACAGTAGCAACATCTTTATCACATACAACGCAATACAATACCTTTGGTGACCTAACCGTAGGTATACGAGGTAACGCAAAGGCTGAAAGGCGACGCACTTAACCACTAGACTAATCTGTCGGACAAAATAAAAAGGTATTGTTGGATAGGATATTTATGTTTATCCCTGTTAATGGGGAAACACAGTGGGCGTTTAACACACGGGTAATTGTCAGATTACCTTGCGTTCCGAAGTCGAGTCATTTTTTATTATCATTCTTTATGGTATATGCAAAGATAAATGTAGTGTTTTGCTTGTTTGTTAAGAAAATTAAAGGCTCTGCGAATACCTAACCAATTTGGTCGCAGTGATAATTTGTTTCTTTTTCTTACATGAATGGCAGGCGAATAAAAACGTCAATGTAGACGTTAATAATATGACTTGCAGTAAAGAGAAAAGCTTAAGTCAAATATACACCTACATTTTATAAGTAAACGATTTTCGGTATTCCTAGAATATTCCTATTTATGTAAACTGGGAACTTATTTAAGAGAGGTATAGTTTTTGCCGTTAGGTGGGCTAGAGATTAGTTATGCTTACCAGTATTTCTATTTTTAAACTTGTTGATAAAAATGAGTTTTCGGGGTCACACAGGCATACTACGCTTTGACAAGACACGAGCAGCATAGTTTTACCATTTTGATCTGTTTGGAAGAGAATTTAAGATGAGCAAAATACTTGACAAGTGCAAGCGTATCGCAATAAGACCGCTCGTCGCATTAGTTGTACGGATATTTTTTGCCACTCATTGCGTGGTAGCGGCTTTCACGGTTGTGCTAGCGTACAATAATGTAATGTACTGGCTCTTGACGATAGTGCTGATTGGACTGTTGGTGGAGACGGTGGTTATCTTGTGGCTTCGAGGTGGCCAGGAGTGGATATGGTAAGGATCCGATGCTTATGTTTTATCTTTCGTGGGAGAGTGCTCGTGGTTCGAGCACTGACAATTAGATTACCGTGTGCTCGGCGTCGGGTGTTAGTATTCTATGATATGATCGTGTTAGTATTCTATGATAGAATACTCACGTTTATATTCGAGGAAGGTCAAGAGTCATGTTGCACGATTAATTGTTAGAATACTAATGTACTCCCTGTCGTGTTCACGGGTTTTTCTATGATTGACATTTTGGCATTGCCCAAATTGAAACAAACAACTTTTACTCTTGTCGACGAACAGATAGTTGTTTTAGAAATCATACGCAGTGCTTATTTGAAATAAACGCCTGCTGTACGTTAGCATGTTTGTGTGGGTTCGGCCTCTTGAAAACCTTATGTCCACCATCTAGTTGCTGGTTGTTTGGAATTAATCTAAGTATTTAAAAATGAAGTGTAAAATGACAGGTGGTATGTCAATTAAGGGGCAACGTCCTAAATATTTATCATTTTTTAGTCGAATAAAACATGATGGGCAAATCGTAAAATAATATGCGGGATGTTTGAGTTTTGAACAGGGCGGGAATTCTTAAAATTCCCGATCGTTATCTGGATTTAGCCAAATAGTTACAATGAAGGTCACATTTTCTAATACAGTGAAGGGTTTTATATTAATATTTAGCAGTCAAATTGCCCAATAATACAACAGTAAGTCGGGAACTGCAATATTGTAGCATTCTGTATTAATGGGTTACCCCCGAGAACAGAAAGAAGAACGTTTTAAAACCTCAACCCATCTTGGGTTACCAGTTACAAAGGCTATTGCGTTATGTTGTACAAAATTAATACGTTTCTTCAGTTCCATTGGATTTGGGCAATGTTGCTTAGAGCCTTGCAAAAAGTAAAAAAACCCATTAGCTTGCGACCAGTTTCAATCCTAAAACCTTGTGGCAGTAAGGCAACCCACTAACCCACCAAGCTACACGACAAGACATATATATTACATTTTCAGGTTTTCTCCCGGTATGTTCTGCTACCTCGTTGCTGCTATCCCATCAATATGGCTACTGGAAATCAAACTTAACAGTGAACGCCTGGCCACTTTACTATCCGTGAATGCGACCGGCTCGACCGTTAGCTCTTCTTTCCCGGTAAGAGATAAATGTCACGAATTTACACGGTTCAAAAGTATGCACGTTTGTATATGAACTCGTTTATGGCAATTACCTCATTTTTGCGAATACATTACTAAAATAGGTTTTACGCTACGAAACTGTTTGCTTCGTCAAAACATGTGGTTAGATCGTTGTCAGAAATTGCGTGTCAAAATCACCATAAAATGCAAAAACAGCGACAAAAAAACATCACAGGACTTTGTGGCAAAGATCAAACGAATATCCACGAGCACTAATCCGGCGTTAATGCCTGGATTATACAAACATCTTCCAACCCATTACAAAGTGACACAAAAGTTAAGTTACCTTATAAACGCCATGTAGATTTCTAAATGGAATTACCGCTATTTTGTATGCCAAGTGGTGTATTGAATTATTTCACAATACGAAATTCCGTGCTGACTGTGCTGGATTGTTAGCAACTATGATCGCCGTTGGGTACGATTTTTACCGACCTACGATTCAAACCTACAACGGGCCATTCACTTATATAGCAGTCGGTATAATATGTACCATGGCGTTAAACCTTTCGGCCACACGACAGTACCGTCGAGTATAGTTGTTGGTTCATTAAAACCTTTGTTGACTGGTCGGTAAAAACAACCTGTGTTTAAATAGTTAACGCGACCGTTTGGTATCCCAATTTCTATATACAAACTGTCATAGGTTCGAAACTTGCCCCGATAAATATATAAGAAACCTGCATTCATAGGTCGGTGGTATTGGAGTACAAGGGGATCTAGCGTCGTGGGCTTTGGCTGTTGAGCAGTCCCTTCTCTTCATACTTATCATCGGAAGATGGATCTTACCGAAGGGTGAGGTGAGCCGAAACCAGTTGTCGCAACTCCTACTGGTCTACCTTGGTATGGCAGCCGATATCATGGAGTTGTTTGAGGTCTTCAAAGAGGAACAGGTAAGAAGGTTGATGGTGTTTCAGTTTAGTTTATAGTTTAATTATTTTTTGCCCCAGTTTTTTAAAATGTCTAACGAATATAATCACGATACAGGAACGGGAAAAGACGGCAAAACGATCAGTCGTTAAAACAAGTCATTAAAAAAGGATATAATTTAATAAATATAGCGGACGCGGCCGCCAAACTTTCAGCCGTTTCTGTCGCGGCGGATGTATCCGGAGCAAATATATGATAACTACTAGTGTTTTTTAAGTAACAACGTCAAAAATCAACTAATACTTAAAAATAAATCAACAACTATTAATTTTTTTAAATGATTAAAAACAACTAATATTCTGGCTACTTGACTATGGCCTTGTCCAAAGGCCCAATAAGTTATCTGATGCACATAGTCAAGTAGCCAAATCAGGCTAAAACATTTTTATATTATTGATTGTCTTAGACATCTCTGGTTTATTATAACACCGTATTTTGCAATCCCATCTGGGCATAATGTAAGGAGTTGACGTGTTAAAGTAAAACAAACCGTAAACCAAAACATTTTGGTCATTTTAAAGCATTTCGTAACTTACAGTCATATTTTCCAAAAAACAGTTAAGTTTAAAAACAGGGTTTTGCGTTAACATTAAAGTTATTTGGCAAAGTTTCGTTATTTCGGAAATAATCTGTTAAAAAATCGGCGTTTGGCGCCTAAGATTGTCGGATAGTTCAAGTTAAAAGCATAAGAGTTCCGGGCGCGGTTCTAACCCAAGCGTGAAGCGGTGGTTTATTTGGGTTATGGACTATTTAAGGGTTAGTCAACCCGACCGGTACTTTTGGATTCATTGGGTTTATATAGCACAAATACAATAGTGTTTAAGAATTTCTGAACAAATTAGGGAAAATTAAAAAAAAATAGTTAGGCAAACGGTCTAATACACAGGCGCCATTTTTACACGCATACATGTACGACAATAATAAAATAATTTTAACAAGGAATACAATTTAAACTTAATAGCCTTTATTTTATGCGTGGTTGGGCGTCTAAATAAGGGTTTCAAATTAAACGACATTGTCGCCATATATCCGTTTTGTACTGAATAACTAAATCAAAGTTTTACAAGGTTGTAAGTTGTTTTTAGTTGGTCCCAAATATTACAATCTTGGTGGTTAAGATATATCCTTAGGAAACCACAAAAGCCAGGGTTAAGATTAAAGGTTGAATTAAATGCTATTAGGTTTCATCTACAATGCAGTTTTAAGGGCATATAGGATAGGATAGGGTAGGATATTCATGTTTATCCCCGTGAATGGGAAAACCAAGGGGGTAAACACACGGGCAATCGTCAGATCACCTCGTGTCCACACATCGCCCAGTTAAGATTATAGCGTGGTTGTGCGGAAATACATCAGTTTTGTAGTATCTGAATCTAATACATGCATAATATTTAGATTATATGCCATGACTTTGCTTTTTTACTGGGCTCAGTTTCGATTCCACGAAGGTCTCGTCACCCAGTCCGTTTTTATATGGAATTTGGTATATGAATCGGTCGCGGTAACCATATGGCCACACGACCGTTCAATGACTTCGCTTTTAACCAAATATGTTTCTTGTTCAATTATGCCTCTAACGGATGAGTGCAGTCTATGCGCCATATCTTTGGGGTCATAATAACGACTTCCAGTTGACCGGAACCAACGTAGCAAATTACATATTGAGTCCCTTAGGCATAAAAATTAATTTTCTTCAATTCGATTATTGCAAAATCATACGTGACTAACAATTGAATAAAATATTTTTGAAATAATATTTAAGCAGAAAATTTATAAACAAGGAACAATATAATCTGCCGGTCGATATAAAAAGACATATAAATTACTTTAGCAATAAACGATTTATACCAGGAGAATAGGATAGAATAGAATATTCATGTTTATTCCCGTGAATGGGAAAAACAAGGGGGTTAACACACGGGCAATCATCAGATCACCTCGCGCCCACTGTCGGGTTACCGGAGCTTTTGCAGTGTGTTGTATATGATAGACACGTTCCCTTACTTTGGTAGAACCCACTAATCCGTTGGGTTCAGGCAATGTCCGTTAAGTGCCTTGCCCAAGGACACAACAGACTAGCTAGCGACCAGGTTCGAACCTGCAACATTTCGATTGAAAGGTGGCCAGAATATATAAATAAATAGCGCAATTAATACGTTATGAATGTTTTTGGTAATGAGATTGTATTAATGAATTTAAGCAGTTAAATGTTTAAATTTTTCCAAAACGAAGAAATTAATTACACGGATTGTTTAACCCCCGATTCGTAAAATACAACACTATTTATGAATAGTTATTTCCGCCGTTTCATCTTCCACTGTACGTAGGTAATCCGAGCCCAGCACTTGATCTACCCCATACTATCGCTCTACACATGGGCGCTTATGCAATACGCACTTGCAATCACATCAGTCAAGGCTCGCAAGACGAGAATGGGAAATATTAATGAAGACGTTAACCGCATTGAAACCAGGTCGGTACAGAAAATTTCCCTCGAAAATTTCTGTCCTCATAAGATTCCATTTAGTTATTTCGGCTAAAATCGAATTTTGGGGTCCTTAGGAAAATATCTGCCCCATGAAATTGCATATTTTCGGCTAATGTAGACTTTATGAACGTTTGTAATAATATGTGTCATCATAAGATCTTATTTAGTTTTTTTTGGTTAAAGTCCAATTGTTAACCACTTGGAAAAATTTATGCCCTGTTGAGCAATAATTCAGATTAATTTCGGGATTTCTTTTTACCTGTTAGCGTGTGTAAATAATGGGATATAGGTTTTGTAGCTAACATTCTACGCTTAAAGTTTTTTGGCGCATCGATTATGTATAGTCAACATTTATAGTTAATGTTTTTTTGGGTATGATTATGTAGTCAACATTCTATAGTTAAAGTTTTTTGGGGTATAGATTACGTAGGCAACATTCTATGGTTAAAGTTTTTTTGGGTTTAGATTATGTAGGCAACATTTTATGGTTAAAGTTTTTGGGTATCGATTATGTAGTTAATATTCTATAGTTAATGTTTTTTCTTTGCATTTCCACAGTGGATGCTGCAGAACGCGGTGTAGTATTGACTCTGTGAACGCTGATGTGCTGGGTATCATGTCAACTATTGTCATGCAAGACGGCCCTTTCCTGTGCTTTCGTCTTTACCTGCTAGTCGGTAATTGAATGGTAGAAAGATAGACAAATTACGTGTATAGCTGTCCGATCGTATCTATTTACACGATTTTCAACGCTCCAAGTTTCGGATCCATCATAGGTAGCTAGTCGCTTGTGTCCTTGCTAAAGGAACCTCACGGAAATTGGCAAGTAGAATACGCCCCTTGCGTTTTTCCATCGCCGGGCATAAACATAAATATCCTTCTTTTTTCTAAATAACATCACAAACCAGTATTGTTATATTTTATACTCACTTTATGTTTGTAGGGTTAAAGGTCATCAGCCAGATGATGGTTTTCTTCACCTGCAAAAACCTTCTGGTTCTGTTGCTGCAAATCTACCGTCTCATCACCATTTACCTCCATAACGGGGAGGACGACGATGACGTCAGCACTAGTGACGTCAGATGTGATGATGTCATAGAGAACTCAAGCTACAGGCCCGGACCCGATGGTGATAATACTATTGAAAAAAGAAATTCCCCGGAGTTGAAAATACGCTCGAATAGGGTGTCACCGGAACCGGAAATGGACCTTCCGCATTCCGTAGATTTCGATTCCGACAATGATGACGTAACAACTGAACAAAACGTTTCCAATCACGTGGATAAATCGCTCGACCGTGTCGACTTTAAAAGACGAAGTGACTGAAGATTATGATGTAAATACGACGAATGGGAAGGCAAGAGTTACCTTCCCCGTGACCTAGAACGTAGTGAACAAATCAGCTAGGAAAGCAAACCAAACTTTGCAACCCGTAAATCAGCATTCGGTTTTCAACAAGGAAAACTTATCTGAAGTTGTATAACAAAAACACCGATGTACGCCAAATCACGTTGGTGCGAGAGACCAATGCATACAACAGAGGTTATCTCGACAAGGCTTTCATATTTTCCACGAAGAGTTCTTTAAGTTTCGAACCCGCGTTGTGATTCATCATTAGGGTCGATTTTAAGTGAAATGCTGTATGTGCTAACCGTTCGGTCGCAAGATCATTCGATTAATATCAAAGTATTATCACGTATCCAATTTTTATACTTAAAGTTGCCTGTGCCACCTATTAGTAGCGTTTGGTTAATTCTATGTTATGCGAGTGTACGCCTATGCCAATTCTATGATTAAATTGCAATCACATGGTAAAAGGCAGTAGAATGTATGCTGTATCTGACGATTACTCGTGTGATAACGCCATTTGCGTTTTCCAAAACACGGAGTTAACCATGTTTGTATCCTAGTTTCGTGTCCGCCATTTTGTTCCTTACAAATATAGTGCAATGTAGACAGACTCCTTTGGTTGGTATTTCCAAAATCAAAGGCAACCCCATTAAGCAAAAGTGGCACGCCCTTGCCCGACCCAGGGATTTTACTAATGGTTTTCCCGCTTTGATCAGAACGGTGGTAATTATACACACTTGGATAAACAGAAACTGATTTAGGAGGGCCGACTTGTTTTTATTTATTTTGGAAACAGCGGTTGCTATAACATGGGTACCGTAAGATTACATGCCCATAGAAGGGTTTCTGTTGTTTTGGATCCACTGGCCGATAGCAATGCTGGTATGTGACTTGCCAAAAGTGGTCAGGGTGTAGATCGAACCTAGCACCTACTTGACCAAGTTAACTGTTCTGATCCGGTATGTGAGATACATTTTCATGGACATTCATGTAGAATCGCGGTCGTAATAGCGCTTGCGTGGCCAAACGGTTCAATATAGAGTCGACTGAACTGTGTGTAGTTAGTTAGTTTCATTAGAGCGCGCCAGGTGGTCAACCTAAAGGTGGCGGAATTAAAACTAGTCGCTAGCTGGTCGGCTAGATGGAAAACTGTTTAGAACGGTCGCGTGGCCAAATGGTTAACGCGACCAACTCAGTTCAGACTCCGGTTGCGAAGATCTCTACCTTAACCCAGTTATTTAAACAATGAAACAAAACGTGCAACTCTGTAGGCCTACTACGTTTCAACACATAGCAATACCTTAAGTAACCTGATAGTTAGCACAAGGAAATCTGACGATTGACCGTGAGAACGTCCCTTGCATTTTTCCACAGTGAGCATACACACACTGCTATGCTTTCCTATTATAATCTGTCGAATATAGACGACATGCAAAAAATAAAGGAACAAGTTGTCTTGGATTCGAAATTAGGTCAATAGGAACAGCAAACAGTGGTAATATTGGTGTGTACGGTGGGAAATAGCCTTGTTTGATATACCCACTGTGTTAACCTTGCCACAATAGCCTGATGTACAGATAATATTCCACTTCGGAAATAACATACGACCCAGTATTCCTGCATAGGAAATTAGGTCTTTGGGTACGAAAGAACCCTGTTTAATACGCACAACTTTAAACTGTTCTACCATCCGTGTTTATATATTTCATTTTCGGAAATGACTACAATTTACAACAAATACAGGACAAAGTCAGAAGAACGGAAAAGCCACTTGTCTCGGCCCCACATCGTGATTGGGGTTTCTAAGTTTAGAAGCGTTGCCGAATTAGCCACATTTTTACCATTAAGGAAACGTACGCCCTGTTAAAAGCCCTACACAGTGGGTAGGTAACCTTGGAAACTTAACTGTTTTGAAAACTGGTATAAACATGTCTTCTCAGTTATCATAGAAAGCGCAGGTTCTTTGAAAATGTAAAATTGTAAACAAAGATCTTTTTGACTAAAATAAAAAAGCCACAATTTCTTTGGAAATGGATAAAATTTTCATGTTTATGTTGCCAACCAAGGGTGTCGTATATGACCCGATGACGTAACTTACAGGTCATTATGACCTGTCATTGACCCATTCACCCCAGTTCCGGTGGACCGTATAAAGACTGGCGTGCGGCGATCAGCACGCAATTGAGGTAAAACGGGCAGATTTTCCGATGACAGAACTAGAAGAAAAAGGGGGGTTTGTTATATCCTAGTACGATAATCACGAATGGTTTGGATGTTTACATAAAAATATAAGGCATTTTGCTTTTCTTGTCAAGTTTAAAAGTTCTTGATAAGTTTAACAATATTTATTGGGTTTTAGCAACGCCCACTTAGTTTCTTGCCAAAAAACACAACTAAAGAGGTTTGTTTACCTTCAAAGCCACTGCCGTTCGGTTTATTCTCCGACACTGTATGTATGAACGGACCAAACCGAAATACGTATGAACGGACCAAACCGAAATACGAATGAACGGACCAAACCGAAATACGAATGAACGGACCAAACCGAAATACGAATGAACGGACGAACCGAAATATGCAACGCACGAATTATTTTCATTCCGCTTACCTTACAGCAGGCATGGGCAACCTACGTCCCGTGAAGGGAATTTGACCGGCCGCAGACTGTCTCCAACAATACCCTGATATTGAATTCTTGGTGGGCCGGCTAATTACATAAACACTATTTCAATAAAGATATTGAATACTGTTCATGTAATAATTCGGCGCACCAAGAACTTCATTTTTCCACATCTGGCTAGCCGACTAGAAAAGTTGCCCACCCCTGCCTTTTATACAGTATGATAAAACGCTTTGACCCTAAACATATTTTTATGTCCTTTTTTTGGAATCCTAAGTTTTTGCTTTGTTTAATCGGGATCATATTCAAATCCACGATTAGCTCTAAGACCGTTTTTGTGTATAATTCGGTGTTGTGTATCGGTCGTGACCACACGACAGTACATGAGCAGTTGTTTTTTTTTATTATTTTTTTTACTGAGCCAAGTTTCAAACCCATACCATGATGGGCTCGTTACTCGGACCGTTTTTGAATAGGAGTCGGTATATGCATCGGTCGCGTTAAACATTTGGCCACACGACTGACATACATGATCAGATGTTTCATAAAAGTAAGCGTATGCTCTCGCGCGCCAACTTGTAAAAAATAATGAGTCATCAGGCGCCCAAGCGTGAGTGTGGACCCGGTCTGAGGTGCAGAATGAATAAAAAACATTTAAATTTGGTTTAACTAAGCTACAGACAATTGCCAGATTAAAGCGATTGTGTCAAAACGTACCCAAATAGCATAACACCAAAACAGGATCGGCTAAAATAGCACACAAATATAAAAAAATCGATTCTCCTTTTTATAAACGTTCGTGGCGGACATACTTTGCGAGCTTGTAGTTTAGGTCAAAAATTGGAAGTGCGAATAAATTGACGGGCTAGTCTCCACGCTTAACCACATTTGAGTAGGCTGTCGCGGCGGCACGTTTATGGCGTGTTGACATTGTTGCCGAAGTAGGGACCACTTAACTTTGGGTGTTGAAATCACGGGAACGGAATTGGGAGAAAAGTTTTTACTCCTTGTCTCGTATTTTGCAAAATAAAGCAACAACACGATTTTTAACCTAGTAAAGTTTCGAATCTATAATGGGCTCGTCCCAAAGACTGTTTTTGCATAAATTTGGTACATGTACAACAACACAAATTTAGCCATCAGTAGATTTAAATACTAAGTAAAACCCAGCAGTCGTCGGAAAAACAGAAGAAAAACAATGCAATTGTATATATATTTTGTTTCCACGATAAAAACATGCAACATGCCCTTATATAATAACGGAAACTGGGAAAATAATACAAAATAAAAGTCGTTAAAACATGTCTACAATCAAATTAATTATTTCGCATAGGTGTAGTGCGGCGTTCTGAAAACAAGGCGAACCGCTGCATGTAGCATAGGTAGCCAGATGCGACTATCAAGCCTTACGTATAAAATAAATGAAAAAAAAGTAAAATGAAAAAATATTTAAATTAAAATTTTATAACACTTAAATATGCGATATCGGTTTCATAATCTAACCAAAAAATTACGTAATACCATTATCAACACTGTGACGACATAGTTATTATTAGGTCAAAGTAGTGGTTTTAAATTGACTTGAGTGCTGTTTTGTTTGGGGAACTGTGTGGAAAATCGGTACAATGCAACTGTACTTGCCTCTGCTCGCGTCACTTTACGCCACAATGAAAACATTAAGTTGGTATTCTATAATGAAGTATATTTTCCGCATTTAGAACTAAGATAGGATAGGATATTCGTGCTTATCTCAATGAATGGAAAAATTATGGGGATTAACACACGGGCAAACGTCAGATTACCTCGCGCTCACCGCCGGGTTACCGGAGCTTTTTGCAGTGTGTTGTGTATGATACAAAGGTTTCTTCAATTTAGTAGAAGACATTAGTTCGCTGAGTACAGGCAACGTTCGTTAAGTTCCCAAGTACACAACCAGAAACGGCTAGCGAACAGCTTACAACCTGCAACCTTTCGGTTCAAAGGTGTCGCTCTAAACCACCATACCGGTGGAACAACGTTTTGTATGGTAGAATAGTCGTGTTTTATCCACGAGGAAGGAGAAAGAAAGGGGGTTATCACATGGGCAAATTTTAGATGACTCGGCGAATAAGTTAGGGGGCGTTCTCACACGTGTTTTTTTTTTATCAAAAACCAGTACAAACAACATAAATCGTGTTACCTTACCACAGCGACAACGTCATGATTTTTCTATGATCCTTTAAATATGCATCTTTTACACGAAAAAAAATTGTTGACGGTTCTGGAATTGTATTTTTCTTTTCTCAACAACGACCACAAGCGGTAAGAGAAATCCATTGCGATGGTTGAAATTTCACCACAATAATATTTTTCCTGTTCTACCACTAAATTGAATGCTTGTGTAAAAAATGGACGCTAAAAACGAGGAAAACTGTTAACTCAATTTATAAAAACTAAAGAAAACTTTAACCTGCTTTAGCACCCAACACTAATCTTAACTCCCTGAACTACCTCTAGCTCTATACACAGCCTAAAACTAACCATAGTGCCTAAATCTTTATTTTAGGGAGCAGTGTCCTTACTTTTTAATTTAAGACAGTGGATTAAACTTGGCCAGTTTTTTAGTCATTTAGAAAATAATTCGGTCTTAAATTTCACCAGTTTGACAAGGTCACTAGAGGCCGTTTGACAAGTTTACTAGAGAAATTACTTAGACGTTACTAAAGATCAGATTTAATGTATTAAACTCCACTTTTAAGTACAAAAACGTGTATTTAAAACCTGGAAACGCTTGTATTATGACGTAATAACCTCCGCGTGTGACGTCACAATGGAAAAGAATCAGGATTTTAAAATTTAAAACATGTGTTAAAAAGCGACAAAAAATTTAACAAAACAATTTTCGGATAAATCTCAAAAAAATGACGTCATAATACCTGCTGTACATGACGGAAAAACCGCCTAAAATGCTTTTAAGGCAAAAAAGCCAGGGTTGGCTACATTTTCGGGCGGATGCTTGTTGCAAAATTCATGGTATTAGCTATTGTAAAAATTAATTTACCCTAGTTTTCATTAAAAGAAGCAAAGAGCTATATTGTTTACAGTCCCGGTGTAAAACGTAACGAGAATAACGGACTAGTAAAAAATGATTCGCTAAAAGAAAAAGGTATCAAAAGAATTTTGAATTGACATGATCGAATTATTTTCAACCCGCGAGCGCTACAAGAGGTATGGGGGTTAGGGAGAGGGGGCAGTGATTAATGGGTGGGTAATGCTAGTTTAGTGGGGTTAAGGGTAATTTTTGGTGGGGTTTTAGTGCAGGTTGAAAAAGTTTTACTGTATTTTAAAAGTTCACTATATAACATGGGACTGAGTTTGACAATACTGTGTTGTTATGATTCGGGGTAAGTTTTAATACATTAGGGTAATTGGGGTGAATATTAAAGGGTTAGGGGGTAATTGTAGCAAGATTAGTTAAGCCCCTCGTGTAGACATGAAAAGTTGTAATTTGGGTCAGCAACTAACAAGTGAAAGGGGGTCCGATTCCCGATGAGTAATGTCCGCTTTAGGGGGCTGGAAATCACGGGGTTCATCAAGTTTTTTTCGTTTCGCTTCGTGTTCATCTTTATGGGTGGGTGGGATGGCCTCTTGGGGGGTTTCCTGGGGATATTGGGGGGTTGATTATTCTGGGGGTATTCGTGGGTGATTGATTATTCTGTCAGGATATAATATATGGGGGGTGGGTGATTATTCTGGGATGGGAATACTGGGTAAGAGATTATTCTACAGTCTTAAGGGATTGGGGCACTGTTTAATGTCAAAAATAGAGCACTTTGGAACTATGGATTTAACAAATGAAAATATGTAATCACGATGGAAATAATAAGTCTTTCCTATGAACTAACCATGCTAAAGAAATTGGAATTGTGACAAAATGTAAATATTTGATATCAGAAAATGATTTAATTTATAATAAATTTGATTACTAAAAATGCAGTAAATATTTGCAGTATGTTGTGTATTTTATTCAGAGGTCGAACTGTTTTAGTAAAACCAATAAATCCACTAAATTCAGACGATGTTGGCTAAGTGCCCTGCCAATGGATAGGATAGGATATTCATCTTTATCCCCGTGAATGAAAAACCAAGGGGGTTAACACACGGGCAATCGTCAGATCACCTCGCGCCCACAGTCGGGTTACCGGAGCTATTGCGGTGTGTTGAGTATGATACAAACATTCCTTCAGTTTAGTAGAACCCATTAATCCGCTGGGTTCAGGCAACCAAGTTGTTGCCCAAGGACACCAACAGAAACGGCTAGAGAACAGTTTCGTTCCTGCAACCTTTCGGTTGAAAGGTGTCACTCTAAACCACTAGACTAGACTAACCGGTCGGACAACGTATATGTATGGTAGAATAGTCGTGTTTTATCCGCGAGAATGGAGAAAGAAATGGGCATTATCACACGGGCAAACTTCAGATGACTCGGCGAATAAGTAAGGGGCGTTCTCACACGTGTTTTTTTTTTATCAAAAACCAGTACAAGCAACATAAATCGTGTTGCCTTACCACAGCGACAACGTTATGATTTTTCTATGATCCTTTAAATATGCATCTTTTACACGAAAAAAAATTGTTGACGGTTCTGGAATTGTATTTTTCTTTTCTCAACAACGACCACAAGCGGTAAGAGAAATCCATTGCGATGGTTGAAATTTCACCCACCAATAATATTTTTCCTGTTCTACCACTAAATTGAATGCTTGTGTAAAAAATGGACGCTAAAAACGAGGAAAACTGTTAACTCAATTTATAAAAACTAAAGAAAACTTTAACCTGCTTTAGCACCCAACACTAATCTTAACTCCCTGAACTACCTCTAGCTCTATACACAGCCTAAAACTAACCATAGTGCCTAAATCTTTATTTTAGGGAGCAGTGTCCTTACTTTTTAATTTAAGACAGTGGATTAAACTTGGCCAGTTTTTTAGTCATTTAGAAAATAATTCGGTCTTAAATTTCACCAGTTTGACAAGGTCACTAGAGGCCGTTTGACAAGTTTACTAGAGAAATTACTTAGACGTTACTAAAGATCATATTTGATGTATTAAACTCCACTTTTAAGTACAAAAACGTGTATTTAAAACCTGGAAACGCTTGTATTATGACGTAATAACCTCCGCGTGTGACGTCACAATGGAAAAGAATCAGGATTTTAAAATTTAAAACATGTGTTAAAAAGCGACAAAAAATTTAACAAAACAATTTTCGGATAAATCTCAAAAAAATGACGTCATAATACCTGCTGTACAAAATGACGGGAAAACCGCCTAAAATGCTTTTAAGGCAAAAAAGCCAGGGTTGGCTAATAATCGGGCGGATGCTCGTTGCAAAATTCATAGTATTAGCTATTGTAAAAATTAACTTTACCCTAGTTTTCATTAAAAGAAGCAAAGAGCTATATTGTTTACAGTCCCGGTGTAAAACGTAACGAGAATAACGGACTAGTAAAAAATGATTCGCTAAAAGAAAAAGGTATCAAAAAGAATTTTGAATTGACATGATCGAATTATTTTCAACCCGCGAGCGCTACAAGAGGTATGGGGGTTAGGGAGAGGGGGCAGTGATTAATGGGTGGGTAATGCTAGTTTAGTGGGGTTAAGGGTAATTTTGGGGGGTTATTGGTGCAGGTTAAAAAAGTATTACTGTATTTTAAAAGTTCGCTATATAACATGGGACTGAGTTTGACAATACTGTGGTATTATGATTCAGGGTAAGTTTTAATACATTAGGGTAATTGGAGTGAATATTAAAGGGTAGGGGGGTAATTGTAGCAAGATTAGTTAAGCTCCTCGTTGTAGACATGAAATGTTGTAATTTGGGTCAGCAACTAACAAGGGGAAGGGGGTCGGACTCCCGATGGGTAATGTCCGCTTTAGGGGGCTGGAAATCACGGGGTTCATCGAGTTTTCTTCGCTTCGCTTCGTGTTCATCTTTATGGGTGGGTGGGATGGCCTCTTGGGGGGTTTCCTGGGGATATTGGGGTGAATATTCTGCGATAGGAATATTAGTATAAGGGGGTGATCGATTATTCTCTGATGGATATAATATATGGGGGTCGGGTGATTATTCTGGGATGGGAATACTGGGTAAGAGATTATTCTACAGTCTTAAGGGATTGGGGCACTGTTTAATGTCAAAAATAGAGCACTTTGGAACTATGGATTTAACAAATGAAAATATGTAATCATGATGGGAATATTATGTCTTTCTTATAAACTACCCATGCTAAAGAAAATTGTGACAGTGTAAACATCTGGAAAGAGCAGTAAAAATATCACAGTATGTTGTGTTTATTACTCAGAGGATGAACAGTTTTAGTAAAACCATTAAGGCTATAAATCCACTGATTTCAGGCAATGTTCGCAAATGTAAGTACCTTTCCCATATAACCGATTAGCTTATGTTGGGTAAAACATATAACCGATTAGCTTATGTTGGGTAAAACATATAATTGCAACATATTTCAAAAGAAAAGTTACGCATTAACTGACCAAGCTACATGGTCATATAAATTCTTATCATCGTGCATTTATGCATAGAAGTTCTAAAATTGGTATCCTACAATTGTGCATAAAGGAGTTGTAACTTAATACCGGCAACCAACAAATCCATACATGGTCAGTTAAGTACTTATCATCATGCATTTATGCATACGAGCTCAAAATGTTGGCATCATACAATTGTGCATAGAGGGGGTTGTAACTTAATACCGGCAACTAACAAATCCATATTTGCACGCCACCAACCTTGGATTGGTCTCCACCAGACTTACTGCAATATGCTGTGACTAGTTCATCTATGGACGATAATACATCTGGAATATTTGTGGAGTTATATAAATGCGAAAAATAAAATTATGATTTACAAAGTAAATCCGACATATAAGTGGTTAAGTGTGACACTTTTTAGCTAAAAGGTTGCAAGTACGAAACCGGTCGCTAGCTAGTCAGTTGTGTCCTTGGGCAAGGCACTGAACGGACATTGCCTGAACCCAGCGGATTAATGGGTTCTACCAAATTGAAGGTACGTGTCGATCATATACAACATACTGCAATAGCTCTGGTAACCCGACGGTAGGTGCGAGGTGATCTGACGATTACCCATGTGTTAACCCCCTTGGTTTTCCCATTCACGGGAATTAACACGAATACCCTATTCTAAATAATATCTTAAAATTAGTGATGTTGGTAAAATTAAAAATGTTTAACAAAAAAATTAAACCACAAAACAGCTAAGATGTTATTAAGCAGAAATGGTTTAAAAAAATTTGTATCTATCAAAAGCTGTTTTCTGATTACTGACAGATTTTATTACGGATTATATCAAGCCGTGTGTAATCTATACCATCGCACTGTGTGGATGGTGGATTCTATTACTTTCAATAGTCATTTTAAGCCGCTTGAATTAAGACTGAAATATTTGGATTTCAAGTTGAAGATGAGGTTCTGGAAGATTTTTCCAAATATGGTAAACATAGGGGGCAGTGGTGACGGTTTAAATGTAGGGTGTTAGTCGTAGCTGTTATGCTAGGGGTGCAGAAGTGTGCTTACCCTGGGCTCGCAAGTTAAACCACTATGATTAAAAAATGTTTTGCTTAAATGATTCAAAAAAATGAATATTGCTGATCCAAAATTTAAAGTTGTGAATATTAACAGTAAAAAAAAACAAGTTTTTCTGTTAATATTCACAAACAGTAAAACAATTTTTTTTTGGGGGGGGGGGGGGATTAAAATAAATGTTGCAAATTAAAACACTATTATCAACAAATGTTATGCTTAAAGGATTCAAAAAAATGAATATTGCCGATCCAAAATTTAAAGCTGGTAATATTAACAGTAAAAACAATTTTTTGCGGGGATTAAAATAAATGTTTTCCAGAACTAAACCTGGAGGTAAAGGAGTGGTTCTAGTTCCCCCTTGTGGTCGGTTATCAAGTGGAGGAGTGATTTGTGCCGGTTCGACGGGACGGAACGAGCACTCATCCTTGACGTGGGAGTTGTTGTTTCTGTTCGACGTCGCAATCGCGTCAACTGACGCCGAAATCGGGGCGAACTGCCCTGGGTCCGAATACCCCACGTTGATCGCTGGTTCGATCGTAGGGTACTGCCCACTCGGTGCCGCCGATGAGAGCGTGGGGACGATGTTATCAAAGATTTCTATGTCGTCGGCGTAGTCGGCATCCAAAAATCCATTCATTTCTGATGTGAGTTTCGATTAACGGGGTTTTGCAACAAAAGTTACAACAAATAGAAAAAGACAAAAATAAAGTCGTCCGACGGGTTAGTCTGGTGGTTTAGTGCGAAACCTTGCAACCGAAAGGTTGCAGGTTCAAACTGGCCGCTAACTAGGCGGTTGTGTTCTTGGGCAATTACTTAACGGAAATTGCCCGAACCAACAGATTATTGGGTTCTATCAAATTGAAGGAACGTGAGAATCATACACAACACACTGCAATAGCTGCGGTAACCCGACGCTAGGCGCGAGGTGATCTGATGATTGCCCGTGTGTTAACCCCCATGGTTTTCCCATTTACGGGGGTAAACATGAATATTCTATCGTAACCATTAAAGTTTTGTTTAATTAATACAGTTGAAACTATATGCAAGTTTAAATAAAAATAACCCACAACATATATTTGAAATAAGGATTGTGAATTTTTGACATTAATAAAATGCCTAAATCTCTTCATTTGTATTTCTTATCTGGTGTTCAAAAATCTTACTATGGCAATGCTAAGCAACGTAATTGTTAAGCTGCATATTACCATATTCCGATACCAGTTAACGGACCAGACAAAACATATTTGTATAGGTTTGTCAGTTAAAAATATTTAGGTTAAAACTAAAGAAAAAAAGTTATTGAGATTTAAGTAAAACATAAATTTAAACCGACTTAGCAATTTTGTATTCGATTCTCAGCATAACAGTAAGGTTAAAATTAAAAAACAACAGAAAATAACAGACAACGTTAGTATTACAATGTCTTTGAGTACGACTTCCACAGTAACTGGATGCTATTTTGTTTGGCATACACACAAATCGGTTAACTGTTCCCAGAATCTAGCACAGCTTTATTGTCTAGCAACCACCAAATATGATTTAGTGAGCATCAGACTGAAATGCTAGGATTTGGAAAATAATTTTTAAAAAGTCAACAAAGACACTTTTTTATATGGTAAATACACAAATGAGGTTTTTAAACCAACTGATGTATGGCTGTTTGATGTCTGGCCATATATTAAACACCAAACTGCGATGGTGTGCTAATCAGACAAAATAATTGAAGTTACAGTGTTATTTAGGAGGTTACCGCACACCTAGACTATGGGCGTGAGGTGTAAACATTAAACTACACTCACAAAATCCTTTCTAACATTACCTCCATAGGGGTTAGTGGGGGAATCCCCATAGTTGGACCTGTGTTTTGCATGGCTTCTCGTCACCCTCAGATCCACTAGGTGTTGCTGAAGGGCTAAGCTGTGCGGCGTAGTCTGCCCACTAGTGGAGCCGTGGTGGACGGAGATAGAATGTTCCGTCTCGTCAAGCAATCGCTCCATGTAGTCCCTGTGAGTGGAATATGTTGGTTGCCGGTATGAAACTGGTCGCTAGTTAGTCGGTTGTGACCTTGGGCAAGGCACTTAACAGACATCGTCTGAACCCAGCAGATTAATGGTTTCTACTAAATTAAAGTGGTATCTGATCAGCCGTGCAACATTTTAAGGCATCCAAAGTTCTTTAATATCTGAATGTAGTCCCTGTGATTGGAATATGTTGCCGGTGGTATCTAGTCATACAATCTTTATAGTTTTCCAATATTTGAGACTTCAAAATTTAAAATTAAATTTTCTTATCCACACCCTACTCTGTGATGAGGTATAGTGCGTCTATGGCCTATATTTCTGGTCCCGGTGCTACTGTTGACCCATCCCTACTAAAGTCTATTTTATTGTAATGACACTTCCAGCAATACATAACATCTGGAATACGAATCGATGTTATTGCCAAATCTTGGAATCAAAAATAAAAGGTTTGCCAAATCCTAAAATCAATTCATAAAACAACTTTCACCACCCCCAACTTTATTGCCATAGACAAGCTTGGAAGCAGGTGAACTCACGTGACCCCAGGGTGCAGGATATCCTTTTTCTTCCCAAGTCTTGTTTTCGCGTTAAATTTATCGTAATGTTCGGATTTCTTCCAAATATAATAGAACTTCACAATCTCGCCGATAGTTTTCGTTTTCACCTGGTGAAAATATTGCTATGAATCCAGTGTAACTATGGTAGGGACAACTTGGCCTGGTATGGTAGGGATAACTTGGCTTGGTCATATTGTCTTGTTACAGGTGTTCCAATAAAACTGGTTTAGTTAGTGTAGTTTAGTCTATTCATTTTTGCCCCAGTATAACAAAAAAATTGCAAACAAATCAAATTACAACACAGGAACAGGAAAAGACGGCAAAACGAACAGTGTTAAAACAACTATTGTATGGACAACGTGACTTGGTTAAATTTGTGTATTATTATAGGTGTGGATAAGGCCTCTTTGGTCATCAAATACCTTGGTGGGTTGCTGTATGGTCTTTGCTGTAGCGGAAATGTTGTGTAGGATTAACTGATAGCTAGCTAGTCATTTGTCTTCTTGGACAAGACACAAAATGGACAATGCATAAACCTTGTGGATTGATGGGTTGAAATATAACTAAAAAAACGAAATATACAACAATACAATTACTTCCTGATCAGTTTCAATCCCACAAGTAATTTTGCGATTGCATGTGTGATAATAATAATGACTATAAATAAATATCATCTATCGACACACTTTAACAGCTCTGGCGCCTGAAATGAGCGTATGAGGCATCTTGCGATACCCGTGAGTAAACTTGGCCCCTCCACTAGGATATAAACCAAACAATGACCCAATTAATTGTATGAAGCAATATTACTGGTAATGGTAACGCAACCTTACCCATGGCATAAAGGATAGAAACCAAGGATTATGACATCACAAACCACAGATAATGACATCACAAACCTTGTTATGATGTATACTGTGGAAATCCTTCCCATAAACGGAGAGTCCTTGTTCGAACAACCTACATTCTTCTTCCGACCACGTCTGTAATTCACTGGATAGCTGAGGCGGCTTCCATTTGTACTGGCGGATTGCCTGTGGGCATGGGGTGTTTGGAGGTAACAACTAGGGGTGATTATTATTATATAGGTTTGATAATCATGGCTGTTTTTGGGGTGAAATTTACACATAGATAGAGACAGAGAATTTTTTTATGACACTAACATCACACATATTAATATTTATATAAGAATATACTCCTATGATGAAACTATGTAGCTGTTTTATAAGCAGATGCTTTAACGCTTAGACGACGACGGTTACATATTTGTAACCCAGATGTGTCCCCGAAAAAAAATGCACAATTCAGTCGTTTCTTGGGGGATTTTCCTAGTTTTAATATTTTTGGAAAGCATTTGAATAGATCTTTCGAAATAACGGATAAAAACACAATCCTTCCATTTAAAAATTTTGAGTAATATTGCTCCAAACATTTTTCTTCAAAATTTTTGTATCTAGTTTAACTTTTAGGTAAAATATCGCCTTTTTGGGTTCTGGGGAGTTAAAATTGTTACACCATTTGCTGTGAGAATAAAACTAGCAGTAGCCATCTTCGTTTTCGAGTTTTCCAGTCATTTTCGATTTTTCAACGATATATGTAAACATATGTGTACATGGTTTTTTTCTAATTACTATGGATATTTATTCATTTTTTCGCCTTTGTTTACTTTGTTTTTCAATTATTATTTGTTATTCGGAAGAAATATGGCAACTTCGGAATAGATTACAGCCGATTAGGCTGCCAGCATGATCGAGGCCGACAGTGATTGTGGTGATGAAATGCCATATTTGTCAGTTTTATGTGACGTCATCACGCTTGGTTGACGTCATCAAAAAATAAAAGACATAACTTTGTAGGAAATTTCATTTTGAACACTTTTGTAATACATTACTATCTTCTACAAGCTACCAGTAACGAGTAATTAGAGTATAAATTACTAATTATGACGTCATTACAAATTCTACAACGTCATCAAAAAAATAAAAATACCAATTTGTAGAAAATTATCTACTGGACAACTTTGTAATAGATTGTTTTTTCCTAAGTCCAACAGTATTCGCAGCAAACAAGGTTAAAGCAACCTTACTCAAAAGTGCCAAAAACTGCAAAAGTTCCGTCGTCGTCAAAGGGTTAACCCTTTTATCAAATCTGTCATCAAAAAATAAAAAAATGAAAATTTTGGAAATTTTATTTGGAACAACTCTATAGTGTTAAACATTTTGCCCTTACTATAAAATGCGAGGCGCTAGAGCACTACAAAACGTGCAAAAAGAATCTCGTTTCTAAAGGGTTAAATACACTCCTATTGTTTTGTGCTGTTATTCGCTACTGTTTTTGCGCTTAAAGCCATTCCAGAAATGCCTCAATGTGTTTTGATGGCTGGTTGGTATGTAAGTTTGCCGCAGTCGTAAAAACTTTAAGAGAATCATCAGGTTATGAAATGGTTTGCGAGCCTGTATTGCATTAAACAACTGCATGGTTGTTTTTAAAAGTTTTAGATTTTTAATTTAATATATAGGATTTCATTTATACAAAATAAAAAAAAAATTCATTTATAAAAAATAAATACCAATTTATAGTTTTTTTATAGTTAGTGTTATGTTGGAGGTTGCTGCACACCTAGACTATGGGCATGAGTTGTAAACATTAAACAAAGTTCACAAAAGCTCATTTTTTCAATTACAAAAAATGCAAAAACTTTTAATTCCATCAATAAAATTTAAGAGTAAGGGCATTATAACAGAATTGTCACTAACAATACCCTGGTACCCCTTATCACTGGTACACCTGACTTAGCGCTGGGTATTCCTAGAGTGTAGTATACAACATGTGGGGGTAATTGCTTGTTGTTATGTTGAGTTTTAACTCATTCGAACACCTAGCTTTAAAAGGGCACGAAAAAGAAGAGTGTCAGCAACCCCATGCACACCACACTATTTTGATTTACCCCCAATCCCCATATGCTTACCCAGGGATAAACACGACTATAACCCACCTCTGCTGTATCATTGTCACACTGGGTGAGGAGGAACAACGCGTCTTCGTTGTCACGGAGATGACATCCGTTAGGGAGACACCCAGTGGTGGAGATCTCAGAGATTTCCCTCAGATAAGCCTCAACTGGAATTCAACGATTTTAATTTTAAATCGCTCTTTTTATTAACATCACAAAATAAGCCGAAATCAATCCTGTTTAATCTCACAAGTTTATTATGACAGGATATCGTATTTTATCGCCGTTTGAATTGAAAAACGTAATAAAAACATTTGATGTAAATACAAGACTAAGACATATTTTTCTAAATAGAAAGGCGACTAATTTTAAAACATTCAAAATTTTTTGTCTTATTTTATACTCAAAATCTCATTACTATGCCACTTCCCATACTATACCACTTTTACAGTACAGTATACTGTAGCTGTTTTACAAACCGATGTTACTACGCCAGTTTATCAAACAAAAAATTATAGCTCCCTATATCTCTTTATACAATATTTTTTGGCAAAAACAATAATTTTAACACAAATACGGTCTCAGGAAAATGAGATGGATTATGAACATACGATGATATTTTAAATAAGAACATCCCAAACTTCAATAAACAACCGACAATTCATTGAACCAACCTTTCTCCGGGTTAGTCTTGATGGGGTCCCACACTAAGTGATCTGAGGACTCATTATAGTCGGGAGGTTGATACTTTTGTTGCGGTATCACGTTCACCTGGTGATATGTCAAGCGAATTGACGGATTGTGTTTGATTCTGTATTGTTTCGTATTATGCGCTACCATTAAAAGCTAATTCATAATTTTTTATTTTAGTTTGTGCAATTTTATGTATTGTACATAGCTTTTTACTTGGTTGGTGGTATCACGTTCACCTGGTGATATGTCAAGCGAATTGACGGATTGTGTTTAATTCTGTATTGTTCCTAATTATGGGCTGGGTTACCATTAAGATCTCATTCACAATATTTTATTTTAGTTCATGGAATTTTTTATATTACAAAGAGCTCTTGAAACTTGGCGGTATCACGTTCACCTGGTAATATGTCTATTGTGGGCTACCATATAGATCTAATTCACAATTTTTATTTTAGTTTGTAGAATTTTATACGTTATACATAGCTTGATACTTGAAGGCATCACGTTCACTTGGTGATATGTCAAGCGAATTTACCGATGGTGTTTGATTCTGTATTGTGGCCTACCATTAAACTCATTCACAATATTCTATTTTAGTTGGTGGAATTTTATGTTTTGTACATAGCTTGATACTATAATGGTATCACTTCACATGTTGATTCTGTATTATTTCAAAACAGCCCTACCACTGTATGAAACAGATATCAACTTATACATACTTGATTTCTAAACCAGTGGTTAAATGGTCATGTTAAATAATGAAGTAAAACTTATTGTTTAAAGGGCCCAATTGGTATTTTTTGTTTTAAAAGCCCCCGATATGTCAGTCCCAATATTTTTTTAAAAATTGCACCGACTGACGTGTGTGTTGGTTTTAATAAACATTTTCGAGGCAGAGAAACACCCTTCACCCCACTAAATAGAGGGAAAGCGGGAAGAAGGGAAACTGCTTACTTAAACTATAGAAACTAATTTTAACACTGCCCCAAACACTAATCTCAACCCCAGAACTAACTTTAACCCCAATCCCATGATTAAAATTTACTTTAATACCCTAATATTTATTTGCAGTTTCCCTCACCCCACCCTAAAAATAACCCCCCAAATCGCGCCGAACCCCACACCTGGTATTGGTCTCCCACTCTGGGATCTTTCCTCCAATCCTCTGGGGCTGGTGGGATGTAGTCCCCGTCTTCATCAGGGGAATCCCCATGACTGGGACTGAGCAGCGTGGCATTCGCTGAGGATATGGATCCAGTTTTAAATTTAAAGATAATTGCGTTTATTTAAATGCACTCATAACATGTAAGCCTATCATATTAAAGTGGGTATTCTGTGGATATGGATCCAGTTTTAAATGTTTTTAAAGATGATTGCGTTCATTTAAATGCACTCATAACATGGATCATATTAAAGTGGGTATTCTGTGATCTAAACAATGTATAAACTGCAACTAAAACTTTGAAGCCAGTATGTCCCAAATTGGTAAGCCGTGCTCTTATATATAGAGATATTCTGATAAAAAAATTGACTGCTGTAAAACGGAACACATAATTGGCTTTTAAAACCAATGCATTTAACATAATTACTTCTGGTTTGTTTATTAGTTTGGGTCAGAAGCAAGTTATTGGTTTCAATGATTTGACTTTTCAAAACAGAGTTACCTACTGATAATTTTTTTTCTGTGAAGAACTATGACACTTTTTCGGCAAACTTTTGTATACAAATCCTCGTAATGTGCTATGAACGTGGTAGAAATACAATAAAAATATTTACAATAATTTATGACTGGCAGCATATCCTAACAAATCAACACACTGGCGTTATGTTATCTTTGATTAAATTAATTTCCACAAATTATTTAGAACCAACAAAAAGAATATTTAACGTACTAAATTGAAAACTCTTACATCGTAACTTTCTTTTGATTTCTTCTTCTTTTTGTTCATTCAATTTCATGAAATCTCCTGTTTGCATACTTATTGACGTAGAGCTGGTATGCTGTGGAAATAGTTTTATCATTTATTCGGCGTCTGGAGTTAATCTTTTAAAACTTTTACCCATTTTTTAAAAATTACGATTTTTCGGTCCGTCAAATACAGTAATATTTTTATTCAAAATCACCTTTTCAATGTCGTTCGGAGTTTTGTCTACTTGTTTTCCATAATACATTGCAAGTATATCAGCGATTGGCATGTCCCCTTCCTGTGGATAAATAACACTTTATTAGCGTGAACAAGACCAAAATTGCATTATTATCATACAGAATTTAGTAGTATGTGGATAACCAAGCAGAAGAA
>CH002406.1:143910-171835 GCA_000149265.1 Ciona savignyi | reverse complement strand
ACACCCCACCACCAAGTTGACACTCCACAACCAAGTCCACACTCAACCACCAAGTTGACACTCCACCACCAAGTTGACACTCCACCACCAAGTTGACACTCCACCACCAAGTTGACACTCCACCACCAAGTTGACACTCAACCACCAAGTTGACACCCCACCACCAAGTTGACACCACACCACCAAGTTGACACTCTACCACCAAGTTGACACCCCACCACCAAGTTGACACTCCACAACCAAGTTGACACCTGACCACCAAGTTGACACTCCACTACCAAGTTGACACTCAACCACCAAGTTGACACTCCACCACTAAGTTGACACTCAACCACCAAGTTGACACTCAACCACCAAGTTGACACCACACCACCAAGTTGACACTCTACCACCAAGTTGACACTCTATCACCAAGTTGACACTCAACCACCAAGTTGACACTCTACCACCAAGTTGACACCCCACCACCAAGTTGACACTCCACCACCAAGTTGACACCCCACCACCAAGTTGACATTCTACCACCAAGTTGACACCCACCACCAAGTTGACACCCACCACCAAGTTGACACCCACCACCAAGTTGACACTCCACCACCAAGTTGACACTCCACCACCAAGTTGACACTTTACCACCAAGTTGACACTTTACCACCAAGTTGACATTCTACCACCAAGTTGACACCCACCACCAAGTTGACACCCACCACCAAGTTGACACTCCACCACCAAGTTGACACTCCACCACCAAGTTGACACTTTACCACCAAGTTGACACTTTACCACCAAGTTGACACTCCACCACCAAGTTGACACTCCACCACCAAGTTGACACCTGACCACCAAGTTGACACCCCACCACCAAGTTGACACTCAACCACCAAGTTGACACCCCACCACCAAGTTGACACTCAACCACCAAGTTGACACTCTACCACCAAGTTGACACCCCACCACCAAGTTGACACTCAACCACCAAGTTGACACTCTACCACCAAGTTGACACTCAACCACCAAGTTGACACCCCACCACCAAGTTGACACTCCACCACCAAGTTGACACTCCACCACCAAGTTGACACTCCACCACCAAGTTGACACTCCACATGCCACCAACCTTGGCAAGATCGTCTAGCTCGTCGGCATCAGCCTCCTCCTCATCTTCCTCAATCGTCCCGTCGTCATCGTAGTCGTGAATCATCGCTTCAGCTGTCAGTTCAAACTCCTGATCTTCGACTCCGGATGCGGGGGAAGAGTGTCGAGTATCTGATGAGGATTAGAGAGCTATTTACAGAAAATATGGAGGATTACAGAAATATAGCTGTCACGATATTTGTAAACAGAGATATCGATTAGTGAAATCTGGAATAAACATCTCTACTGATCTTTCCACATACAATTAAAGAAAAAGAAAATTTTATTAATTAAAGAAAATTTTATTACAGAAAATATTGAGGATTACAGAAATATTGTTGTCACGATATTTATAAACAGATAGGATATACAATAATTCCTCTATTTGAGCGTCAACTCTATTTGAACGCCACTTCTAATAAAACACCAAAGAATTGAAAAATAGAGCGCCATGGCGGTGCAATAGAGGTTTTATGGTAGATTAGTGAAATTGGGAATGACCATCTCCACTGATCTTTCCATACACATCTCATTTTTCTGGCACTTAATGGCTGTGGTACAAATTAATAAATTCAAGATATTTTGAACTACGGTATCATAAATGAAACCAAAAATTTTGGAGAATACATCCTGAATTAGTTATCTAACCACTACCGGTAACTAATATTACTAAAAAAACCTGTTCTTACGTTCTTTTTGGAAAAATATGCACCCCGTTTTTCGGGTCATGCAACTACAACCATGAGAACAAGTCAAGATCTGCCAAACTTTTCAGAACGAAAACTATCTTACGCTAACCTGTTCAATACCGGTATCTAACTAAAATCTAAATAAAAAGTTCCATTCCATCAATAATTCTTACCATTCTGTTCAGTGTCATTGGTGGCACTTGTGGAAGGTTCAGCTTTTGTAGTTGGAGTCCACTGATTGCCACCTATTTCCATAACCCTTGTTTTATCTCCGGGAATTGAAAGTCTATTTTGATTTGTTTCATCCATTTGTTTATTCCTAATTGTTCTGTAAATGAATAGGATATATTAGGATATTATCAACTTTCTGACGGTGAAATAACCAAAATTTCTGGCATAATAACACTCCGCGCCCATAGTCTAGTACAGTGGTTCCCAAACTTTTTTTTTAAATTACAACGGAACCCTTGTAATTTTTTAATGCTTGGCGGTATAATGAAGACTAAAAAAATTAAACGATCACAACCACAAAATCAATGTACCGTATAGTGAAATATGAGCCTACACAGGGCACAAAATATACCAAATTTCTTTCGCGACCTCCTAAAAGTGGTTCACTGGTCTAGTACAAGAAATATCGATATAGGAAAACTATCTGGTGGATATCACATTAATTTTTGCTACACCTAAGACCTTTTGGTATGCAGAATTGTCTTAATGAAATTAGCCATACTTCCCATACAAGTTTGTATTATATTGTTGTAGTCTGTTCACATCTGTACATTTTCTTTCGGTATTACATTCTAAAAAAATGAAGAAACTGTTTATCACAAGTGTGGTCTAAAAAATCTGAACTCTTTTTTTTATCAAACATCTGACTATCATCAGTTATTGGATTAATTCCATATTTTCCTTTTCTTTGTTTTTTGTTGCTTTTTGCTTTTCCTCCATGGGGGGAAATAAAAGGTGAGAAGGAGGGAAACTGCACACTAAAATAAATATTAGGGCATTAGAGGTAGTTTTAACCATGGGGTTAGAGTTAAGGTTATTCTGTGGTTGAGATAGTGTTAAGGGCAAGGTTAGAATTAGTTTCTGATTCTGCAGTTTCACTCCTTCCTCTTTTCCTTCTTTTAGTGTTGCCCTTCTTTCGTGACTTACTTAGTTTTGATGGTGTTGCAGCACTAACTCGTATCAGCTCGTTTAAACTTTAATAAAGTAGACTTGTATTGCAGAAATGCCACCTAAAAATTCCACACACTTTTAAGTGGCATTCCAAACTCAGCTTAATAAACCTGCCAGTAAACTATCAGTAAATGCACAAATAAAGGTTTCGGTAATTCAATACATGACCAAAATGTAGTTATGTGAATATGGTTATAAATTTGCATAATGTACCGGTATTAAAAGATCCAAAGGATCATTGAATCAAACCTTATTTGGACGCATATATGTTTGTTTTAAAATAATATTTCTTTTCCTATAAAATTGAGACTAACATGGCTTTTTTGTTTTAGTGTATATACCAGTACTCGTAGGTCGTAGCCTATATTATACATCAGTCTAGATAATTAAGAACCCAAATTATTATTTGTTCTTTAGAAGGTATTGTTTTTACATATTTATTATTTTAAAAAATTTTCATAAGTATCCCTAAACTAAGATTTTTAAGGTAACAATAACCTATAGCCTATACTGTAATAGACGTCGGCTACGTTTTTTAAACCTGTTTCAAGCTTTATTAATACCAAATTGGAAAATTATTAACAACTAAAAATGGCCATACTGTAAAATTATTTAAAACAGTGGTTATGATTTATGTTAATTAAGTTTTTAACTACATCAAATATATCGCCGTACAAAAATAACCTTAAAAACCCAAAACGGGCCGACTCAAAGATTTTGTTTAAAATTATTTATTTTTCCAAAAAATAATAGTCTGTTTTTTGTCGCTTACAGGTTTTTAAATAAATTCAATTAAAATATGGTTTTACAACTTGTTAAAACTTTTATTTCTAATCTGAAGAATTGGCTATAAAATTAAAAAAAATTATTCGGCATTAAAACAAAAGTTTTTATTTTTGATGCCAAGTGTCAACTTAGGTGCCACCCAGACTTGACACAAGTATGAAACGCCACAGAATATTTCATAAAATGTTTTTTACTTTTTATAAGACAAAACAACAATTTTATTATTAAAGACACTGATAATACTCAAATAAAAAAATCTCTTTTTTCCAAGATGGTAAAACCAACATATCCACGTTTCTACTTTGCCCCGAAGAGTGATCCTGAATTAGGTCATCTTTACTTAAGATCAATTCAAATCAATTCCAATTATTAATTTAAAAATAAAAGCTTAATGTACTGCGTACAGCGTGAAGTGATTTCGAATTATAAATTCATTAAATAGAACAGGATAGAATATTCATATTTATCGCCGTGAATGGGAAAACCAAGGGGTTAACACACGTGCAATCGTCAGATAACCTCGCGACCACTGACGGGTTTCCGGAGCTATTGAAGTGTGTTGTGTATGGTAGACACGTTCCTTTAATTTGGTAAAACCCATTAATCCGCTGGGTTCAGGCAATGTCCGTTAAGTGCCTTGCCCAAGGACACAACCGACTAGCTAGCGACCAGTTTCGAATCTGCAACCTTTCGGTTAAAAGGTGTCGGATCAAACCATCAGACTAACCGTTCCGGAAATCAAAACAGTCATCGGCCGGTGTAGCAAAAACAACCATTACAATTGAGTTAAAATGGATTGTTATAATATATTGTTCGAGTATTTATGTTTTATCCCATTAGTGGGAAAACGTAAAGGCGTTAAAACACCGTCAAGCGTCAGATTGCATTGCGTAATATAATATTAAGACGTTATTTCGGTACAACTAGTTAATCCACTGGGTTTAGGCGATGTCCGCTAAATGCCTTGTCCACAGGATATAACCGAATAGCTGGCTACCAGTTTCAAACTTACAACCTTTCGTCTAAAATGCATTAAACAACTTTGTGCTTTGCATATTTAATTAACTCGAGTTGAAAGTAGTTATTATTAAGCGCTTACAGTCGTGTTAACAAAACTATTACGAATTTCAGGGCTATAGAGACTTCAATTTGTAACGTTTGGTATCCTCATATTCCTATGATCAGATCAGTAATGTCGCCGATCGATTGCGCTTAACAGTGCATTGCATTTTAGCCATTGCAATAACACATAAGCATGATGGTTTTCTACTTATGTGTCTATGAAGATGGGTAACAGGGAGAAATGTGTCTAATAGGTTGTATATGGTCATCTGGAGAATAGTAATCTGAGTTGTGTTGATTGTTATTTGTATTGTACATTGTTAACATGCAAGTAAATTTGAATTATATACATCAGCTTTCCACAAAACCATTAGGTCAAAACAACGCACGCTTAGTGCGTTGTCTAAAGTACAACCGGCTTGGCTGGTTTCGAATCTGCCACCTTTCAGTTAACAATACTACGTCTTATACGAATGGGCTATATGAGCGGACTGTCAAATTTTTAAGGTTTATTTTTCGGTCCTTAATTGTATTAAAAGAATAACATCGTTACTTGTCAAAATAAAGCAAGAAAACGTCAAAACAACAATAGTTTAAACATGTCTGTAAAACACCCGCCATAAAAGTTGGAAATAGACGTATCTTTTAAACCCTACACATAAATTTACTTAGGCAGCGAAAATTAGCCCTGACGTGGGCCCTAACATAGGTAAATGGTAAAATTGATTTTTTCAATTATATGTATAGTAAATAGAGTATGTTTATCTGGCATTGGCCTTGCCGTTGTTAAAACTGTCGTCTTTTTGTCATATTAACTGCGTGTTTAAATGTTTAAATAGAATTACCCAACTAATGTATTTAATAAACCAACAAAATGAACCAACACTAAAAATATAATCTGCCGTTTGCGCAAATTATGTTTCAAATTGTTTTCATCGATTTCTCTTGAGCTTTATGTCAATGTAATGCTCGCCCGGCGTGCTGTGAGATAACAAGGGTATTAAAGATTCACGATCATGACGTAGAGAACGGCGAAAAACTACATCGCTAAATGGCAGACGACCTTTGCAAGGCGTTAATTCCACAGTTGGAATTTCCGGTCGCCCTGAATAATACGTAGGCGAAAAAGAACCTTCGGGTTTTCACTTTAAGGCCAGTGAAAGGTAAAATAATGAAAAGGAGCAATAAGTATTTAAGTGTTTTATACGTTAGACCTTTCACGCACAAAAGAGTCAATAATGATGTGCCGTGTTCTTATGTGTAGCAAGGCCCAGACTGATGTGTCAAGCCCGAATAGTGAGTCTGGAAAAGCGAACCACAAATGCATGATCGAAGTTAAATTAGCTTAGAATAGTAGCTCACACACAGCGAAAGCAGTCTATCCAGGTTTTGGTATGTGATATCTAACCACATTTTATTCTAATTATAATTAGATTTTTAGCAGTTTTCGGATACATATTAAGTAGGCAACCGAAAAAGATTTTTGGCGTATCTATTTATTTTGCATTAAATTTTGAAATTAAACACGAGTTCATCAAAATTTAATAACTAGAATTCCCTACCCTTTGTGCGGGGTTCATTTTACACATTAACAGTATAGGCCATTGTTCAGCTCCATAATCTATGTATTGATTGATCATAACACCAATACAGTGGCATGTATATTTGTCTTTTGAAAACAATCTTGTTAGTGATATGATAACATGACGTGTACGTGATCCCTGGTCGCATGACGTCTGTGATAGGATCCTAGAATCGATAGAAGGAACGTTGAAGCTAAATATTGATTTGAAATGGTTTAATCGCCCGCATTGTAAATAATAATCGATGCTACGCTCCCAAAGCATGGAGTCTCTGAAACGTTATTTTTTAATTTATGTCGTTGGTTTGTTAGTGTTGTCGATTTTGTGGGGAGTATATCCGGATTGTGAAATGTTTCAGCCCTTGGTAAAAATGATATAATGTTGATATTAAGAGAAATACACTTTTTTTAAACATTAAATTGGCTTTACTAAACATATAAGTCTTGGTTTGCTCCTATACATTTTTTTAATATTTATTTAAAAAAAGAACAACTATTTATAACAATTTTGACGAGAAATAGCTGAATTATAACAGTTCTTATAGCACGTCCATGGGTTATGATAGCACTATAGTTGTATTTGGTTCGGCGAATAAAACATTTTGCATAATGATTAATTTGCTTGTTATAGAGTCGAAGTTAATGTTTAAAGATCTAATTCACTCACTAACTTTGTATAAAATTATTCCAAGTGTGCGTTTTTATATGTGCAATGATAAATCAACATAACATTCACAATATTATACAAGTTGGTCGTAAGTGAATAAATAGCTATATGATGATGTTTTTTTTCTATAAACTTTGTGCGAATAAAAAAATAAAAAAAGTTTGCTATAAAAGTTCATAGCAACACTGACATAAAGGAAAAACACTAAAGCTATGTATTGCAGTTTAAAACCAAATCTTTGTACTGTGTAAGTAATGGCTACATTTTTTGTAATAATATAAAAACCAATATTTCAACGCATTAAATTCGTTTGTTGGTAAGATTATACTTATTGGGATATTCTCCCTTAGCCCGCTAATGGTTATATGAGTACTCGCTTAATTACCCTTTCTCATATTTAGTTTAGAATCAAGAATAATTTTATTGCAAGAATAATAAAAAAGTGTGATAAAGCGATTGCATAATAAAGTGTGTGATGGAAAAGGTGTAGGCGATGCGTTTTCTTTTACAGTCTGTTCGTTTATGCAGTACACGAATCCTTCAATGAATTATTTATCATAACAGCGCTGCATGCTCGCTATTGTAAATACCGATTCCGAGCATAGGCGTCGCTATGCGTCGTATTTCACCGAAAAAGGCGACATTTTATTCGCCTTTAACACCCGAGATACGAATTTTATCGAAAAAGCGAAATTACACATTTGTAAACAACCACCCTGATTTATGTGTACATTATTTTAAATATTTTATTCGTTGCTTTTTCATAAAATAAATTAAATACCGCAAAAATTCACGAAAAGAAAAACTCCCTTTCATTTCTGAAATTCCTGCCAAAATTAATTATCGTTTATATCGTTTTACGGGAATCTTTTAATTTAACTCAAGTGATTCCTTTCAAACAACTGTAATTTAGAATTTGCGGATTAAATCCACAAGAAGTTGTTTTAGTTAGGTGATACCGACGCTAATTACAATCTAATCAAATAAAAAAAGGAAAACAGAACCCATTTAGTTTTCAATATTGTCATTTTCCGGGATGTCGGCCAAACAACATATATATGTCATGCATAAACGTCATCAAGGCATTGATTAATCTCGCCCTACACCATTTAACAACTCGCGGGGGCTTGCTGCATTAGTGCTTGGTTTATAGATCTCATAACCTTTCGGTCACACATGCTGTATATGAATCGGTCACGCTAACCATTCGGCCCTACAAAACGACTGATAAATTTCATATGGAAAACGTGACAGGAAGCACGATATCGTAGTTTGTGGAATGCGTAACATGCCTGCCCCAGTATACGCGGGTTAAACCTCCAGATTCCGTCACTGGATCCGTATTAAAATCGCGCAAGAATCCGCCGCGTTTAAACTAAGATAAAACTAAAAGGAGGGAAGAAGGGAAGAAGGAAAACTACACAATAAAATGAAGATTATGCCATTAGAGTTAGCTTTAATAATGGGTTTGAAGTTTGGGTTATTTCTGAGGTTGAGATTAGTGTTTAGGGCAGGGTTGAAATTTGTTTCCATTTTAGTAAGCAGTTTCCCTCCTTCCTTCCTTCCCTCTTTCTCTTTTTAGTACGACCTTCCACAAACTGTCCTGTTTTTTTTATCGGGCATAGTTTCGAAACCATAATAAGCTCGTCCCCAAGACCGTTTTCTTGTATGTGATTTGGTATATGTATCGGCCGCGCTAACCATTCGGCCACACGACCATACCACAACCTGTCATCTTACAGACATTCGAGCATAAACGTGACTGCAACTGTCGCAGGCGGTTGGAATGATGGTAATTATTATTGAAAAAAATGGTACCACAATCCCTCTGCCCTACTTTGTCAAACTAAAGGCGCACTTTAACAAATTAAATTTAGTTTGATTGAACAAATTGACGGTACTTCCGAATAAAACTAAATTTAATTAAGCAGCTCGTTCGGTCGACGCGTTTTTCAATACGGAATTAGGGCAAAGAAGTTTGGAAAATAATTTTAAAACAATTTGACTAAGCATTGCACTTGCAACTTGAAAACACCTTATGAATAAACTGAGTATATGGGAAGAAATGTCAAAAATTAATTATAATATGGTTGTAATGCAATATTATTTCTTTAATAACCAACTGAACGACATTGAGCTATGGTTATGATTAAATTGTGTCATTAAGCTTGCACCTGCTTGTATTGCGTCATTCATAAAAATATAAGGCACTAATTCACTAGGCGCTGGTTTAATACTCTGATATGACGTCTTTATGTCAATCATTTCTTTATGTAGCAAAAACGCAGATGCTACAATACGGTTATTAGTCAAAACATACGTTTAAATAATACCAGTATAAAATTAGCTTTATGTAAAAAATCCATGTGTTTCGTATTAGGGCGGAGAACTACCTTATTCGTACAGTTCTCTATAATATAAAATACTCTCAAATAGGTCCGATAACTAAACTATCGAAAGGTTTTTATCATATTTTGATGTGCTGTAACAGTTGCGGTATACCGTGGTTTTTGATTTTTTAAAAAAATAGTGTAAGAAACTCATGTTTATTAGAGTAGTGGGAAAACACAGTGGGTGTTAAACTAGTCGTCGCATTACCGCGTGTTCATAGTTTAGTTAACGGAGCTATTGGAGAGTATTTTATATTACAGAGACATGTTCAACTGATAAGGTTATTAAACCCTGGCAAACGCGAATTGTATTTTTTTAATAAAACGTAATAGATTGGTTAAAAAAATGAATTAAAAATCAGCACATTGCAAGTTTTCTGTCTAAACCACTAATTCGCGTTAAACGCACAATTTCTTGATGTGTAATGATAGCAATGATGGTTAAAGCCCAATAAGTTCCCCTTAAAAATTCCAGAAATGAGTTTACATCTGATCTAAACCTGAAAACATTTAGTTTTGTCAATCAATCAAATTTGTTATCACACCAAACACAGTTGTTCATTGATAAAGCGATCTTTGTTACATGTTCAATTGCTTTTGTGACGCATATTAGTATAGTAAAATATATTCATTGTGGTGGTCTACGTCATGTTCATTCAAAATTATGATTTAACGTCGATTCGAATAAGAAATGATTTGGAATAATTTCCGCTATTACCAATTCGAAATTACGCGTTTTGTTGGTACAATTAATGCAGAAAAATAAGTATACGTGTTTCAGATGATCTTTTTGATAAATACGGGCCAGATTTGTACCGCTATTTTAACAACAAATGTACAATATGTTACCTTTACTGTGAAACCAGCAAAAAATGAAATTTTGATTATAACTCAGGTTATACATCAGAACGGTTGGGAATAGTGGATTCGAAATTATTGATTCTAAAATAATTCGAGATTACAGCGTGATTCGGATATAGACATACCTAGATGGAATGAATAGAATCGAACAGAGCTCATTGTGACGCACAATAGAAGTCAAGTATCTGGAATCTAGATAGGCCTGCAAAACACGAGAAATGTATGTGACGCTTGGAAACGTTGCTTTAGCTGTTAGGTAGCAAAAAAATGTTGTAATAAAACGAAAACAGTCGTTAATAAATAGGTTTTATATGGTGAGTGGGTTTACATTTCGCTTCAATTTAAGACTCACCGTATTTAGATCAATCGGATTGTGACTAATTTGTTTCCTCATTTTTTGTTAGAAATTTCAGTCTGTGATGAATCGCTGTTATTGTTTTTTACTGGTAGAATGGAGAATTGGATAACGACAACATCGGTAAAAAGCTTAAATCTAGATCAATATTGCACTGCCAATTATGAAAAAAACATGGAAATGAGAAAAAATTCGAATAGCGGCGACAGCTGTTCGTGCGCGGAAGAAAGCATTGTGACGTCACAGTTTGTTGAAAACAAATTGGAACAACCGCGAAACATCGATTCATCGAGACTGCGGACTGCTGACGGTGAACAGTCGACAGAAATGAAGCCTAGAACGGATGGTGGCGGGGTCGCTAGGATCATACAGAAATTAAAATTAAGGAGAAATAAAGGTGAAACTAAATCGAATTTGAAGCGGAATAACGAAGAGGGTTCCTCCAGTAAAACCTGGAGAGAATCAGCGATCGCTGCCGTGGATAATCTGCGCGGAAAGCTTGCATTTTTTCGCCGTGCAAGAAGCTTGGAATCTCGGCAAGATGATGATGATAGCGCCGACCAGCAATCGAAATGTATTCCGGTCGAACGAACCCAATCGGCCCCGGGGAGCCGAGCGAATTGTTCGCCTACCGTAGGGACATCCCCATTATCAATACCAAGTCAAAAACGCCGCGGGATTGCTCGTCCAGACGACAGCGAAGTTTCAGAGTTAAAAGCTTGTACGTCATTCCATTGTTTACCCACGTCATCAGTTTTCTGTAAACCTGTCGTGGAAAGTGAAAAAGAACTGACGAATGATGGATTGTGTGGACAGTCTACCGGCTTTTCAGAAGCTTGCACGCCAGCTGAATGCGAAAAAGTTGTTCACCAACAACCACTAACCGGTGATACCAATCCATACAACGGGGTTCAGCAATTTAATACCCATTCTGTAGAAAGTGAAAATGTTAAACCTTTGGGCTCTCCAGAACTCTTAAAGAAGTCGTTCAATTGTTCCACGCCCCGAAACACTCCTTCCCAATCCATTGACCAAAATGAGGGAGAAAGTGCGATGTTATGGAATCTACGGCGGGCTTTGGAAGGGGAGGTTAGTAATCACTTGGAACGGCAGAGATATTTATCGACCAATGATGAAGAGCTGGACTTTTCGCCTCGCAGCACAGCTAGTGGTGGTACTTTCTTCGTTAACAGGAAATCTGGTGGGGATTCGGCTGGTAGGTTTATTTTTATATTTTTTCATTTGTTTGTGGCAGGTGTACTTGGGTGCCTCTAAATACTACAGGACCGCTTGAACCGCTTGGATTGCTATGGAAAGTAATTTTAACCCTGTTCCAAACACTAATCTCAACCCCAGAACTAACTTTAACCCAAACCCTAACATTAATATCATGGCTTTTGTAATTACGAAGTATAGTTAGCGATCCAAGCGGTCCACGCAGTCCTGTAGTATTTAGAGGTACCGGGTGTACTTAACGGCATTGTTGGAATAAATGGGTTAACGCTAAAGGGGGGAAAGCGGAAAGGAGGGAAGAAGGGAAACTGCTCAGCAAAACTATGGAAATTAATTTTAACCCTTCCCTAAACACTAATCTCAACCACTGAACTAACCCTAACTCTAACCCCGTGTTTTAAACTAACTTTATTGCCCTAATATTAATTTTAGTGTGCAGTTTCTCTCCTTCCTGCTTTACCTCCTTTTAATTTTCCCCGAATAAACTTGTTGTTATTCCAATGATGTAGAAGTATAGGCCTTAAAAGATGTAACAGTCATACCTTTATCACCATGAATGGGAAAACACAGTTTTACCACATCCACACCTGACAGTTTACCTCATGGCCACCGCCAGTTTACCTAAGTAACTGCTTCAGTCTTTATACATCCCACCAAACCACAAGGCTCAGGATCATCCACTCAGTGCCTTGTTCAATGACACGATTGATTCGGTACCTCTAAATACTACAGGATTGCTTGGACGGCTTGGATCGCATGGAGCGCTTGAATCGCTTACTATACTTCGTAATTACAAAGGCATGATATTAATGTTAGGGTTGGGGTTAAAGTTAGTTCTGTGGTTAAGATTGGTGTTTGGGAAAGGGTTAGAATTACTTTCCATAGCAATCTAAGTGATCCAAGCGATCCAAGCGCTCCAAGTGATTCTGCAGTATTTAGAGGCACTGTGATTAATTAGCTGGTGGCTGGTTTAGATTCCACCCCCTTTAGGTTGGCAGTTCAAAGCATGTTAAAATCTTGTATAATTTAAACTTTGCAATGCCTAAGTGCGTTTAGCAAACAATTGAACATATTTTTATATTATTTACTAACTTTATGCCTATAATACCAAATATAAAACAAATAAAAAATGCATATACACCGTATAGGTAACGATTAAAATGCAGTATAAATACAACATTTCTTCCAAGTGTCTGTGGATACCGGCACTCATTAATATTTTATTAAGTTTTGTTTCCACAATTTGGTCCACACGCAAATTTAAAGGATTATCTTATAAGACGTTATGTAACGGATGTGATCGGGTTAAAGGAAATAAATGGGACTTGAATTACCAATTTTTTGATCTGTAACCTTTCCCATTTTAGTTTGTTTTTGCTGGGTACTTTTTTCTTAGACTGGTCATGCTGTAGTGCGATGGTTTTTTATCATTTTTATGCTTGTAGACTATTAAAAATTCAACAAAATTATTACACAATAAATAATTATTATTTTTTGTGTTATGTGCCCAATGTTAGTAAGACAGGAATTTTAAAGGAGTTTAGTTTAACCGCTTTTGTATCAATTCTACTTTAATTAAAGCTATATAAGTGCTATATCAATTATGCGGTGCATAATTTAATAATTTATTTATTATGTATGCTTAAAAGGCTTTGCAATATATCACTCTATATGACTTAATTGGATCGAGTGTTGGTTTTTTTATTTATGCCAAAAAAAGAAATGAATGAAAATTGATCCAAATGAATGAAATTATTATTTAAAGAACCATAAAATTACAGCAAAATAACAGTCAATAAAACGTCAATATGAAAGGAGAAAAATAGTATGGCAGATGCCGCAAAATTTGATCATAATAATCAAGGATTGATTATTTGAAAGGCACATTAATTAAATCAAATTCAAAATGATTAATATCCGAAATCATTGCAAATCAATATGTAGTCTGTTTAATTGAATGTTGAAACCCATATTGCTTGTTTAAGTTGACAATTCAATTTTCTATTCACCAATTTAAAAAAAATGTTGTGGCTTTGGTGGCATTTTGTAAAAAAAAAATCTAATATTAAAATTTATTTTAAATGTTTAGACGAATCAGTGAGCAGTATTGAAACCAACAATGCAAAAGGAGGGTGTAGCCGTAATAGCAATGAAGTTGCCACATGCCACAAAGTTGGAAGATCCAGGGCCGATTTCTTAAATGCATATGGAACAAAGGAGGTACGACACATTTGGTAATACACTTTAACTTATCAAAGGGTTGCAGGTGCGAAATTGGTCGCTAGCTAGTCGATTGTGTACTCGGGCAAGGCACTTTACGAACATTACCTGAACCCAACGGATTAATGAGTTCTACTAAATTGAAGGAACGTGTGAATAGTACACAACACTATGCAATAGCTCCATTAACCCAACGGTGGGCGCGAGGTGATCTGACGATTGCCCGTATGTAAACCCCCTTGGTTTTCCCATTTATCTTATCCTATCCTATCATAAAGTGACGGAACATCTGAATCATATACAACACATTACAATAGCTTTAAACTAATAATTGTGATAAGTAGGGCTGCGAAAAATTAACGGTTAACCACGGTTAACCGTTTTTATGGTTAACCGTCACGTCAAATTTTAACCGTTTAACCGTTTTTTAACGTTACTTTACCGCCCAAGTTTAGTTGGGCGTAATTGCGTTTTAATAATCTTCAAGTATACATAACTCCATTCACACGTTGATTGTTTTATTATTACGTAATATAAGCATTAAGCAACCATTCACACGTCGATTGTTTGATTGTCAACGTAATATAAGCAACCATTCAGACGCTGATTGTTTGATTTTTAACTCAATATTACAGCATTACAATCAAAGTTATACTATGTGTCTTAAGGTGACGTTTAAAAACTATAAAGTAACGCATAAATAAGACCCGATAATTCCGGTAATCACGCGAGTTATTTCTTTGCTGCCCTTTACGGCTGCCTGAACTTTTTTTGCCAAAAACGGTGCCGATTTGATGGTAGTTTAAAGAAAATCGGTTAACGGTTAACCGATTATTTTTACATCAGTTAACCGTTTTTTAAATTAACCGTTAATTTGCAGCCCTAGTGATAAGACATATTAAGGTATTCATGATATATACCCCTGAATAATAAAACGCAAAAGAGTTATCACACGATCAATCATCAGATTACGTTACACCCATCAACAAGTTATCAGAAGGAATGTTGTGTATTGTATATGATTAAGAGGTTCCATGTCTGCTAAGCGCCTTGTCCAACTGTCTAACACAACTGTCTAACCTGATTTCCAACCCTCAACCTTATGCTAAAAGACTTGTTACACATTCGTTTTTGAATTTTAAGTAGGGCTGATATTTAAAAAAAAATTATTTTGTTAAAAAATTGAATGCAAATTAAGATTTCCATTTTCACGTAATCAAGCTACTTATTCTGTTTTTTAATTTTTCAAAGATTTCCAAATTATTGATTCTCATACAATACCATGTATTCAAATTCAAACTAATCTAGATAAGGCATTCTTAGCAGCTACTCATCCGGTACCATTAGTGGCAAGTCAATCATCAGAGCTCATATATTGGGTGGCTCAATTTATTACAGTTTGTTGATGACAGTTTTGATGACCTATTAAATTAGTTTAATAATCATTTTAAAAATAAAGTTTTTTTAATATTATAACTAATTTCTAATTTGGACGGCAAAAAATAATGTTATTCTTCAGCAATGGATATAAGTTGTCATTTTTTATCACTAAAACATTTTAAAATTAAACGGATAAAGAATATTAAATACAAAAGGAAAAGTTTAAGGAAATTAAGTAAAAATAAAATTAAATACAAATCGCCAAATTGTTTTGATAGCTTCCCTTATTCTATGTGGCATTAATTATTGTATTAGATCACCTAATGTAATTAGGCTACTCTACTTAATTAAAGTTTAATGAATTGATTAATAATTGAAACAGACAACGGGAACTGAGATTGAACTTCCAATCTATACCCATCCTGTTGAACCTCGTCAGAACTTTCCTCCTGTGTGGTCATCCAATGATGATGTCATAAATGATGACATCACAAAGGATGACGCGACTCGTGACAATTCTGGTCGTGATGTCATAGAACCTCGATTGTCTGCCGAGGTAAAAGTGGAAGAGGTCGCATCTCGAAACTTGTCTCTTCCTTTGTCGCAACATTTCGCCGACGATGACGGCGCGAATGACTCAGCAAAAAATGACGTCACGGCGACAAACGATGGGGATTCCCCAGTTACCCACCACTGGTCCCGCCACAGCTCGATCGAGAGCCCGGGAAAGCACCAGATCGTGAGGTTCTTCGCCGAGGAAGAGGAGACAAGTAACGAGACAAAAACAAATCCCACCAACTTACGGAGCGCTCTGAGCACCTCTTCCGATGACATCTTGTTGAGCGAGGACACCTCAACATCCAGCTCGACTCGGAACAGCAGTGAGTTGTCGTGCCAAAGCAAACTCATTCAAACCAAACGCACATCACCAACAAACCATTATAGGAAAGGTGAAAATAATTGAAGTTTGTTCATAAATGACAAAAATTGTAGGATAGAATAAAAAGGTTGGCTTTACCCATGGTTCAATATATGAAAATGTGGCTTTTCTTTATATAATTATATGGTTATTTGTTGTAGGATAGAACATAGAATACTAATGTTTATCCCTGTGAATAGGAAATCGCAAGAGGCGTTAACACATGGGTAATTATCAGATCAACTTGCGCCAACTGTTGTGTTACCGGAGCTTTTGTAGTGTGTTGTATATGATAGACACGTTTCTTCAATTTGGTAAAACACATTAATCTGCCGTTTGATTCAGAACCCATCAATCCACTAGGTTCAGGCAATGCCTGCTAGAACCTTTAAATAGAAAAGTTATTGCCCAGGTATTTACACCACACACTGGAATAGTTAAATAACAGTACTGTGGCCTGTGGGCACAAGGAAGAACACTATGTTATAAAGACCATTTCCTCGCCTATGGGGACAAAAATAACCCCCTACTATCTTATGGGGACAAAAATAACCCCTTACCACCCCTCACATTTCAGCCCAGTCCCCATTGACGCTGAGTGTGGTGCCGACCCACCACTTCAAACGTCGGCAACGAGCGCAGATCACCCGCCCCCACTCAACCACCTCCTCTGGGTCCCCCTCCCCCTCCTCACCCACCGTCAGCTTCCACCCCAGGAGGTTACCCCACATGGGTTGCAGCACAGACTCGAACGACAGCCTCGATTCGAACGCCTCGCGGAGCTACACGGGACGACGTAGCTTGTCTCGGATATTCAGGAGGGCCTCGTCGCAGAGGGCCGACTGCCCACCCACGTTCTGCGGATACACCATGGGCAGAGACCGATGGTGAGTTTCTTACGTCACATTTGATATTATTACTCGCCACTAGCCGGATATGGTTCAGCTGACTCGGTGACTTTTTGGTTATTTGCTGCATCCTTGGCAGTACATCATTGTATATATTGTTGTTGTTTGTAAAAATGTGACGTCAGCATAAATTAAAAAAAAAAAACTAAACAATAAGCCATCTTTAAAAAGGTACTTAGTGAAGGTCTCCAAATTATACAACACACTGCTATAGCTCTGGTAATGTTAACCATTTGGTAATCTGACAATTGCCCGGGTGATTACTCCCTTTGCATTTACCCATTCACCAGGATAAACATTAATATCTTATCTTATTTTCTTTTATTTAACTCATTTTTTTGTAACAAATTTTGAACTTTAAATTTATAAAAGGAATATGGGGTTATGTACCGGTATATGTTGAAGATACAATAAAACTATAAATAATTAATATTTATAAAATAAACCCAATCAATGTTCAATATAAAGTGTTAATAATGCAAGGTAAATTAGTCAGTTGTGTCCTTGAGTAAGCCACTTAAGGGACGTTGGTTTGACCCAGAGCAAAAAATATACTGACATCTGGATCAAATTCAAAACACAGCAAAAATTCAATAATTGAGTAGTGGTCACTAGTTATCTTACAGCAACATTGGCAGACCCTTTAACACGCAAAATTTTTAATGAGTAATCAGACCATAATCGTGTATAAATTTGTTGAACCTAACGGATTAATGGGTTCTACCAAATTGAAGAAACATGTCTATCATATACAACACACTGCAATAACTTCGGTAACCCGACGGTGGGCGTGAGGTGATCGGACGTGTGTTAACCCCCTTGGTTTTCTTATTCACGGGTTAAACATAATTATCCTATCCTATCAAATTTGCATTCTAAACCCAGTACAATAATGCGATGACCTCAAACAGTCTAATTAATATGCAACACAACACACACTGCTTTAGCAACTGTGCCCACACCAAGGCATAGGTGATCAGACCATAACCGCGTATAAATCCTTCAATGTCAATTTTCACAACTGCCTGAACAGAAATGACACATTCATTCATCAATACAAGGTCAATATATGAACAGCTGCTTTCTGTTTGTGGCTGGCAGCTGTATTTTAAACAAGCTATTATATTGCTATTAAAAGGATAATTATTTCTAAAATGAAAATATGCTATTTTCTTTTATTGTTTCTATGAATCTCTAGAATATTAATCCAAATTCGTATATTATAGCAGATTCGAATAATTTTTAATTAATATTTTTAAAGTTTTAATTTTATTTTAAATCTATACTGCATTATTGTTTTATGTCAGGTTAAAAAACCTGGGATCCTGGATTTAAATACAGGCCAGGGTTAAAGAACCAGGGATCCTGGATTCAAATCCAGGCCAGGGTTAAAGAACCAGGGATCCTGGATTCAAATCCAGGCCAGGGTTGGAGAACCAGGGATCCTGGGTTTGAATCCAGGCCAGGGTTCAATCCTGCTAAAAATTTTGAGAATGTGACGAGCTGGCTTTGAATCCAAAGGATATCCATTAGTCGAAATTGCTGTGACACATTGTGCTACACGTTACTGGCTTTGCTTCATTAGGCTAATGCATACGTGGGTGGGCCTGTAGGTGAATTAATTAAATATTAATGAGGGCATGCCGCTGTGCAGTGTGGACACGAATCACCTGGATTCGCCAGCCACAACCCTACTGGAAAGTTCGTATCATGCGCCGGATATATCTGGCGTGGCGCATGGACTATTTTTTCGAGTATTGGCGCAGAAAACACCAAAACTCATGCTGGCGTGGCATGACTACACCGCCTTTCATTTATGTCAGTATTTTTGATACTTCAAGCTTTATATTTGACAATTTTAATTGAAAATGATGCAACTTTGTTTGTGGTGGCGCCAATTAGTATTACTGGCGTGGCGCAAAATTTAGGTTAAAAAATGTTGGCGCAAAAATCCGGCGCACAGAAAACGAACTTTTTAATAGGGAGTCACAACACCACTGGTGCTTGGCGTGGCTTTCAACGATGTGGAATTAATTTGCGCAAGATAGGAATTTAATTTCGGCCAAGTGTAATGGCATTTTTCATCAAAACTTTTATAAGGTCAATGGCTGTATAAACATAAGGTCATTGGATGTGTAGCATTTTAGAACAATTTATTAACCTCACTTCACCTTAAGTAATAAAATAAAAAAAGTTTAACTAAAAATGTCAGAAAATCAGGCAATCAAATAATCAAAAAAATCATGAAAAAAATTAAAAATCAGCTAGCCCAAAATAATTCGAAATATTTAATTTTATGACATTGAAATAAAATAAATAGATTTATATTTGCTTTCAAGGTATGCCTTTAAATTTACCACCTTGCAAAAATGATATTAAGAGGATATAAATTTTGATTTTATTCCCCCTGTTTACTCAAAGTTAGCATGTTGAGACCTCAACCAAAAGGTGGTGGGTTTGAAACCCACTGCCAGCTTTTTAATTGCGTTTTTGGGCAAGGCACAAAGAGTTACTTAAATCGCGGGGTTTGATGAGTTAAACAGCATCTGTCGAAAGTCTGCACTATATCCAAAACATGCCAATAGGTTGAATAATCCCAAATGTGGGCATGAGTGGGCTGTGGATTACTCATATTATAATGCCATCTCTGAGATGTGTTTGGTATCCCTGGGGATAAAGACCTTTTCCGTGTGTGGGTGTTCCACTATTGATTATGACATCATACTTCCGGCCGGATGGTCTAACGGTTAAGTGCGTCGCCTTTCAATCGAAAGGTTGCAAGTGCGAAAGCTGCCTGAACCCAGCGAATTAATGGGTTCTACCAAATTTAAGGAACGTGTCTATCATACGCAACCCACTGCAATAGCTCCGGTAACCCGACTGTGGGCGCGAGGTGATCTGACGATTTCCCGTGCGTTAACCCCCTTGGTTTTCTCATTCACGGGGATAAACATGAATACCCTATCCTATCTTATCCTATTTCGCAGTGTGGACGAAACAACCGACCGGATATTCAAGGAATTCCTCCTACAAGACAAGCCCGGCGTGCCCGACAGCCCGATGGTGCCCAACGAGCCCCTTCCTCCCCCGTCACACATGTTGCCCCCGTGCGCCTATCCACGCGACTCGGTGACTCAGTTGCGCCGCCAAGTGATGAGAAAGCAGTACAGCGACTCGATAGCGATGTTTTACGGACAACGAATGAGGAGAATGAAAGTATCGAAACAGGTGAGAAAAAGGGCCGATTGTGTGGGAGCAGGAAATTCGTTATATGTCCGACCGGTTAGTCTGGCGGTTTAGTGAGAAGCCTTTCAGCCGAAGGGTTGCAGGTTCGAAACTTGTTGCTAGCTAGTCAGTTGTGTCCTTGGTAAAGGCACTTAACGGACATTGCCTGATCCCAGCGGATTAATGGGTTTTACTAAATTAAAGGAACGTGTTTATCATACACAACACACTGCAATAGCTCCGGTAACCCGATGGTGGGCGCGAGGTGATCTGACGGTTAACCATGTGTTAACAACCTTGATTTTCCCATTTACGGAGATAAACATGAATATCCTATATGGGGTTTGCTACCCTCATTTAGTGGAGGCTCCATTGACCTTTTATGTGTGGCTTTGTTCCCCTTATTTATTTTGGTCCCTTCCCTGAAGAACGTTCATATGTCCAACCGGTTAGTCTGGCGGTTTAGTGCGTACATTAATGCTCTCACCCACTGTCGGTTACCGGAGCTATTTCAGTGTGTGTATGATTTACAAGTTTCTTCAATTTAGTAGAACCCATTAATCCGCTGGGTTCAGCCAATTTCCATTAAGTGCCTTGCTCAAGGACACAACCGACTAGTTAGCGACCAGTTTCAAACCTACAACCTTTCGGTTGAAAAGTGTTACACTAAACCGTCAGACTAACCGGTAAATTAACATTTTTTTTAAAAACATAATGATTTAAACTGACAATCAAGCATCATATTCATACCAACACACAGAAATTTTATCAAATAATTACCTTTACCCTGGCAAAGCAACAAGTTCACGGCTAACAATACAAAACCCACTTCACCCCCAAGCAGACAAGTGGGAGTCTGGACTGCGCGGCGGATCGTGGGATCTTACGTCGACAAGATAAAGTCGAGGAGGAATTTGATCCCGAGGAGATTAGTGAGCAGATGGTGGGATCAACTTCACACCGAAGAGAGAGTGAAAAACCGGAGTACATCCCACCGACTAGTGAGTTTATGTACTTTGGTTGGTACTGTGTGGTGTTGGGCTCTTACATCCCGCCAACTAGTGAGTTTATGTACTTTGGTTGGTACTGTGTGGTGTTGGGCTCTTACATCCCGCCAACTAGTGAGTTTATGTACTTTGGTTTTGTGTGGTGTTGGGCTCTTACATCCCGCCAACTAGTGAGTTTATGTACTTTGGTTTGTGTGGTGTTGGGCTCTTACATCCCGCCAACTAGTGAGTTTATGTACTTTGGTTTGTGTGGTGTTGGGCTCTTACATCCCACCAACTAGTGAGTTTATGTACTTTGGTTGGAACTGTGTGGTGTAGTGGTGATGTGTTAGGCTCTTCAGTCGTAAGGTTGTTGTTTGGTCTTAAGTAATTAAATTTGGATTGCTTAATATTGTTCTTTCACCTAGGTTTGGCGGTTGTGTCCGCTATATTTATTAAATTATATCTTTTTTTGGGCCTTTTTTTAACGACTGTTCGTTTTGCCGTCTTTTCCTGTTTCTGTGGCGTGATTATATTTGCCATTTTTAAAAACTGGGGCAAAAAATAAATAAACTAAATTAAATAAACTAAGGTTGTTGGATCGAAACGAGCCTCCTCTATTCTTTGAAGAACCTTTTTTATTTTCCTCCATGCTTTTCGTTACCTTGCTCCACTTTATTTAAATAATCACAGTTTTAAATAATCACAGTTTTGCATGGAGCAAACATTATTGAACAAACTGCAATATCTCCGGTAACGCGAATTTATTTCTTTTTACCGGGCCAAGTTTTGAACCCAATATACCCTCGTGACTAGGAGCGTTTTTTGTGTTAAGTTGACACACAAATATTGCCTGAACCCAGCGGAATAGTGAGTTCTACTAAATTGAAGGAACGTGTAAATCATATACAACACACTGAAATAGCTCTGGTAACCCGACGATGGGCGCGAGGTGATCTGACGATTGCCCGTGTGTTAACCCCCTTGGCTTTTCCATTCACGGGAATAAACATGAATATCCTATATCCTATTCTATACTAAAAGTGATTTCTCCTCAGTTCACGAATTGAAAGAATGGAGGCGCTCGAGTTGCGATCGCAAACCAGTGTTACGTCACACAAACTCCCTCCCGTCGGACACTTCAAGTCCTGATGTTCGTAGCAACGACCACCGAACACCCGTCAGACGAGTTTCCTTCGTCCATGAGTGATTTCCATTGTTACTTCTAGAAAATTCGCGTTGAATTTTATTCGCCGTACATAAATCTGTGTGTTACGGTGTACTTTACATCACTGCGATGGTTAACGGGGCAATGTGCACAGGTGGAGCATTATTGACTTGTGTGAGCCCATTTTCTAAGTTTCGAACCCATAATGGGCTCGTAACTAAGACGTTTCAATAGTCGGTAAATGTATTGGTCCGTTGAACCATTAGGATAGGATATTCATGTTTAATCCAACGACCGTACTATTTTTTACTGGGTCAAGTTTCGAACCTATGACTAAGACGTTTCAATAGGAATCGGTAAATGTATTGGTCGGGTGGGCCATTAGGATAGGATATTCATGTTTTATCCTCAACCAAATGACCACACAATTTTTTACTGGGATAAATTTCGAACGCAAGAGGCCGTTTTAGATAAAAATCGGTACATGAATCCGTGTAGTTGCTTATTTGACCACAACCGATTATTAACATGGGCTACAATTTCCGTGTGTTACTGTGCTTTGACGACTCTCGGTCGCCACCTTTCAGAATCTTCAATCGTTCCAAATTTCAATTCACCTTTTTAGCCTTATTGTGACATAACAAGCTCCATTGTCCTCTTCATTGTCGTAATGTTGCTTGCATTTTGATAAAATTCCGATATCCGTGTTACGTTGTTTGCTTGCAGTTTCGAAGTGTAGATTTTGTATATTTAGTTTTCATTGCCGTGATTGTCCGGCCGGGTTAGTCTGGCGGTTAAGTGCGGCGCTTTTCAGCCGAAAGGTTGCAGATTCGAAACTGGTCGCTAGCTAGTCAGTTGTGTCCTTGGGCAAGGCACTTTGTCTGAACCCAGCGGATCAATGGTTTCTACTGAATTACAGGAACGTGTCTATCATACACAGCACACTGCAATAGCTCCAGTAACCCGACGGTGGGCACGAGGTGATCTGACGATTGCCCGTGTTAGTTTTAAAAATAGGGTTGGAATTGGGTTTAGTTCTGCGGTCGAGATTAGTGTTCAGGGGATGGTTTGAATTAGTTTCCGTAATTTTAGTGAGCAGTTTCCCTCCTTTTAACGTTGCCCGCTATATCCTATTCTCAACCACGCACGAACTTCATTTTAACAGGGCTAATTGTCGAACCCATGATCTCCTTTATTGTATAATAGTATATGCATTGTTAGCATTCGGGGCAAACGACCGTACAAAATGGCGCATTTAACCGACAGGGCACCTAAAACAAGCCCAGATAACAGGTCCATAGTTTTATTTGCGACATTTGAGCATGGCACTGTAGAGAATTGCACATTGAAAATATGAAATTAGTTCCGACGGTTGTACCAGACGTGTAGCACAGCACCGCATGCTGTTTTCCTAAAAATAAATAAAAATACAACCAACGAGTAAAATCTGCACTAAGTGCTGAGGGTTCAAGGGGGAATTACCTGGAATTTAGGGGTCCCCGGCGTTTTACCCCACGGTGGAAACTTTTAACACAAGATATATTACCTACGACGCGATTCTATGATGTCACAATGATTAGAATGACATCATAGACGCGTGGAGCACGTGCTGATACAACACATCAAGATGACGTCATAATCTCGCACTATGACATCATAACTACGAAACCAAGCAACCGGAACCGTCGTCGACTTCCGGTTCGGAATCGCTTACGTCATCGTCGTCATGACAACTCTCCGAATTGGAGCGGTCGCTCGATTCCGGGTCGGGGGTTTCCCCGTAAATGGTCCCCTCGTCGGAGGATTCGACAGGTGGCGCTGTTGTGTTTAGCTTCGCCGGGGAGGAGGGAGTCCGCGAGTGTGACGTCACAATCGCGCTATTGTTGCACGGGTCGCTGTTGTGACGTACACGCGTCGGCACTGTCACGTCACAGTCGCTTCTCGTCTCGTCCATTGTGACCTCAGACTCCTCGTTTATGACGTCATCAAGCGACGGGATGGCTGTGCCCGGGACAAGAGGTCGTCTCTGGGGGGGGGGGGGGGGGTGTGAGGGTCAATTTATCAATTCTAAATTCTATTTATGTTTTTCTGATTCGTGTTTGTAATAAAAATTTAAGGTAAATATTATTTTATAATCTGGAGATATCGGCGATAACGTCGAAAATACCAAAACATTGGCCTCTTTTTTACAGTTTCTCCGATACTGTAATTCCTCTCTAGGCAAACTATGGGCATGTCAGTTGGGATTTACAAAAGCTTTAACCTGATTCGATTACACGTTCTACCCAATGTCTCTGGGGTAGGGGGGGGAGGGGGGCGGTGGGAAGGGGTCGGGGTAAATTTCTCAATTTCGAAGCAACACGGTCGTCACCTTTCTAACGGTCACGGGTGAGTGATTATGCTGTGACGTCACAGGGCTCGATTGTTTCTCGTTCTTCTCCGGGTTCTGATTGGCTGGCGGTGATTTGTTCTTCTGTAAAGTGCGCGTGACCGTTTGTTACAAATTATCACGTCATAAATATATAATACGACTTTATCCATCGCTTACATCACACACAGGTATTATGACGTAACAAACCTGTTGGTTAGCGATGATGGCTTGTTGTTCAGCATGAGCAACCTCGCGAGCGGTTATGATGTCATAAAGCGCTTGCACGTTGCTTCGCATGTTAATGAGAACAGCTTTGTACCCGGGGCTGTGGGGGAAAACCCTGTTTAGGACACTAAAACACATATTTAGGCGGGAGTCCTGTGTCAGGGGGGTTCCCTTTGCGAACCAACTCTTAAAGCTTAATTCCTTATGATAATAATGGTAATAATGTTTCTAATGCTAATAATGTTTGTCGAAATAAATGTTGAAAATATTATATTTGTTTGACAGTTCTTATAATGTGAGATATTCCATAGAAAATGGCATGAATCCGTCATTTTTACCGAGCTAGGTTTCGAACCCTAGAAGAGCTTGTAACTAGGACCGTTTTTGTATAAGAGTCGGTATATGTATCGGTCGCGCTAACCATTCGGCTACACCACCTTTTTTGTCATTTTATTACCGGCTTTAGTTTCTAACCCAGGGAAGGATAATTGCTAAGACTGTTTTTTTGTATTTAAGTCTGTATATTTTTCGGTCGCGTTAACCATTCGGCCACACGATCGTACATCAACGCGACTTTGATCGTGAGCGAATTCGTCAATTGTTGCAAGCGTAATTTTAAAATAACTTGGTCAAGCTCCCAAATCCATCTCGTGCTTACCATTCCGAAACGGCCCACTTGTCGATTTGCGACAAGCAGTCACGTGCTCGCTGTAGCGTTTCTAGCGGAACCGAATCGTCCACAACGCCATCTAGCGGTTTGGAGGAGCGCACGACTCGAGCGAGATTGGAGGAGTCGCGCAGCATCAGCGCCAACATCACCGCCCACTCCAGACACAAAGCTTCCAGGAACAGCTCAAGAAGATACCTGGAAACAGCATCGGTTGGCACGAGGAGATGATTCGTGATGAAATCATAAAATGGGAGGTTTTGAGGTGAAAACGAGTTTTACCAATAATTTCACCACAAGCATGTATGGATTTATTTTAACAGGTTAACATTACAACTATAGAAAATCTCGTTTGAAAACGCCATGTTTTGGTTGGTGTGGTTGGTATGTTTGGGAATTGATTAGTGATAAAAGCAAAAAAAAACGTTGAAATAAGGATGAGGTGTTTCACAAATATTTGACTGCGGGAATGCATACATTTATTTTAACAGTTTAACTTGGAGAAAGGCGATGGGAAGCATTGTATATAGGGAGAGGACAGGTACAGAGTATTAGGGTTATGCCTATTTCGTTTTTTTGTTCATTTAAAAAAAAACATTATTTGCGACAGAACATTATTTACTACCAAACTTGAGGGGACGTCTTAACAATAAACAACACTGCAACGGTTATATACAACACACTGCAATAGCTCCGGTAACCCGACGGTGGGCGCGAGCCCGCGAGGTAATCTGACGATTGCCCGTGTGTCAACCCCCTTGGTTTTCCCATTCACAGGGATAAACATGAATATCCTATCCTATCCTATAACACGAGGTATTTAAACGATTGCCTGTCCGTTAACGCTCCTTGCGTTTACCTATTCACAAAATAAACATAAATATCCTATACTTAGATGGCAGAATCAATACCAGGCGTAGGCTGATTGGTTATGTGTTTGACCAAGGCACAAATTGGCTAAAAGCAGTTTCCATCGCAATCAACACACTGTAATAGCTGGGGAGAGTGCTGTTTTATTTTCAACAAAATTTGCGTTTACTCCCTTAGACGCTATTGCGTTTACCTCCGAGAAAGGAAATTCACAGAAACACGACTCACTGAAGTTTCATCTCCGCCCTCGCCGATCCCCTCTTATCCTCCATTTCATACCCGTTTAAGGGGAATCCCGGAATCTCCTCAGCCCCGGCGAATGTGGAGTCGTCGAATCCGAAACTCGATTCCGAGACCTTCGTGTAAGATGGAGAATTTAATACTAGGAATCCTACAGTAGTTTTGCCCTATATTCCTGCTTCCTGTTTTTAGACAACTGTACTATTCTTCTTTATCGAATGAAGGAATAAAAAAAACTAAAGTAAAACGTGGGATAGATACCACACTGGTAATCTTAGATTACCTCGCGTCCACTGCCAGGTGCCTGAGTTATTGATGTGTGGTGTATGATTGAGGTGTTCCTTTATTTTCAGTGCAACCTGTTAATCTACTGGGTTTTGGGAATGTCCGCAGAGTGTCTTGCAGAAAAGACACAAGCAACCAGTTTTGATCCTACAATGTTTCGGTTTTTATCAGACCACCACACCCCTTATCCACAAACAAGTTCCTTTTCCACCAATTCGCAAACAAGCCCCCCCTTTCCACAAATTCAAAATCACCCCCCCCCCCTTTTCCACCAATTCTAAAACAAACCCCCCTTTCCACAAATTTAAATACAAGCCCCCCTTTTCGACCAATTCAAAAACAAGCCCCCTCTTCGACCAATTTAAAAACAAGCCCCCCCTTTCCACCAATTCGAAAACAAGCCCCCCTTTCCACAAATTCAAAAACAACCCCCCCCCCCTCCTTAAACAAAAAAAAAAACACGCCCCCCCCTTTCAGAAAAAAAAAAAAAAGCACGCCCTCTCTTTAAATAAAAAAAAAA